>OZ017738.1:144378849-144783849 GCA_963969285.1 Odontomyia ornata
CCATCTTATCAGACGCATCGCTAAAGACGAGCAAAGAGCTCTGGATGGAAGTGAAAGCGGCTATTAAGACCGTGGCAGAACAGACGATCGGACATCAAGCCCGGAGCAAGAGGAATGATTGGTTCGATGATGAGTGCCAGAATGCGTTAGATAAAAAGAATCAGGTGTACAAAGAATACGTAGGTAGTAAAACCAGGACGTAGAGAGAACACTATGAAAATCTCAAAAGTGTAGCGAATAAGGTAATTAGGATTAAGAAAAGAAAATACTATGACGACCAATTGAGAAGTATAGATGTAAGTTTAGCGAGCAATAACACAAGATAAGCATACAGAGTAGTGAAAAGCCTGAAACGTGGTTATCAGCCCAAGACCACGCTCCGTCGTGATGACAGCGGCAACATTATCGCTGATGAAAGCAAGATGAAGGAAAGATGGGCATCATATTTCAAGAACCTCCTTAATCCTCCACACAGCTCCAGAACATCGGAGCCTAAAGATGTCTGCAAAGAGCTTCCATTGGCCCCACTAACTCTGGATGAAGTTTGTTCCATCATCAAAGCCCAAAAGAATAATAAAGCGCCGGGCGTCGATGAGATTCCAGTGGAGCTCATCAAATACGGTGGCAGAAGTGTTCATCAAGCTATTTAGAAAGTCATCCAGTACATTTGGCAACAAGAACATATGCCAAAAGAGTGGAGCCCATCAATTATATTTCCTGTCTACAAAAAAGTGACAAGCTAGAGTGCGAAAATTATTGAGGCGTACAAAAAATTTTCTAAAATCTTAGAAAATAAAATCGGGTCATACGCCACCAGTAATATTGGGGAGTATCGAGGTGGTTTCAGCGCACGTAAATCAAAAACAGACCAATTGTTCACAGTCAAGCAGGTACTCGAAAAATGCTAGGAGTTTAGCATAGACATGCACCAAATTTTCGTGGACTTCAAGCAAGCATACAACAGTATTGATCGTAACGTACAGTACCAAATAATGTTTGGTTTTGGTATCCCATCCAAATTAGTCCGTCTTACCGAAATGACAATGACGTCGACGACCTCCCAAGTCCACATCAATAACCAACTCACCGATGCCTTTGACACAAATATCGGACTAAAGCAGGGAGATGGGCTGGCCCCATTGCTATTCAATTTGGCTCTGGAGTACGTCATACAGAAGCTACCTGTCGATACGCGAGGTACATTACTATAGAAGTCGAGCCAAGTAGTGGCCTATGTGGATGATATCAATGTTCTGTCAAAATCATTAACAATTGCCAAAGAACTCTTCCTGAAACTCGACAGCGAAGCAAAACTGGTAGGGCTACAAATGAACGAAAATAAAACAAGGCTCATGATGCAGTCGAGGAAAAATACCTTAAACACACAAAATATCACACTTGGCGAATAAAATATCAAGAATGTGAGCAAATTTGTGCATTTAGGCGCAAAAGAACGAAAACGGGCAATGAAAGAGACGAAATACGCCGAAGAATACAGCTCGCAAATAAAATATTTTATTCAGTATTGACGATCTTGAAGACCAGCTGCATACACAGGAAAACAAAGCTCCAAGTATACAAATCTGTGATAAGACCTGTGTTATGCTATGGGTGTGAAACATGGACCCTAACCCAAGCATCCGCAGATATATTGGACGCCTTTCAGCGACGGGTCCTGTGGCGAATAATTGGAGCGAAGCTAGGCGGGGACCAATGGCGAAATCGATACAACTATGAGCTGTATGAAATTTTTGATGATTGTTAGACTGCGGAAGCTGCAAGGCGCTGGACACATGAATTGTATGGACGAACAACGGATACCCAAGAACGTATTCGTTGGGAGAACTGAAGGCCAGCGGCCAGTGGGGAAACCGAGGAAACGCTGGTCTGACTCGGTCGACGAAGACAGTTGATCGCTGCTTGGATTACAGAATTGGAAGACACGGTCAACGGACCGAGACAGTTGGAGGCGCTGTGTACAGGAAGCAAAGGCCCGAAAGGGACTGTAGTGCTAAGAAGAAGAAGAATCAGAGCTCGGGCAGTACTGACGTAGTCAATACTCGCCCGATTTTGCTGCTTTAAAATATTGGTAAGCTGCTTGAAAGGGTAATACTTTAAGGCATCATAAAATTCTCTACGGAGGGCAAGAATTGCGCCGGAAAGACAATTTGGCTTCAAAAAAGCTAATTCCACGGTGGGTGTTATGGCTATGTTCCAAGCCAATGTAACGAGACGCTGGCACAACAATAAGCTTGTTGTAGCTTACCTGATCTATGTGGAGAAAGTCTTTGATACAGTATGGATCAATGGGCTTCTCTACAAAATGATGAATTTTGGCTTTCCGACCCATATTGTGAAAATTATAGGCGGCTTCATGAGGGGACGAATTGTCTTAGCGGTGGCAGGTGGAGCTAGATCAGACCCGTATATTTCCAACATATTCACCTCTGAAGTCCACGGCGTAAGAGATGAATACAATCCCGGAATCCAAGTGAACCTCTTCACTGTCGAATTGGCTCCAAAAATATTTGGTATCTCTTACTGCATATTACCAAAAATGGGGAATCAAATTGAATGCAAAGAAAAGTGAATTAATTGTGTTCAAAGACTCCCATAAAAATTTTGGTCGTCGTGCAAGAGGCATCTGTGACACCAGAATTAAGTTAAATGAGCAAGTGGTGCACTGCTCAAGGCAAACGAAGTACTTGGGGTATTTTTCGACAGGAAAGCTACTTTTAGTGCTCACATTTAAGATTTTGAAAAAAGTGCGGGAGTAGTCAGGAGAGCGACGAACTACCGCTCAATGAATGTAGCGAATGAGTAGTTTTAAGGTAGTCTTAAGGAAATGATCAACATAATTTTAAAGGAACTCAATTTTTAAAACTGTAGTTATTAGAGCAAATGAATTTTATAAACTTCTTTTTATAATCTTTTAATATTTAATAATGTAATGGGTGTCGACATTTTCGAGTATTTCTCTTCCAACTCCATTCATCGATGCAAATAGTTTAAAAAATAAAATTGGCTAGCTTTGGTAAAAAAGTTTTTTTGGTGTTACCCCCCATATACCCGTAGGGCAGCCCCCCTACATATAAGTTTTGTACTGAAACTTTTAAAAGGTACCGCTTCTCACCTAGTTTCAAAATTTGATCACCCTACCTGTATGTGGCTTGCGAGAAAACTTTTGGTGACATAAGAACTGACGGATAGACGGGCAGACTGTAAAACTATATTGTAATACCCTAAAAAGATAGAATTTTCGTAGATTGCACCAAAATGTGAATAAACGTATGGCACACGCCTCATACTTAATCATATAATTTAAATTGCAACGCCATTCGTGCTATTTGCGCTGAATTCATAATATTCGTATACCACACTTTTCTTGTAAATGAGCCAACACATCGGTAATTCAGATCACTGCAAAAAGCTGAAACCAGTGTTGATTTAGTCCATTGATTGAATCCGCCCCTAATGAGATCAATAGAATGCCTCTTACAATTTAATGCAATTGAAATACTCAATTAGGTGAATTATATTTTATCAGTTTTACATACTTTAGTTGATGGTTTTTTGCTCCATAACCAACAGCACAGGTGGCGTGTTTTTGTGGTTTTTGAGGAATGCAAGACGTGGTCAAATGTTGCTGCGGGCATGATTTCAATAAAATGATAATGTGGGTACATTTACCTCATGCACATAAAACTAATATGAAAGCATGTCTTGCGTGCGCCACAACATGAATGAAATTTGTTAAAAAGTTGAAATTAGTTAGAATAACAGAGAGCTATTGTTTGTTCATAAAAACCCCTAATTGGTTACATATTTTAATTGATCCTTGAAGGCTTTTTTGTTTGAAGAAATGAGTAGTTTGGATAAAGTCGACAAGTCCAATTTTTTTACAGTTTTAAGTAATCAAATAAAAATATTAAGTGGTTGTTTTTATAAAAGTGTATTAAGCATAAAATTGTTTAATAAATTCTAGTACGATCAATTAAAATTTAAATTGATCGATTTTATTACGCCTGAATTGTTATTTCTGACGTAATGTCGGCGAATTTTATTTGGTTTAGTGTAATTGGGAGAACAACATATTTTTAAGCATATGAATCTTTGTGAATAAATTCATTCTTTAATAGTTTGCAGGAGATTATTCCCTAATAATAGTGATCAATTTTGAAAGAAATCACTTCTCATAAAACTAAGGAAAGGAGCTGGTTAAAGAATTTGTTTCATTCGGAAATAGAAATTTTCGGAATCTAAAGAAGACCTCAGTCATCATGTAGTCTTAGATGATGTCCACATCAAGATGGTTCACAGCCGTAACTTCCACTCCCGCACGAAAACTAATCAACTTTCCATTTTTTATCAAAGTTTTAGAGGCTTAAAGACTAAGCTTGAGGACCTTTTAATTTCTTATCAGCTCAGGGATGATACCGTAATATGTTTCTCTGAGACGTGGCTGAAACCTTATATTCTTGATTCGGAACATTTTCTGACCATATCGTTTATAGGTGGGATCGTGATCATAATGCCACCAAAAAGTCTGATGGTGGAGGAGTTTTGATTGCCATCAGTCATTCTCTGTCCGGTTCCCGTTGTACTGATTTCAATTTTCCCGATGCATTGAAATGAGGAATTGTCAAAGTATTCCTGCATAATAATGCGCCCTTGCGATTTCCCCTTACAAAAATATGAGTCTTTTTTAATGACTTCGCCTCCTATCTCATACCAAGTCACCCGCAATCCACAATCCTTGTTTGTGGGGACTTTAATTTACCTACCGTTGATTGTGTTAAGTCACCTGTTTCCTCGGTCTGTTCTCCCCTAGCTATCTCTTCCTATATTCCTCTGTGCTCTGTCCCAATACAACCAAGCCGTATTACTAACGGTCGCCTCCTGGATCTCGTCTTGTCGAATGTTTCTGCTCGTCATCTTTCCCTATCTGCTTATTTATATCTCTTTGTTCCTCCTGATCAACACCACCCACTTTTTTCCATTAATCTCACTGTCGATCGTTTTATAATTAAAAAACCTGTCACTGTACCAAAGTTTAGTTTTTTCAAATCCGATTATGAGGCAATTAGTTTGAAGCTTTTGTCTGTGAATTGATCTTAGTTCTTTGAAAACCTTGATTGCGAATCTGCTCTCAACAAATTTTATGCGCTTCTTCAGTACCTCAACTGTAGCTTTAGAGCTGACTGAAGGCCCGTAAGATTAAACTAAAACCTTGGTTTACGAAACGCGATCTTACAGCCTTAAATGCCAAGGGTAGGGTACGTCGTGAATTTAAGCATTCAGGCACAGCAGAGCCCAAACTTAGTTTTTGCAAGATGCGTTTTGATGCCAAAAAGGAAATAAAAATTGCTTTAAAGAATTACTTTTCCAATTTGGAAGCTTCCCTCAATGTAAGTAATGTGAAGCCCTTCTGGTCTTATATTAAATCCTTAAAGATCACGTCGTCTGTTCCTTTTTCTCTTTTCTCCAGGCAATTGCAGATTGATTCTCCCAATATTCTTCATCTACTTTTGCTCCCCCACAGAATCCGCCAGATCCTGCACTGAGAGCAACTTTATTTTTTCGTTTACTACTTTGAAAACTGACTCTTCTGAAGTTGAATCCCCAATTCACTCCCTTGTTTCTAATGTCAGCCCTGGTCCAGATGGCCTACCAGATATTTTTGTCAAGTCTGTCACGAGAACGATTTTCACCTTGTTGTTTTTTTTCTCAGCGTTTGTTGAAATACCACCCGAGCCAAGGTTAATATTAAAAATAGAAATGTTAAAATAATAAAATAAAATTGTCAAAAGATTAAAATAAAAATGTAAAGTAAACGAAAAATAGGCAAAAAAACGAAATGTGAAAAGATTAAAGTAAAAATGTAACGTAAAAATAGGGAAAAACGAAATGTTAAAATAATAAAATAAAAATATTAAAAGATTAGAATATAAATGTAAATTAAAAGAAAAATGTAGGCAAAAAAAATCGAACTGTTAAAAGATTGAAATAACAATGTAAAGTAAAAATAGGCAAAAACGAAATGTTGAAAGATTAAAATAAAAATGTAAATTAAAAATAGGCAAAAACAAAAGAAAAGAAAATCTGGTTACCATCACGCACAATAGATCGCAAACATTACCAAGGAACGAATCAATTGCTGAGCGATAGGACAAGAATGGCACCACCTTTACAATTTTATCGCGACAAACGAAAGTATGCAATGAACTGTTTTTACGAGGCATCAGAGATTAGGCTGAGTCAACTGAACCCCAACAAACTACAGGATCAAATGCACAATGATCTTCTATCAGCTTCACATTGAAGTCAATACATACTGTGTCGTCATCAAAAGCCGATGTGGGATTTTGTACTGTCTTGAATAACACTGGACAATTGCCTGGTATGGATCGTCATCGCTTTGAAAAAACCATTTTTCACTTCATACAAGTTCTTGATGCTGGCGATCTCGCAACTTTCTACTGAACCTGCGCACGATAGCAGAACAAAATCTCCAACTTTTAATGTTAGACCTGTAAGTGCACTTCTTGGAGAAAAAGCAATTTTTCGTTCAAATTTGCATAACAATGAAAATATTCGCAAAAATCGTAATCAATGTTTGGGAATACTTACTGTAAGGAAGAGATGATACGAACGTTGGAATTTAACGCCAAATACCACTCCATTGCGGCCGGCGCAAGGAGTTGTAGAAACTCAATCACTCCTTGTTTCCCAACGGGTTGAATTAGTTGCTGGTACACTTTCCGGAAAAGCCTAGAAACAGGAAAAGAATGTTTACACAAACGAGTAGCATCTAAGAGTCTTTTATACTTACCGAAAGTACAATCGCCAGAGATCTCCAATCGTCATGGCATTCTGCTCTATGTTACCGCGTCACGACATTCACTTTCACACTACCGCGTTATGGCTTCAACGACACATCACCGACGAATTCAAACTCATAGGGAAAAAGATGCGACCACAATTATTAATGTTTTTTCCAAATTCAAACATTTGGCACGATATAAACAAACACGAAATTGACAGAGTGTCAGTCACTTTGACATTCTACACCTGATGGACGAGTGTACTAAAAAGGAAAATTTAGATTTCAATTGACCGATGCATCCCAGTTGGGGGATCTGAATTGAACATCGAATCGCCCAGGGACAAAGTTAACGGCTCGCCGGTTGAAACCGAACCGATGAAAAATCCAATAAGGAAGAACGGCTCTTTCTCTTTTCTGGCGGGTTCGAGACGACAACGAGGACTAAGCGAGGAAAGCGCTCTGAAAACTTGGAAAAGATCAATCGAGGAAAGGAATTGCGACGGTGGAATATTTCATCAGCGGAGAAAAATTGTAACAGCGATCCAACTAAGGGAGATCGGCGACATCGGCAATAATAAGCGCGCTGGCAGAAAATTGCAACGCAGAGTACTTCGGGGGGCCCCCGCTTAGGTAGAGTAAGTGAAATTTGAACTTTTTAATGCATTATATTTTTGGAACTTCATTTGCATTTCGCAATCAATTAGTGAAATAGTGGAAGTTTTTGTGTGCGTGTTGCAGGAAGAGTAAGTTTGCCGCGCATGTTAATTGTACACCTGGCTCGGGTGTGTTCGAAGGTAAATTTCCTTGCGGTTTTTTTCAGGAATTTCTGTAGCGAAAGTGTTCCTTATTTAGTTTCTTTTGCTCGGTGTGAGTTACGCCAGAAAATCTGAGCCCGGCAAGTGTGCAACTGATCACCCGGTGAATCTAATCTTCCCCTGTTAGGGAAGAGTTTAACGAGTGTTAGTCCGAGTTGCGTGATGGGTGTTCGGCGGCCGCGTTCTCGCTTGGCGGCTTTTTAGGACCAGGGGATAAGCGAGTGGCGCCACCTACGACCGTCTTCGACGGCAAGCCGGGTCTGAGGTCCTTAGCCGAAGGAACTCCCACGCTGAGGGTAACAAGTCCTTAGCTTTGTCACTTTCCCCTCCTTTGTCTATTCTCTTCAACATAAGCTTAAGACGTGAAATTTTCCCGTCTCAATGGAAAGAAGCTCGTTTTATACCTATTTTTAAAATTGCTGATCCTTCATGTGTATGTAATTATCGTCGTATATCCTTGATTTCCTACTTTTTGAAGTTACTTGAACGTTTAGTCCAGAGCCAGCTCTCTGATCTGTTGAGTTATGTTTTGGCTTGTGAGCAGCATGGCTTTCGTAAAGGTCATTCCACATCCACTAATTTAATTCAGTTCATTGATTTTGCTACGAAGAGTTTAAACAGTCAGTATCAAGTTGATGTGATATACACAGATTTTACAAAAGTTTTTGATTCAGTCAACCATCATCTTCTTTGCTGCAAACTTGAAGCTTTTGGAATCTCTGATTCTCTTTTGCCATGGTTTTCGTCTTATTTGTCATCCCGCTCTTGTCGGGTAAGTTTGTGCGGTAACACTCTATTCTATTCTGTCCTACATCTGGCGTTCCTGAGGAATCTATCCTTTTTATCTTAATGTTACCAAATACCATAAGATGACTTTTCCTCTTAAGCAACATCCTATTTCTGATATTTACTTACTGAACGAGGGGTCTGTGTCAGGAGTTACCACGTATAAAGAACTTGGAGTTACTTTTGACTCCAAACTTACATTTGACCTTCATATCGGGTTTAATACTAAGGCATGTTCGAAGTTTTGTAATATCTCGACTATGATTCGTTTGTTTATTAGTCTTGTCCGTTTTTTACTTGAACATCGTTGGGTGGTCGGGCTGCTCATCATTCTTATCTTGTGTCATTAGAATTTGCGTAGAAGAAGTTTACTCCCTATTCTATAAGCTTAACTTGCCATATCTCCCAAAAGAGGATGGTTTATTCTTCGTTGGCTTTCAGTACTTGAATGCACGTGGGTCTTATTGAGATCAGTGCTTTTCATATCGATTGTGCCACTATCAGACTCCGGCGTGTATTTTTGCTGAGTTTACACTTTCCGCCGTTCATTACATCGCGCTCGTGTTTCTTCCCTTTTTAACAGACTTCCAAAAGAGAGAAGGTTATCAATTCATCGCGTATATTTTTTTTGCTTTTTTTTGTATGTTCACGCATAACTTTTAAACGGAGATAGATAGAAGAGTCCTGTTTTGGCAAATGATTTCCTCAAGTTAGGTCCCGTTTAAAGGATAAGAAATTCAAGTAACGATAAAGGACTTTAATCCTTAAAACTAAAAAATTTCCGACTTTCACCCGGATTTTTCAGCATTACTGATCGACGGGTGTAAGGATTTTGATAGTAGGGGTTTCAAATGAAGGATAACATATTGATCTAAAATGTGTCAGAACAGAATTGTAATCCTTCCAAGGAATCTGTAGATACTATCAGTTCAATATTATACATTGGTGTCGAGAAATTGAGTTTAAATAATTTTTCGCACGAAAAGTGCCAATTAGTTGGCACTGTTCAAGAATTTTATGGAAATACCGAGTCCTTTGGTGGTGAATGATAAAAATGATCAGTATCCTTAATTTTTTGCATAAACGGTACATTTTATTCAATCATTTCTACCGGAAATAACCAATAAATTACTTCTATATGTGGCATAAATACAATTCAACAATAGTTAGAGGGAACATTTCAGGATACTTTTCTCTTCCGAAGTCATCCTTTGCTTACCGATGAGCTTAGTAAAGGATCCTTCTTACATCCTTAGATGCAAACGTTACACATAGGATTTATAAAACTCCCCCAAGAAATAATGAGGACTGAGTGATTCCAAATTATAGAGTTGATATTATACATTATAACATATGCCCAAAAATCTAAAATTTCCATACTAAAGACCGGCGAGAATCGCAACCTAAAAAGGGATACTTTTTACATATACTTTTATATATATACTTTTATATATATATATATATATATATATATATATATATATATATATATATATATATATATATAATATATATATATATATATATATATATATATATATATATATATATATATATACATATATATACATATATATATATATATATATATATATATATATATATATATATATATATATATCTATACATATATATATATATATATATATATATATATATATATATATATCTATATATATATACATATATATATATATATATATATATATATATATATATATATATATATATACGTGTATATATATAAATACATACGTATATTTATATATATATATATATATATACATATATATATATATATATATATATATATATATATATATATCTATATATTTATATATGTATATATATTGTTACATGCGCAAATAATTCTGCGAGCTACTGTCGCATTTGTTTTCACAATCGTTAAGAACATCAGCAACTGAATTCACTCGAAACCACGAGAACCCAACAAGCATTATCAACATCTGAAAGTGAGTCACTGCCCATTCATTACGCTGCTGGGATGTTCCCGCTTATTCATCAATGTACGAGAACTGAGTTGAATGATTAGAGACCCTATATAAAGGCGAGCTGAATGAATGGGGGGATCATTCATTCGACCGCGATAAGAACTGCGAAAGTGTGTGGGAAGCGATATTGTTCGAGTAATAGAAAAGTGATTTTCGTATAGTGAAGTGATTTAGAAGACAATTGCGATAAGAAATTTATGGACAAGTGTTAGATTTTTAATAGTGAAAATTAAAATTAGTGAAAGTGTTATATGGATTATTGTGCATTTTTGTAATTAAATAAACTCTTTTAGCTTAAAGTAAAAGACATTGCGTTTTCACTTTCCCGGAACATGAAAGTTATTGGCCGCGAACCAAAAACACGCGACATTGGTGGCGAGAAGTGGGATTAAAATTTTGAAAGTGAAAATTTGAATATTTTTCTAGTGCACAATAGTAAAATTTAAAGAACCATTAAACATGCCACGAAGCCTAAGCTTAAAAATTAATGAATTGACCATGTCGGAGCTTAAGGAAGAGCTACGTAAGGTACAAAGGCCACACTGATTGCACGCTTGCGTGACGCAATTGAATCGGAAGGTGCATCTCTGGATTCAGGTGAGCCTACAGATGGAGAAAAAGGCGCAGAAGGTGGTGAAGCCGAAACAGCAAAACCAAAGGAACCAGAAAGTGCGCTGATGCAAATGTTGATGCTGATGCAGTAAGAGCAGCGACAACAGTCATCCAATTTAACTGCGAACCTCAATGAACAGTCGTCCAATTTAACTACGAAGCTAGATGAACAATCAGCGAAGTTAAATGAACAATCAGCAAAAATGGACCAACAAGCGATCGAAATCAAGGCGGATTTGCAAAAACAGTCAACCGAAATAAAAGCGGAGCTCAGTAGTCTCAACAGCCAAAGTAAATGCGTCGAGGAAAAGGTATAGCAGGTCGAGGAGAGAATCAACCTTGAGATCAGCCAGGTCGAGGAGAGAATCAACCATGAGATGGAAAAAGTGAAAAAGGACTTGGAGGCAGCGAAGGCAGTAGTAACCGCCTCACCAGCCCCACTTATAACCGCAGCGCAAAGCTCATCTAGAAATGTGCAAGCACCAATATTCGCCGGGCAAACGGTCTGGAGTATTTACAAAATCCAGTTTGAAGCCGCCGCTAGGATAAATCACTGGAATGAGCAGGAACGAGCAACTGCATTAATTTTTGCTCTAAGAGGCCAAGCTGCTGAGCTTTTGCAGACTATCCCCGTAGAGTTGCATTCAAACCCGGCTGCTATAATGAATGCGCTGGACATGCGCTATGGAGACGATCATCTGAAGCAGATTTACCGGGCACAGCTACGGCATCGGATGCAGAAGTCTGGCGAAACCTTGCAGCAGCTAGTCCGAGACATTGAGCGACTGGCACTTTTGACTTACCCAGCGTACGACTCAGAACATCGAGATGACGTAGCAACAGAAGCATTCATCAACGCCTTAAAGGACCAGGAATTGCAACAAGTGGTGTGGTTAGCTCAAAAGCAAACGGTTAAGGACGCATTGATTTACAGTCTTAACTTTGAGGCAACACAAAATGTGACTCGTATCACTGCCCGGGTCTGTGAGATAGTGGCAGACGGATTGCAGGTGTGAGCGCGTAGAAAATGAGCGAGAGCCGCCGGCAAAAGGAGCGCCTAGATGCTGGGATTGCGGTGAGAAGGGGCACTAGCAAAGAGACTGCAAGAAGCGAAGAAAATGGAGCTATTGCCCAGGATGGTGGAGATCCAGACCGTGTAAGGAGCCTAAAATGGAGGCCCATCAAACTGCAAGGGCCAACTTCGTAGGGCAAACGTTAGCTAGGAGGATCGACATCCCCAGCACCACCATCACCGTGCCAAAGCAACATCGTGGAGAAGCAGACAGATGCCTTCCTGGTCAAGTTGATGAAGAACATTGCACTATAACAAACGACACTGGTGCAACCCGATCGACGATCCGACCAGACCTAGTGAGGCCCCAAATACTTCACAAGGGCAGAGCTCATGGAAATGCTGACGCCCCAACTCGTCATCCATGTCCAGCTAACTGCAAGCATTGCCGGCGGATTGAGGAAAAGGAACCAACCGTTGATCTGCGAGTGATAACGGCCGGATTCGATGAAGGTTGGTCGGCGGAGGAGATTCAAAATACCCAGTTAGCCGATGAAGACATCGGACCATTACTCGTATGGAAGGAGACAACTGGGCGACCTGAGTGGAAAGACGTTTCAATGCATGGCGCAACCCTGAAAAGCTATTGGGCACAATGGAACTCCCTTCAGGTGGAGGGTGGCGTAGTCAAGCGGAAATGGGAAACGGCGGATGGCAGCTTCTATAGGATGCAAACTTTACTTCCCAAAAGCCGAACCCACGATGTGGTTAAGGAAATGCATGAAGGATCCTCGGGAGGCCACCTTGGTGTTAACAAGACCTTAGCGAAATTGCGGGAAAGGTTCTACTGGCTCCACGCTCGAGAAGACGTAGAGGACTGGTGTCGCAGATGCACAATTTGCGCTTCCGTCAAAGGCCCAAAGCGACGACTGAGAGGACGAATGCAAACTTATAACGTGGGTGTACCGTTTGAAAGGATTGCTGTTGACATCGCAGGTCCCTTTCCTGAATCTGAATGGGGAAATCTATACACGCTGGTTGTAGCCAATTATTACAGCAAGTGGCCCGAGGTCTACCCCATTCCCAACCAGGAAGCAACTACTGTAGCTGAACAGCTAGTGTTAAATTGGGTCAGTAGGTACGGTGTACCTTGCGAACTACATTCGGATCAAGGCCGAAACTTTGAGTCACTAGTTTTTAGCGAAATGGGCGAGCTGCTGGGAATACGGAAAACGAGGACAACACCGCTGCATCCCCAATCCGATGGAATGGTCGAACGTTTCAACTGCACGCTCAATAAACACCTGGCCAAGTTGGTTGACGAGAACCAAAGGGACTGGGACCGATATATCCCACTATTTTTAATGGCGTACAGAGCTGCCGAACACGCATCGACGGGCCAAGCCCCGGCCAAAGTCATTTTTGGAAAGACTATTCGTCTGCCAGCCGACATAAAGTTCGGAACACCCCCTGAGAAACCCCAAACGATCTCGGAGTACGCAAGTGATCTAAGACAACGGTTGAACCAGATACATCGGACAGTGCGAAAACACCTCGAATCGGCTACTGACCGCATGAAGACCAGGTATGATCTAAAGGCAAATTCTACTGGCTTCCAGCAAGATGACTTGGTGTGGCTATATAACCCGCAACGGCGAAAGGGTAGGTCTCCAAAGTTGCAACATAATTGGGAGGGACCATACCGAGTTACAAAGCGAATCAACGACGTCGTATACCGAATACAGGAACATCGTAAGCCGAGAGCCAAAATGAAAATCGTGCATCTGGACCGTCTTGCCCCATATTTCACCCAGGGAGAATTGACTACAACTGGTGACACATCTTTTCGGGGCGAAAAGAACTGAGGTGGGGGCAGTGTTACATGCGCAAATAATTCTGCGAGCTACTGTCGCAATTGTTTTCACAATCATTAAGAACATCAGCAACTGAATTTACTCGAAACCACGAGAACCCAACAAGCATTATCAACATCTGAAAGTGAGTCACTGCTTTATTCATTACGCTGCTGGAATGTTCCCGCTTATTCATCAATGTACGAATGATTAGAGACCCTATATAAAGGCGAGCTGAATGAATGGGGGGATCATTCATTCGACCGCGATAAAAACTGCGAAAGTGTGTGGGAAGCGATATTGTTCGAGTAATAGAAAAGTGATTTTCGTATAGTGAAGTGATTTAGAAGACAATTGCGATAAGAAATTTATGGACAAGTGTTAGATTTTTAATAGTGAAAATTAAAATGAGTGAAAGTGTTAAATGGATTATTGTGCATTTTTGTAATTAAATAAACTCTTTTAAATTAAATTAAAAGACATTGCGTTTTCACTTTCCCGGAACATGAAAATTATTGGCCGCGAACCAAAAACACGCGACAATATATACATATATATATATATATATATATATATATATGTATATATATATATATATATATATATATATATAGATGTTAACATATATATATATATATATATATATATATATATATATATATATACATATATGTATATATATATATATATATATATATATATATATATATATATATATACAGATGTATATATATATATATATATATATATATGTATATATATATATATATGTATATAGATGTATATATATATATATATATATATATATATATATATATATATATATATATATATATATATATATAAGATGTGTCTGTGTGTGTGGTTGGTTATATGTAGATAGGATATAAAAAATGTGTGCCTGAAGGTCGCCACTTTACTTAGATTTTCGCCAAATTTTCAGAACTATTTCTGTTCCGACCATAGTATAGCTCCGGATTGTACCAAAACTGGTACAAGAATTTATTCGATTGTATGGTAAAGCTCACAATAAAAAATCCAAAGTGGAACAATTTGAAACAAAATGATGACCGCTCAAAGGTCGAAAAAAGTTGAGCGATAAAAAAGCACTTCTGAGTCAGGTTAGAATATAAAAATGGCGGCTGGGCAAAGTTCGAAATTCGAAAATTTCTCAAAGCTACAATCCATATTGGATTTTTATGAAGTCTAAAATCAAGGTAGACGTTGATGTGATCATGTATTAAATTTACCAGAATTAAACTCGATTCCAATGAACGCTGCAGATTTTAGCCGTAGTGGTTTTTGCATTGCAGTAAAAAATTATATTTTAATATACGAGTACATGGTACAATGTATTATATAAAATGCCCTTAAAAGATGAAATAAATTTTATGGAAGCGGTACCGAATGAATTTCCTCATTTCAACATAAATACTTCCAACATCTGCACCATCACAAAAGAATGGGGAAAAAATGATATGGCACCGCTTCCATAAAATTTATTTCATCCTTTTTAGGGCATTTTTTCCTAAAAGTTTTTTATAATTTTATATGCTTGTACAGAACTGCATTTTCACTCACCTATTGTACGTCTGCTGAGAAATCTTAACAATCTACAACTTGGTCCTTTCCCTTCATTTATCACGGTTTTCAAAGAATTTTTCAGAATTTAATTTGAGGTCGCTGATTTTGCTGTTAAATGTTTGCAATTTTTTTTTCTCTCTCCCTCTATCTTTTTAATCCATATTAACTTTTTTGATGCACATGAAGTTTATTGTTCTTTTACAATTGTTCTATTCCTTCTTGTTATTGGATTTGTTATCTGTAAGATGGAATCATGAAATGAATTAAATAATCAAGAATAAAGTTATAAGGATATTTACCATGTTTGTAAAAGTTAGGCGGTTACTGAAAATAATACGACCTTTATTAACGGGATGCCATCCAATCAGGTTTGACTTCAGGAAGAGCGTTTGTTTCAGACATTTGTATGAAGGAATTTAATTTTCGGGGTATTGAAGAAATGGACACTTATAACTGGATAGCCTGGAGATAATCAAAAAGGTAGAGATCTTTATGCACTTCGGTTTACACCTTGAGTGCGTGACTTCGAAACATGGAACGCTTCTAGACAACTTTTTAAACACCTCTTCTGTCAATCTCCAATTTTTTTCTGGATAGGCCTCGTTTTTTTACATCTTAACGTGTCTTTTAGCCCAGTCATATTAGGTAAAAAAAGGGGTCAACCTCGGAATGAAAGATAATAAGCTGCAAATTGGTATGAACCTTTGTTTTGTCATTCTAAATGTTGTCTCAAAAGTCACAATCGTTATCGTGTTCCCGTCTCAAGATATTCAAAGTCAAAGGTCACAAAAATCGGTTTTTCGCGAATATCTGGCTTCCTATCGGTTAAATGAGATTTGCATTTATTATAAAAGTTGTAGGCTATAAAATTCCCTACAACTTTTGTTTAAACTTTTTTTCATACGACCAACTGTTTTGAAGGTAGAGCGCGAAGAGTGCACATCGTACAGTCATATACGGCCTAATGCAAGGTCAAGCGTGAGTTATGGTTATCAGTACGTTATAAAGTCAATTATTTACTTGGAAATTATAATTATTAAACAATGCCTATTATTTATATACTAACTATTAATTATTTATATTTAATTAAAGTAGAACCTAAAGAATGGGGCTGGATGCTTGAAAATGAAATCCTGGAGTCCATACGAACGTTATTACCTCCAGCACCAGCCGAACTACTAAACGTAATATTTTGCAATTGCAAAAATGGTTGTGGTTCCCGCTGTGGATGCAGAAAATCAGGGCTACAATGTTCTTTAGCTTGCGGCCAGTGCAACGGACAAGCTTGCCTCAACGCTTCACTGTATCCAAGTAATCCCGATGAAGAAAATACATATGATCCCGATATTCTGGAAGGTTTGGAGATGAACATGACAGATAATGAGGATGATGACAATGAATTCTTCTTCTTGTCGCTCAAAAATGTTCGATTCATTGTCATCATCCTCATTATCTGTCATGTTCATCTCCAAACCTTCCAGAATATCGGGATCATATGTATTTTCTTCATCGGGATTACTTGGATACAGTGAAGCGTTGAGGCAAGCTTGTCCGTTGCACTGGCCGCAAGCTAAAGAACATTGTAGCCCTGATTTTCTGCATCCACAGCGGGAACCACAACCATTTTTGCAATTGCAAAATATTACGTTTAGTAGTTCGGCTGGTGCTGGAGGTAATAACGTTCGTATGGGCTCCAGGATTTCATTTTCAAGCATCCAGCCCCATTCTTTAGGTTCTACTTTAATTAAATATAAATAATTAATAGTTAGTACATAAATAATAGGCATTGTTTAATAATTATAATTTCCAAGTAAATAATTGACTTTATAACGTACTGATAACCATAACTCACGCTTGACCTTGCATTAGGCCGTATATGACTGTACGATGTGCACTCTTCGCGCTCTACCTTCAAAACGGTTGGTCGTATGAAAAAAAAGTTGAAACAAAAGTTGTAGGGAATTTTATAGCCTACAACTTTTATAATAAATGCAAATCTCATTTAACCGATAGGAAGCAAGATATTCGCGAAAAACCGATTTTTGTGACCTTTGACCTTGAATATCTTGAGACGGGAACACGATAACGATTGTGACTTTTGAGACAACATTTAGAATGACAAAACAAAGGTTCATACCAATTTGCAGCTTATTATCTTTCATTCCGAGGTGAAAGCCCTAATATGACTGGGCTATTTAGACACGTTAAGATGTAAAAATGTAGTTCCTTTCTCTAACTGGAAGAGTTATGGGTATCACCCCTAAAGTTACGAGTACCGCTGACTCGGAGACTGTTTCATATGCATGTTTAAATAACAACGTTCTAAGTGTATGCAACTATGACTATTACTTTGGGTGCAACTCCTTGCTGTGAGCATCACCCTATAGCTGTGATTTATATAGCGTATCAGTAGTCCTCTTCTCCATCTGTCTTCATATCCATCGGTTGAGTAAGTGCCGTTATGCGTGCTGCAGCATCATCGGCTGTTAACTGCATCTGCTTAGAAAAACTTATCTTCGAGTCTGTTAAAACGTACATGTATTTTGCTGCTAGTTTCATTTCTATGAGAATTTTCTCAACAGTGATTGTCCTTACTCTAGATATTCTCTTCTTTATCAGGATGATAACTTCAATTTTCTTCAGTGTTAAGCCAAACTCTTTGCCTGATTTGCCACGGCAAAGCATTATTAGTTACAGTATGTTACGATCAATACTGTCGAATGGTTGCTTAAAGTCAACGAAAATTTGGTGTACGTCTATGTTGAACTCCCAAACTTTTTCAAGTGCCTGTTTGCCTACCTGCTCTAAAACAACCTTGATACTTCCAATAATACTGCTGGCATATGACACGATTTTATTTTCTAAGATCTTTCAAAATATTTTGTACGCCGTAGAAAGTAGTGATATGCCAATACAGGTTCCAAACTGTAACTTTTCCCCGCAGGGGGAATGCTGGTCGACAAGAGCACTCTTGGAGGCTAGCATTCTTTGGGGAGTTCCACCCCCACGTACCCGAGGAGTCCGCAGGGGGAATGCCGGTCGACAAGAGCACTTTTGGAGGCTAGCATTCTTTGGGGAGTTCCGCCCCCACGTACCCGAGGAAATTCTCGCAGGGAGCATGCCGGTCGACAAGAGCACTCTTGGAGGCTGGCATTCTTTGGGGAGCGCCACCCCCACGGGTCCGAGGATATGGGGGGCGCCGTGACGTTCCCTCCCGGGATGGCAGGTAACGACTCTGATTGGATCTGGACTACACTTTGGACAACGAACTGGAAATGACGCTTTGGGCTGGCGGATGTGATGGTTTGGACCTAGTTGCTTTGCACAGTAGCGCCGAGGTGAAACTCGTGTGTGAACGGCTCCAATTCAACTATCATACGTCTCTGTCCCGGTAAAATCTTGGCAGGCCTCGGAGTACGTTCGAAGTTCGCACCATTGGGTTGGTGGTGTAGGTTCGGTTGAGACGGGTTCCCGATTAGCGTTGGTTGGCTCTGAGCACTTGTCCCCATAAGGGCTTGTCCAACCCTCGCATAGCCTCCCTGCTCTGCAAAGATAACCATGGGACCAAAAAGGCGACTACACACACGAACGGAGATAGCGGCTCCGAGGGGGGACCCAACAAAACTGAAGCAAACAAAATCAAAAGACCACAAATACCCAGAAAAAGAAACGAAAAATAATAACGATGACGCAACCAGCGGTTGCATCGCGAGCGGCACTAACAACAACAAAAACGAAGAATAACACAACGACAGTGAAGACGGACGAAAAACGGAGAATACAGACTGAGATTCCTGCGGCGTTCGGGCGCAGCAAAAAAAATGATGCGAACGCCCGAGCGTCCTATTAAGGAGAAACGGGAAACTCTGCAGGACACTTCAGGTGTTCGAGCGGTGAGAGATAACATAAAGAGCACCGAAAATTCGATTGTCACAGCTGCGATCGTTACCAAAGCGACCGATGCAAGGGTCGCAAACCACGACATTGCAACTAAAAATCCAGAAGCCAACGAGGAGATTACGGCACTAAAAGCAAAGAGTGACCAGACACCGCGTGAATGCACCGCTAATTTGTTGGCGGAAGTACTGCACTCGGAAACGGAACGCGAAAACCCCTCCCAAGGATGGTTGCAAGGTACAATTGCGGCCCAGCGATACGAAGAAGAAAGACTACTCCGAAAAGCGGGAGATGTCCTGAACAGAATACAATCTGCATGCGACTCCCCAAAAATCAGCAAAGCAGCAAAGGAAGGGCTCCTTGAACTAGAGGAGCTCCTAGATCGTATGGGGCACTATCGGAGGAGCTGGTTAAGGCTCGAAGACGAAGAGAAGGCTAAAGAGGCGCTTGGGGCGAAATCTAAAGGCGACACGCAGAGAGCTCCACCATTAAACGTCAATAAAAGAATGGCGTCTAGCCCAATCAAAGGAGATCGGGATAAAAGAAGGAAGGAAGAGGCACTTGATGGGCGAGGAGCACTAGATCAGGGGTTCCAGACAGTGCTTACAAAAGTAAAGAAGAAAGCCGCAAAAAAACTCCTTCAAAAAAAGCCAGAAATTAAAGTTCGTACGGACACCCAATTACAAAAAGGACCTGATGCAAAGCAGGAGAGGCAGAAGCCCCGATGAAGACCCCGGCACCAGGCACTGCTTGTAAAGCCCCAAGATGGCCGATCCTACGTGGGATTACTGCGGGACATCAGGGGAAACGTAAGGCCCGAAGACACCAATACTACCATTAAAGTAGTACGACCAACGCGGTCGGGCCACATACTGGTCGAATTCGGAGCAGAGGCCGGCAATAAAGATGCATTCTGTGACGCAGTAAAAAAAGTCCTCGGCAAAAGCGCAACTATAGCCCCGCTCGAGCCGATGGCAACGTTCGTAATACGAGACAAAGACTGCGTGACGGATCTGGCCGAGGTAGAAGAGGCCATCAAAAAGGAGTTCCCTAGCGTGGGAAGGATCAAAGGATCAAAGGACAACGCATGGCCATAGTTGACTTGACCGAAAAGGACGCCGAACAATTCCTGAACAAGGGCAAAGTACGAATTGGGTGGGTTGTCTGTAGGATACGAAGAAGAGCAACGCCTCTTCAATGTTTCAAATGCCTTGGTTATGGTCACACCACACAAGTATGCAAAGGACCCGATAGGAGTTCCCTGTTTTACAAATGCGGTGAAATGGGACATAAAAGAAAAGAGTGTACGAAGGAGGCACACTGTATTCTTTGCAAGGATGCTGATCCAAAACTTGATTTTAGACACGTCTTGGAATCAGGAAAATGCCGGGTGTTGCAGGAAGCCCTATCCAAGGCAAAATCAGAGCTTCGATGACCCGCATCCTGCAGCTAAATCTACACCGCGGTTCAACCGCCCAAAATCTGCTTGAGCAGTTTGCGAGGGACATGAAAGCCGACTTCTTGCTGCTAAGTGAGCAACACCATAATAAAAGTCCTGCCTTATAGCACTCTGATGAAACTGGTACTGCTGCTATCTGGGTTCGGAACAGTGACTTTCAAATGGAGAGTTATGGACGGGGGGATGGTTTCGTGTGGGTTCGGTGCTCAGGGATCACCTTCTTTAGTGTGTACCTAACGCCTAACGAGTCAATATCATCTTTCCAAGCCAAGCTTAATGCTTTGGAGGGCGCTGTCTCGAACGCAGAGGAAAAAGTGCTCGTTGGGGGCGACTTCAATGCTAAAGCAATCGAATGGGGCATGCCTCAGACGGATCTGCGGGGGAAACGAATCCTGGAAATGGCGGCCAGGACGGCCCTCGTCGTTCTAAACTCCGGAAACACGCCGACTTTCCGCCGTATTGGCTGTGAGGGAACCATACCGGACGTGACATTCGCCTCGGAGTCCTTAGTACGGAGAATACACAACTGGGAAGTATTAGAGGACTACTCAGCCAGTGATCATCAGTGCGTTCTGCTTGAGATCAGTGATGCTGTCTCCCAACGTCCGTGCTCTCGGCCTTCTACAACTGGATGGAACATCGGAAAAATGGACGTCGAGAGGTTCTTCAAGGTTCTCACAGCAGGTGAGCCGCTGCAGGGAGCTCCGGAGGGGACGGAAGAACTGGCAGCTCAAGACGTGGTGAACTCTACTATGAGCATAATCACGACTGCTTGCTGCGCTTCTATGCCCCGTCGAAGACCCCGGCACGGCGAGCCCCCAGTGTACTGATGGTCTACTGAAATCGCTGAAAAGCGGAGGGAGTGTCACAAGCTTCGGCGTGAGGCTCAACGGGCGCGGAACCACGACGAGGCATGCAACCAGGTGGCAGCATATAAGTCGGCCAGGAAATGCCTTCGCAAACTGATCAACAGTAGCAAGGCTCGCTACTGGCAAGACCTAGTGGACAATGTGAACAAGGATCCGTGGGGCCTTGGCTACAAGCTGGTCATGGGGAAACTTGGTGCCCTACGGAAGCCTTGTATACATGACGCGGAAAAGATGGACGCGATAGTGCGGGGACTGTTCCCCACCCATCCCGTCCATTTTGACGCTGTCCATGGTGAAACAGCAGTCGAGTGCCCACTCTTTACACAGCTGGAACTGGAGGAGGCAGTCCTCTCATTGAAAGCGAGGAAGGCTCCAGGTCCTGACTTGCTGCTCAGCACATTCAACGCTTGCCTACGGGACGGGGTTTTTCGGTACAATGGAAGGTGGCGAGGCTCGTGCTGATCAGCAAGGGGAAGGGAAATCCTGAATCGCCGTCTGCATACCGCCCGTTATGCATACTAGACACGGCTGGGAAAGTGCTAGAGAAACTCATCAAGGGAAGACTCACTGACGCGATTTGTGCTGCTGGGGGCGTATCTCCTCAGCAGTACGGCTTTAGAGCAGGACGTTCTACCATTGATGCGACTTCAGAGGTAGTGAACGCGGTCCAAAAGGCAGAGGCATATAGTCGCACCAAGCAACGGATCGTCCTGTTGGTGACACTCGACGTCAGGAACGCCTTCAACTCCACTAGATGGGTGGATATTCTGGACACACTGGAAAACTCTTTTCAAGTTCCAGAATATCTAATGCGGCTTTTGAGGAACTACCTCAAGGACCGAAGCCTGCTCTACGACACAACACAGGGCCAACGAAGGATGGAAATTACATCGGGTGCTGCCCAGGGATCTATCCTTGGTCCGGACCTGTGGAACGTGTCTTACGACGGGCTACTGAGACTTGAGATGCCAGATAAGTCGCGCTTGGTCGGCTATGCGGCTGATGTTGCGGCTCTGGTCACTGAACGCACCGTTGAACGAGCACATTTTAGGCTAGGTATGCTAATGCGCCGAGTGAGGGACTGGATGACTGCTCGCGGGCTCAGTTTAGCACTGGAGAAAACCGAAGTGGTTATCTTGACAAAAAAGAGAATCCCTAGAGTAAGGATGATCAGTATTGGAAACATACAAATCGAATCGAAGCCAGCGGTGAGGTACCTGGGGCTACTGGTCGACTCGAAGATGAGTTTCTCTGAGCAAATCAGGGCAATGGCTGAGAAGGCTGCTTCGGGAATATCGGCTCTGAGTCGACTTATGGCCAACGTAGGGGGACCCAGCCCATCAAGAAGACGCCTCTTGATGAGTGCTGTAAGGTCAGTGCTACTGTATGGAGCAGAGGTATGGGGCGACGCGCTATTTACCTGGGCCGAAACGAGGATGCGAGGGAAATAGTTGTCCGTGAGGAGAGACAGCGCTCGCTCAACGATTGGCAGCAGTCTTGGTTGAATTGCACGAAGGGAAGGTGGACTGCGCGCCTCATCCCAGATGTGAGACCGTGGCTAAATCGAAGGCATGGTGAGACTGACTTCTATCTGACCCAGCTTTTGAGCGGGCACGGGTGTTTTCAGTCTTACCTGCACAAGATTGGTAAGTCACGGTCTCCCGATTGTCGGTTTTGCCCAGGAGAGGAGGACAATGCCTGTCACACATTTTTTGCGTGTACAAAATGGGTCAGGCTGCGAAGGGAGCTCTACAGGGAGACGGAAGAGCTCACCCCGGATAATATAGTTGCGATGATGTTCGAATCGGTTAACAAATGGAACCACGTGACACATTATGCTCGGGCAACCCTAAAATATAAAAGGGACTCACAGCAGCTGGAGGCGCTGAGGCTGGGGGATCACTCTTCTGGCATTTCTTCTTCTCCTCTCCCCTCCCGCTAGGAAAGGGACTTCTCAGCTTGAAGGCGCCCCACGGCGTAACAAAACGAGACCTGGCCCGAAATAATGTGTCAAACGGTTCCAGGCTGAGTTCTCAGGTTGACAGGGGAGGTGTTTAGTGGGTAGTCCAGTCGCACATGAGAGTTCCAGACTCTGTGCATAAATGGCATTCACCTCCCTACCACAAAAAAGAAAAAAACTGTAACTTGTCACGTTTATTGTGGCTAAGGAATATAATTGATTGGCTGTACTCTTTCAGCATATGTTCTTGTTGCCAAATGTGCTGGACTTTTTGAATAGCTGTATGAACACTGCTGCCACCATATTTGATGGGCTCCACTGGAATCCCATCGATACCCGGCGCTTTGTTATTCTTTTGAACGTTGATGCTGAAACAAACTTCATCCAGAGTTATTGGGGCCAATGAAAGCTCTCCGCAGACATCTATAGGGTCCAATACTCTGGAGCTTTGTGGAGGATTAAGTAGGTTCTTGAAATATGATGCCCATCTTTCCTTAATCAGCGATGGTTTTGCCGATGTCATCACGACAGAGCATGGTTTTGGAGTAATAATCACGTTTCAGGCTTTTCACTACATTGCATGCTTGTCTTGTGTTGTTGCTCGCTACACTTACATCAATACTTCTTTTCTTAACTCTAGTTATCTTATTCGCTACTCTTATGAGATTTTCAATGTGCAATGTGCCTGGTTTTCCTACCGACGGAATCTTTGTATGTTTGATTCTTTTTGTTTAATGCATCCCGGCACGCATCAATGAATCAATTATTTCTTTTGCGCTGGGCGTGATATCCATTGTGTGCTCTGCCACGGTCTTCATAGCCGTTTTAACTTCCATCCAGAGCTCGTTGATTGTTTTCAGCAATGTATTTGATAAGATGGGAGGTAGCTGTTATTACAGGGTCTCCGTGAAATTTTTTAGCACAGACGTCGTTTGGAGCCTTTCGATGTCAAATTTTTCTAGCGGGCTGGTTTCCAATGAATACACCTTCGACATACGACACCGATAGGTTAACTTGATCAAGCAATGATGTAAGCTACAATTGGCTCCTCGCTATGTACATACGCCAATTATGCTGGAGACCTAACGTTGCTGGATCAGTACATAGTCTATCTGGTTTTGTGTGTTGCTTTCCGGTGATATCCAGGTCATTTTATGAATGCGTCGATGTGGGAAGCAAATCGAACATACAACTAGATTTCTGCTTCATGCAAAGTCAATCAGACGCTGGTCAATGTCATTTGTTTCATCGTGGAGGATATATCCTCCAGTTATCCCCCGATGAGATTTGTATGCTTGGAGTTGTGTTTTCCTGTGTATGCAGCTGGTTTTTAATGTTGCCAGCCTCCGCTTTGAAATCACTCAGAACTATTTTTGTGACATTTGTAGGTAATGAGTCGACTAGTCTTCCCAGGTGATTGTTGTTTTTTGTCCTTTTCGTCGGCCGGTGCATGTATATTGACGGGCTTGAACCCGTACGTGGCGAAGGTTTTTCAAACTTCTACATGCTTTGATTTCTGACTTGCAAAATTTGGAAAGGGTTACAAAATTATTATGCAAAAACTACTGAATCGATTCTGATAAAAATTTGGTGCTATTCTATTGTAATATAAAGATCCTAGGCGAACGACGGAGGCCCCTAATTGCATTCAAAGCGGTAAAAAAAAGTTAAATAAAAATGGCTTTTCTTTTCCTCTTTAGGGTTTTGTAAATAACAATTTTACAATACCCCATTAAAGTCGGCACCTGTCCTTCCGTCCGTGGCGAACCTACAGTGATCAAATTTTTAGAACAGCTCAGGGGTTTCTGGTTAATGAAAGTTGCATTTTAAAAAAATTTCAAAGTTTCTAAAGGGGCTTGCCTTAAACAAGGGTGTGCAACTTAATCAACCACCATTAAATACGTGCATCTTTATATTCGTTTTTAAAATTGCAATATCGTTGACGGGGTAGGAAGTGGAGGTGGAAAATCACGAACAAATTGTATCCCTCTCGCGATTAGACACCTGTGGACCGTAAAATCTGAAAAAAATCAGGATGGTAGTTCTCTATGAGTACAACAACGACAAGTCATGAATTTATGGTCGTTTAAATTTTCGATGTTACAACAACAACTGTACGCATCAATTTAGCAATATGTGCTACCAAATTAACCCAGACACTACGGGCTAGAAAGGATTTGCATGAAAATTGCAGGAAAGATATACGTGTATGTCATGCAAATCTTAGAAAATCTGTTCAACGAGTGATATTAGCGATAAGAATATTGAGTAAATTTAAGTTACTCTTCCCTAACTTCTACATTGGAAGAGGTGCAACTACCCTGCCTTTGTTGGTGTGGTGATCGCACCTCATTACACGAGCGTCGATACGTAGGGGGAGAAAGCGCTCTCCTTTAGAAATAAGGAGAACCTTTATTATCCGTTTTACATTACCAAATCTTTATACAACCAAAACGTTTTTTGCACGCATAAATGCAAGTTTTCATTAACTAATCAAAATTCCATTCAGTAACATTAACTCTCGACATTCTTTGCTTTCCGAGTTGATAAACCGTTGCTAGCACGTGCGGCTGATGTCCATTGCTGATGATGGCGTAGCCTGTATCATCGTCCGCATACCGTGGTGCGCGCGGATGAAATCTTGAACCGGCTACTGATTTTATGCAATTTTGAGTAGGCAAACGTACTACATTTTATTGGTCAAAGTTGTAAATATTGAATTTTAAAGACGTTTGCGCCAGTTTCAAAGCATTTATTCAATGCAATTTTCAAAACATTCATGGGGTGAAATAGGTATCAAAACTAAAACGAATGTCCATGCACGATCTTAACCCCAAAAGATTCCTCATTTTATTCTGATGAAGAACTTAATTCAGATTTTATATTATGCTGGAAAACGATATTAATTTGCCTTATGCGTGCGTGAGAGTCACAAAAAAGGTTCTTAATGCTAAATACGGCTAGTTCAGTGCTAGGTATCATAATAAAATGCTAGAAAAAAATTTCGATTGCAAAGCAAAAGGAGAAACTTGTATTTTACTATTGTGACAAGAGTATTTTTATAGAGAAAAGTGAAATTCTTTCAAGATAGATATATCCATCGCTATTTAATTTTAAATGACTTTTAAATTATTCACATATATTTTTGTTCGAAGTAATCTTTGCAATGATATTATTTTATTGTTATCAAGAATATTAAACTTAACAAAATATTTTAAGGAAAAAGTTAACGGCTATTAGACTTTCTTATACATTCTTTTGGTATATCGATCGATATTGGTAGAAATATAAAATAAAAATTATACACTTGCAGCTTAAGTTAAGGCTTTTCTAATAAATCGATAAAGGAGTATTAGTTATAAAACAATTGAAAGCTCCGATATTCATATGATCACATCCCAACTAGATCAGCGATAACAGCACCACTTACAATAGATTCTGAATTTTGAATTTTTTATCTTATCTTACTATTTTTCCAACTGCTTGATTTCTGCGGTTATTATTTTCGTTTTGAACCTTAAAGTCGAAATTTAATTTTACATCTATATATGTCAATATTCTATCACCGTCATTAACAACTGCCAAAGAACTCTTCCTGCAACTCGACAGCGAAGCAAAACTAGTAGACGAGCCAAAATACCTCAAATACACAAGATATCACACTTGGCGAATACAGTATCGAAAATGTTAGCGAATTTGTGTATTTAGGCGCCAAAATAACGAAAACGGGTAGTGAAAGAGACGAAATACGCCGAAGAATACAGCTCGCAAATAAAATATTCTATTCAGTATTGACGATCTTGAAGACCAGCTGCATACACAGGAAAACAAAGCTCCAAGTTTACAAATCTGTGGTTAGACCTGTGTTCTGCTATAGGTGTGAAACATGGACCCTAACTCAAGCATCCGCAAATATATTGAATGCTTTTGAGTGACGGGTCCTGAGACGAATACTCGGAGCGAAGCTAGACGGGGACCAATGGCGAATTCAATACAACCATCAGCTGTATGAAATTTTTGACGAACTGGAGGTCTCAAGGATTGTAAGACTGCGGAAGCTGCAATGGGCTGGACGCATGAATTGTATGGACGAACAAAGGGTACCCAAGAAGGTATTCTTTGGGAGAACTGAAGGCCAGCGGCCAGTGGGGAAACTGAAGAAACGCTGGTCTGACTTGATCGACGAAGACAGTTCATTGCTGCTCGGACTTTGGAATAGGAAGACGCGGTCAACGGACTGAGACAGTTGGAGGCGCTGTTTGCAGGAAGTGAAGGCCCAAAAGGGGCTGTAGTGCTAAGAAGAAGATATGTCAACGACTAAGGCAGTTTTAAATGCGTAGCAACAGATAAAATCATACTATTAAATCCACTAGAATTATAGTAATATGTAACCATTAATGAATAATACAATGAATTGTTAAACATTTTAAATATCGGTCTTTCCATTTTGTTTTACAGGACCGGGTATACGACCCACATCGGGCACGCTCCTTCATTTTTTGTTGTTTAACAGGGGCTCTTGCCGGGTAGAGTGGCCTTCCTCTCGCTTGCATTCATTGATGGGAATATTTATGTAAATTCTGTTTGTCTGAGTTTTCCACTCAAATGGGAGATTTATGGCTACATCTACGTTTGAATCCTGATCCGGTTGAGAGGGTACGAGGGGGCACCACCTCCATCTGGATGCCCCACTCTTATTTGTGGGCCATAGGAGCCGTCGGTAACAACGAAGTACCCTTAAGTCCGTCTGTCTTCCTATGGTCAGGTTTGTCCTTTGAGTCAGCAATTTCCGACGCTTAGTTGGTTTCCTCCGTTTCAATTTCGGTCGACCTTTTGTTTGAACCCAGAAATTCGTGGATGTGAAATATTTTTGTAGTGGGTCCTTGTACTGGAGGAAAGAACCCACCCCACGACACCGTAACGCTAGCCTGCCAGCACATTTACGCGTCCCCAGACAAGGTCAATCTCAGCGGGTCCCAACACCCTCTTCCGCTGAGGCAGCAAACCATCGCTGCAGTCCTGAACGGACATTGATCAACATACTTTTACTACATTGGTTTGAACAAGACGGCACAACCAGCCAAACAGCACGCCTCACAATCGATTTATCGAAAGGCAAATTTGGTGAACGTGTTATCTCGAGAACGCCATTGGATTTCTTTTTCTGGGGTGATGTCAAGTCACTGGCTTAAACCAACAGGCAGTAACTTTAAACGAGCTCAAAGACAACATCCAACGTGAAATTGCCAACGTTCCGATCGAAATGTGTGCCATGAAGAATCAACCACTGTAAACAAATGACCAGAAATGTAATGCTTGCATTACACCCGCAGTAAATTTGAACTCAATATCTCAAATATTTCTGTGTTTTATTAATAGATAAAATTGTTATGTCCTAAATCGAAAACCCTTTATTATATTTTTCCCTGTGAGTTCATACAGGTCGTTTTAAATTCAAATCAAAGTAAGGTCCTGCAGCAACCACGGAAGTCACCGCAGTTGCAGACATTTTTTTTTTTTTTTTTTTTTTTTTTGTGGTAGGGAGGTGAAGGCATTTATGCCCGCCGAGTCTGGCAGTGTGGGACTCCCATGGAGGATACCTTTGGACTACCCACTAAACACCTCCCCTGTCAATCTGAGAACCTAGCCTGGAACCGTTTGACACATTACTTCGGGCCAGGTCTCGTTTTGTTACGCCGTGGGGCGCCTTCAAGCTGGGGAGTCCCTTTCCTAGCGGGAGGGGAGGGGGGAAGAGGAATTGCCAGAAGAGCGATCCCCCAGCCCCAGCGCCTCCGGCTGCTGTGAGTCCCTTTTATATTTTAGGACTGCCCGAGCATAATGTGCCACCTGGTTCCATTTGTCAACCGATTCGAGCATCACCGCAACTATATTATCCGGGGTGAGCTCTCCCGTCTCCCTGTAGAGTTCCCTTCGCAGCCTGGCCCATTTCGTACACGCAAAAAATGTGTGACAGGCATTGTCCTCCTCTCCTGGGCAAAACCGACAATCGGGAGACCGTGACTTGCCGATCTTGTGCAGGTAAGACTGCAAACACCCGTGCCCGCTCAAAAGCTGGGTCAGATAGAAGTCAGTCTCACCATGCTTTCGATTTAGCCACGGTCTCACATCCGGGATGAGGCGCGCAGTCCACCTTCCCTTCATGCAATTCCTCCAAGACTGCTGCCAATCGTTGAGCGAGCGTTGTCTCTCCTCGTGGACAACCATCTCCCTCGCATCCTCGTTTCGGCGCAGGTAAATAGCGTGGCGCTCTCTAGCAAGGAGGGCGACAGGTATCACGCCTGCAATCACTCTCACTGCCGAGTCGGAGACTGTTGGATACGAAGATGCAATTCTCAGTGCTCCTCTTCTCTGTACCTGTGCCAATCGTTTTCGGTATACCTCCTTGCTGAGAGCGTCGCCCCATACCTCTGCTCCGTACAGTAGCACTGACCCTACAGCACTCATCAAGAGGCGTCTTCTTGATGGGCTGGGTCCCCCTGCGTTGGCCATAAGTCGACTCAGGGCCGATATTCCCGAAGCAGCCTTCTCAGCCGTTGCCCTGATTTGCTCAGAGAAACTCATCTTCGAGTCGTTCAGTAGCCCCAGGTACTTCACCGCTGGCTTCGATTCGATCTGTATATCTCCAATACTGATCATCCTTACTCTAGGGATTCTCTTTTTTGTCAAGATGACCACTTCGGTTTTCTCCAGTGCTAGACTGAGCCCGCGAGTAGTCATCCAGTCCCTCACTCGGCGCATTAGCATACCTAGCCTAAGTTGCGCTTGTTCAACGGTGCGTCCGGCGACCAGAGCCGCAACATCATCCGCATAGCCGACCAAGCGCGACTCATCTGGCATCTCAAGTCTCAGTAGCCCGTCGTAAGACACGTTCCACAGGTCCGGACCAAGGATAGATCCCTGGGCAACACCCGATGTAATTTCCATTCTTCGTTGGCCCTGTGTCGTGTCGTAGAGCAGGCTTCGGTCCTTTAGGTAGTTCCTCAAAAGCCGCGTTAGATATTCTGGAACTTGAAAAGAGTTTTCCAGCGTATCCAGAATATCCACCCATCTAGCGGAGTTGAAGGCATTCCTGACGTCGAGTGTCACCAACAGGACGATCCGTCGCTTGGTGCGACTATATGCCTCTGCCTTTTGGACCGCGTTCACCACCTCTGCAATCGCATCAATGGTAGAACGTCCTGCTCTAAAGCCGTATTGCCGAGGAGATAGGTCCCCAGCAGCACGAATCGCGTCAGTGAGTCTTCCCTTGATGAGTTTCTCTAGCACTTTCCCAGCCGTGTCTAGCATGCATAACGGGCGGTATGCAGACGGCGATTCGGGATTTCCCTTCCCCTTGCTGACCAGCACGAGCCTCGCCACCTTCCATCGTACCGGGAAAACCCCGTCCCGTAGGCAAGCGTTGAATGTGCAAAGCAGCAAGTCAGGACAATGGTGATAGACGAGCTGCAAAACCTCAGCTGGAACACCATCTGGACCTGGAGCCTTCCTTGCCTTCAGGGAGAGGACTGCCTCCTCCAGTTCCAGCTGTGTGAAGAGTGGGCACTCGACTGCTGTTTCACCATGGACAGCGTCAACACGGACGGGATGGGCGGGGAAGAGTCCCCGCACTATCGCGTCCATCTTTTCCGCGTCATGTATACAAGGCTTCCGTAGGGCACCAAGTTTCCCCATGACCAGCTTGTAGCCAAGGCCCCACGGATCCCTATTTACATCGTCCACGAGGTCTTGCCAGCATCGGGCCTTGCTCTTGTTAATAAGCCTGCGAAGATATTTCCTGCTGGACCTGTATGCTGCTAGCCTAGTGTCTGCCTCCTCCCGTGTTCGCGCCCGCCGGGCCTCTCGCCGAAGTTTGTGACACTCGCTTCTTTGTTCGGCGATCTCGTTTGACCACCAGTATACTGGAGGCTTACCATGTCGGGGTCTCCGACGGGGCATGGAAGACTCGCAAGCAGCTATGATGGTACTCATAGTTGAGTTCACCAAGTCCTTGGCTGTAGGCCCTCCACTCCCTGGCGGAGCTCCAGCAACGGTGCGCCTGCCGTAAGCGCGTCAGTGAACTTCTCGACGTCCATCCTCCCAGTCCTCCATCCGAGGATTGAAGTTTGGGCATATGCACGCAGAGTGGCACCGTCGTGAATCTCAACAGCTATATACTGGTGATCACTAGCCGAGTAGTCCTCTAGTACTCGCCACTTGTGTACTCTAGGTACCAGGGACTCCGAAGCGAGTGTCACATCGGGTATGGTTCCTACGCAACCCCAGCGGCGGAAAGTAGGGGTGTTACCAGTATTTAGGACAAAAAGCGCTGTTCTGGCCGCCATGTCCAAGATTTGCTTTCCCCTTGGGTCGGATTGTGGCATACCCCATTCGATGGCTCTAGCGTTGAAGTCTCCCCCGACCAGCATGTGGCCCTCTGTGTTCGAGACAGCGTCCTCCAGGGCATCGAGTTTGGTTCGAAAAGATCGCATTGCCTCGTTAGGCGTCAGATAAACACTGAAATATGTTATCCCTGAACACCGCACCCACACAAAACCATCCCCGCGTCCATGGCCCTGCACCTGAAGGCGGGCGCTGTCTCGAACCCAGATGGCCGAGGTACCAGTTTTGTCAGGGTACCACACTTGCGAGTCCTTGTTATGATGTTGCTCGCTCAGCAACAGGAGGTCAGCTTTCTTATCCCTCGCAAACTGCTCAAGTAGGTCCTGGGCGTTTGTGCTTCGGTGCAAATTGACCTGCAGGGTACGGATCATTTGAGTATCGATTTGGCTTTAGTTAGGGCCTCCTTGAAAACCCGGCATCTCCCTGTCCCCGGCTCATGTTTGAGGTCACCGGGTGCTAGCTTAGCGTCCTTGCAAAGAATGCATTTTGCCTCGTTCGTGCATTCCTTCCTTTTGTGCCCCGTTTCACCACATTTGTAGCACAGAGATCTCCTGTCGGGTCCCCTACAGCCATACGCGGTGTGTCCGTATTCGAGGCATCTGAAGCAGCGGATAGAGATCGCTCTTCTCCGTATCCTGCAGATCACCCAACCTATCTTAATTTTGCCCTTCGCCAGGATTTGCTGGGCGTCTTTATCAGCTAGTTCGACAATAGCCATGCGTTGCCCCCTTGTGTTTTCACGCGTCAATCTTGCCTTGACTTCACTTAAGCTGGGGAACTCCCTCCTAATGGCATCCTCTACTTCAGCTTTGTCCGTGACGCAGTCGAGGTCCCTGATTTCCAGGGTGGCCATTGGTTCGAGCGAGGCAACCGTTGCCGCATCTCCAAGAACCTTTTGAACCGCGTCACGGAATGCATCTTTGTTTGTGGCCTCTGGCCCGAATTCCACCAGCAAGCCACCGGTCCGGGTTGGTCGAACTGCTTTGATGGCAGTTTTGGTGTCGTCTGGCTTGACCGCTCCTTTAATTTCACGGAGGACATCTGCGTAGGTTCGGCCCTTAGTGGATTTAATAAGCAGTGCCTCTCGCAAGGGTTTGTGCCGCGGTTTGCTTTTTGTTTTCTGCGGTATAGCGGGGGGCTCCTTGTTCTCTTCGTGGTTGAGCTCTTTGTCTTTTTTTTCTAGGAGTAGCTTTTTGGCCGCTTTTTTCGCTGCCTTGTTTCGCACCACATGAAACTCCTCGCCTGGAGTGTCAACTTCGTTTATGGTCTCATCCTTCCTCCTTTTCTCACAGTCGCCTTCAATTGGGCTACCGGCCATTCTTTTGCTGCTGCTAGGACCCACTGATGCCTCGAGGGAGAGCGTGTCTTTTTGGTGCTTCTCGGCTGCAAGCCACCTCCGCCTGTAGTGCGTTATGCGGCCAAAAAGCTCCTCCAGTTCAAGAATGCCATTCTTGACACTCTTGCCTATGTTTTTCTGCATTTCGCAGGCAGCCCTCAGTTGCTAGACGATATTCCCCGCTTTCCAAGTAAGCCGCTCCTCTTCAGCGCGGTCAAGGGCGATTGTGTTATTTGGCGCCACCTCTTGGGAGAGGCCCCCGTTTCCTAGCCCTTTTGCTTCTATCGCTTGGATCGCGTTTGAAGTGGCGTCGGCCAACGGCAAAACTTCTCCCTCCCCCAGTCTTACACTGGCCTCCGTTGGTGTCGCAACTTGATCCGGATTGTGTACGTCTTGCACTGGGCGCTCCGGGGTGCGCATAGTCCTTCTACTGCGCCCAAAGGCCGCAATGATGCCAGGTTGCACAACGCACTCTGCCTTCTGTCGTTCGTTAGTCCGTCTGTGGTCTGTCTCCGATGATTTAACCTGTGGTGTTGACTTTAACAGTGTTTCTGGGGTTTGCTGCCTCCCCCCGCAATCGGTGACTTGTTTTATCGGTGTTCTTGCCAACAGCGGTTTTTGCCTGAAAGGGTTCTCCGTGCTAGCGTCCTGTTTGCTTGTGGTTTCATTTGTTTGCTCCATTTTATTGGGTCCCCCCTCGAAGCCGCTATCTCCGTTCGTGTGTGTAGTCGCCTTTTTGGTCCCATGGTTATCTTTGCAGAGCAGGGAGGCCATGCGAGGGTTGGCACAAGCCCTTATGGGGACAAGTGCTCAGAGCCAGACCAGCGCTAATCGGGAGTCCGTCTCAACCGAACCTACACCACCAACCCAATGGTGCGAACTTCGAACGTACTCCGAGGCCTGCCAAGGTTTTACCGGGACGGAGACGGTATGATAGTTGAATTGGAGCCGTTCACACACGAGTTTCACCTCGGCGCTACTGTGCAAAGCAACTAGGTCCAAACCATCACATCCGCCAGCCCAAAGCGTCAATTCCAGTTCGTTGTCCAAAGCGTAATCCAGATACAATAAGAGGGAACCTCACGGCACCCCCCATATCCTCGGGTCCGTGGGGGCGGCACTCCCCAAAGAATGCTAGCCTCCAAGAATGTTCTTGTCGACCGGCTTTCTCCCTGCGGGAATTTCCTCGGGTACGTGGGGGCGGAACTCCCCAAAGAATGCTAGCCTCCAAGAGTGGTCTTGTCGACCGGCATTCCCCCTGCGGAGTTTCCTCGGGTACGTGGGGGCGGAACTCCCCAAAGAATGCTAGCCTCCAAGAGAGCTCTTGTCGACCGGCATTCCCCCTGCAGTTGCAGACATTAAGTAATTGGCAGAGGGGTGCGTAGCCCGGGGTGGCATACTAAGGCCGGCTAGCGCTCAGTCGTGTCGTGGGTCTTCCGGGATACCCTCTGCTCGTGCTGAACCACCTTACATGAAATAACTAGCACAAAGAGAAAAGGATGGGAAAGGGGAGGTCATTTTGAGAAATGAAAATAAGGTTTCTAATGTGACATGGCCGTTTTATTTACAAAAATCCAAATATTATATAAAAAAAATCACTCTCAAATTTTACAAAAAAGAAAAAAAACTAATTAAAATCAAATCCGCCCCTTCAAAATCGGATTAAACCAAGGTTAACTGAATATACAAAACTATGTAAAATCAAGTAATCTGAAACAATGCAAAAAGTAAAAAAAAATAAATCTATACTCACTTACTTTCCTGCAAAACTCCGAGCGCTCGGGGAAAGGCCAAGAAAGAAGCGGGGGGCTCTGAAAACGAAAGGAGAACTCTCTGGAATGTACAACAAAAAAAAATTCAAGAGGGATGGTAAAACGGCCACCTTTTGTAATTTCCACACTGGCTTATTTGAGCTATATGACTTTCTCACTCTTATCCTCCGGCACTATATTTTGTTTCTCTTCACTTTTGAATAGAATTTGTTTAAATTCACAGTTTTTTCTTTCTTTCCTTTTTTTTTCACTTCTTCTTTATTCTTTTGGTTATCTTTAAATTTCAGTTAGTTCACAACACACTTTGAATTAGTTTGTGTCTTCGTTAAAATCATACTCTGTCACTTAAACTTTCGTACTTTCTGTACTACCATCCAAATTAAAACTATTTTCCCCCAAAAATTCACCCAATACCAACACTGGAAATCCCAACCCCAAATTAAAATCTCCAAAACGCAAGTCAAGATACACTTTCGATTCACAACAACTCTTCTTCACCCCGACAAGGAACTTCTTCCATTTTCTAACTCGCAACGGACTCGGAAATGGAAAAATTCACACCCAAAGCGCTCACACTTCTTTCCGACGTCAAATACTGACTGCCCCTATCCTCCCAACTTAATTTCACTTTCACCTTTCTCCAATCCGATCCCGCAATCCAATTCCTCTCCAATTACCGCTGTCGCATCTGGGTAACGTAATCGAAGTTCATTACACTTCGATTCCGCTACCCACACATCTTTTGGTCCATATCAACAAACTCAATAGTATCCATTGTTTTACATATGGCAATTTGAATACTCCGAGAAGCGCTTGGTTGAATTCAAAGTGTCACATATACACATTTCGGAAGCTATTGGTTTTGCCGATACCCCAAAAAGAGTGCTTCCGTGCGCCCGGGGGAACTTGAACTCAGGGTTCCAGTAGACTCTCGATCGAAAACTCACGACGCAGCTAATGGTGCCGTGGATTGTCGATCTCCCAATAATCTCATAAGCAACTTGAACGTTGCATTTGGGCATGGGATTGAATTTTGTTAGTAGGGAAACGTGAATAAATTTTTGTTAGTATAAAAAATAAAATTTGTTAGTGGGAATTAGTAAATAGAATTAGTTAGTATGAAGGAAAGGAATTAGGTTTGGTTAGGGAAAAGGTAGTGAATGAAGTTTGTTAGTGGGAATTAATAAATGGAATGTTGTTAGTGGGAAAATTGAAATTATTAGTATATGTTATATGACTTTAGTTGGAAATAAGGATAGGATTGTGATGATGAAGAAATAAAAATTGAAGGGAAATTGGAAGAATGTTAATAAAATTAAATGAATACACAGAGGAAAAGGTAGGAGTGCCCGAAGGAAGGTGGAAATGTTACGGCGGCAATTAGAAGTTGCGAATGGGAGAGAGTTGGTACGCCGGAATCCGCAACAGTCCTTATAGTCTCGAGTTTGAGTTAAGTTAAATCGCATTCACAGAAGTACAAGCAATTTGAAAGCTCTCTAAATGCAACAAAAACAATGTACGGTTTTTCCACTGTTCGGGTTATCAATCGCACCAGACACTTCACTTTTATTTGGATTTTCTAATCTTCAGGTTCAAATGAATAATTGAAAATATCTTTAAGATTTCATTCCGTCAATGTTTGTTAGTAATAATGCAAGAAAATGGCAGCAAATTAATATGGTATCATAGTGGTTTCCCTGTTTAAACGAGAATGTATTTGTTGTAGACGCCGTTAAAGTTTCTGTTGTTTATTCATTATTGGTATCTGCATATCGTAGGCTGAGTACAAAGCCCTTATGAAATGAGTATAGTTCTGTTAATCCGACTTTATATTTATTGCTACTCTGCGGCAAGGGTACACATTTTAAAATTTTTAACCAACCTTACCTCATAGAAAATTTAATTACGCAACTTTACTTCATTAGTACTTGTTGTTATCACAGGGAACTATCTCCATCATTTTCTTCAGATTTTTCGGTCCACAGGTGTCCATTTGAGATCAGGGACACCCACTATTTTTTCGTATTCTTCCACCTACCCTGCCTACTCCGTCAACGGTACTGCAATTTGAAAAACGAATATTAAGAGATTTCTTCAAGGCCTTGTTGCAACCACGGAGCGCTCAGTCGTGTCGTGGGACTTCCGGGACACCCTCTGCTCGTGCTGAGCCACCTTACATAAAAACACTAACACGGAAGGAAACGGAAGGGAGAGGAGGAGGTCATATTGAGAAATGAGAAATTAATAGCTTAGCCAAACATAGCCGTTTATTTAATTCAAAACAAGTTGAGTAAACAGACCTACGCTCATGTCAGAAGGGTATTGCATTCAATTTACAAAATGCAGTCACCAGATAGAATCAAATCAAGAAACATGTCAAAGACGATTTTATTGGAAAAATATGAAATACGAAGATCATAATATTATTAACAAAGTTGAACGAATTTCGACTTCTGAGGTTTTTGGTATTGTCATACTAATAAATATCTCCCTTGATAATTATTTCAGATGTCCATCCGCGACAGAGGAAACACATTTTTCATGTATTTCCCCCCTGTGCCCCCACTGAAGCAAAAACTGACAGTTAATCAACTGTTTTGAAAAGCTCCCATAAAAACTTTCATTTCATACTCATATCGGCTACGTTTGATGAATTTTTTATTTTCAGGGGCCGCTCTCCATTACTGTTATCATCGATTAATGGCCAATTTTTTCGAATCCTAGAATGGTTACAAAACCCTTTTGCTAGGAGCTCTCTCCCGGCTCCTTGACTTTTTTCACTTATGAGCATTAATTGTAGGTTCTCATCTTCAGTCATTCATTCAATTAAATCAAGTGTTCAAAGCATGCACCTTAATCGTTGAAGTTGGGAAAAAATAACTCAAAATTATTCAATCTTCGCATTTAAAACAGCCACTATTTTGTTTTACGATTACTGATACCACTAGCTGAACCGATTCTCAAAGATAAACATGACACCTATCATTCTTGAAATTTTCATGCAAATCCTAGCAAAACTGTAGTGTCTGAGTCGGTAAAAAGCGCATGTTGTTCCACAGCCATATGTTGCCATAGTAATACATGCAGCGCATATTGTTCCATAGTAATACAGGAAAATTCGAACCGCTATAACTTCGCTAAATCAATCTTATAAATAGACATCTGTGTACTGAATTTCATTGAATTTAAGGGTACCGTTAAGATTTTATTCAAGAAAACATAAAATCTGTAAATCACTTTAAGGAGATCACCACTTTACACCTACACACAAAATTTGATGTTTCCAGCTTAAGTAGTTTCCGAGAAAAACTGCTGTGACACACGGACGGACGGACGGACGGATAGACGGACAGACGGACAGACTGGTCGCAAAACTAGTAGGGTTTTGTAAAATTATTTTACAAAACCCTAAAAAGAGTAATTTACAAATTCAACAAACAAAAGTCATCAATCAAAACAAAAACAAACAAACCCCTCAATAATTTTTTATGCAAAACAAATTGTATAAGATATTAATCAAAAGAAAAATAGCAAATTAAAATAAGCTGGAAAACAAGGAAAAATATTAGTTATTACTTACTATCTTCTATTTCCGTGGACACAACAATAAGGAGGTGGAGTCGCTGAAAAATTTAATTGACTTTAAATTAGAACACATTCATTACTGATAAGCGGCCACTTCATCATAATATTCAACCCACCCGTGATTTCTCGTTAATTACCGTCTTAATTTATTGTAACTTCATCTAGTAATTCGCATAAGTTATTCAATATTTCCGTTTGTTGGGAAATTCAACCCCACAAGTAATTCTCACTTATTGCAAAAGAAAACCGTTTTTTTAATACGAACTTTAGATTCCCCATGTGAAAATCAAAATTCCTAACTTCACTGCAGAATCAGAAGGTGATCAACTCTACCACTTGGCAAAATTCTCACGATCTAATTCTCGTTTCCTTTTTTTTGTTTTGGATTTTTCCTTTCCACTTCTTGTATCCGAAACCGTTCTTCTACCAAAAATCTTTTATTCACTCAACTGTTTTCTTGTTTAACTCTCAAAAATTCAATTTTATTTCAATTTAACCGATACATTAAACTTCAAAATTCGACTTCAAACACCTTATATTCCCCAAGTTTATAAAAAAAACTTTCTCCAAAATCACCGAAGAATTTCACTCTCCTTCACAAGCCAAAAAATGACAGCCCAATCCCAACAACTTAATCCCACATTTCACCTCCATCCAATCCGCTCCCGCAATCTTTTTCATCTTTCATTACCGCTACCGCATCTGGGTAACGTAATAGAAGTTCAGTACCCTTCGATTCCGCCACCCACACATCTTTTTTCGTATCGGCAAACGCAATAATTTTCATTTTTTGCATATATGGCAATTTGCATAATCAAACAAGCGTTTGATTCGATGCAAAGTGTCGCACATACATATACGGAAACTATTGATTTTGGCAATACTCTAAAATGAGTGCTTCCCTGCGCTCGGGGAACTTGAACCCAGATCTCAGCAGACCCCGGTCGAGAGTCCGCGACTCTACCAACGGAGCCATGTCTTATCGATTTCCCATTCATCAGATCAGCAACTTCAACTCTTTCTTGATGGGCATGAAATTAAAATTTGTTAAAAGGGAAACGTGAATAAATTTTTGTAAGTATAAAAATATGAAATTTGTGAGTGGAAGCTAGTGAATAGAATTAGTTAGTATGAAGGAAGGAATTAGGTTTTGTTAGGGAAAAGGTATTGAATGAAATTTCTTTAGTGGGAATTAATGAATGGAATATTGCTAGTGGGGAAATCGAAATTATTAATATATATTATTTTTTGTAATTGGAAATAAGGGAAAATGGTAGGTATGTGATGATGGGGAGATAAAAATTATGGGAATGGGAAAAGTGTTATTAAAAATAAATAAATACACAAAGGAAAAGTTAGGAGTGCACAAAGGAAGGTGGAAATGTTGCGGCGGCAATTTGAAGTTGCGAATGGGTGAAAGTCAGTACGCCGGAATTCGCAACAGCCTTTCATTTGATACGCAATTCAATCATATTTGATGAAAAAATTTTTTTTAAGGGTTCACATGCTTATACGGAGAGAGCCCCTCTAAAAGCCTTTGAATTTTTTCTGTCTGCAGAATTTCTGAGCTATTTACTAAAAAAGAGAAAATTTGCTGTGACGAACTGACGGACAGGTACCGATATTAATAGGGTATTGTAAATTCTTTTTTTTTAAACGCCTCAAAATCGATTTTTAATAACTCTTTAACTTATCGATTTATTTATTAATGTTACCGATTTGTCCAGGAAAGAGGATAAGTCAAATATCGTTATACAATTTTTTGCATAAATCAGGTTGCCCCTTTTCATCAGCCAACTGAAAACTGATCCGCCCTGGTCTAAATACAAGTAAAAATCAAATAAAATCACCGCTCATTGAATCAATAAACTCAAATGCTTCGTTATACATATCATTTAAGGAGCAGCAATATGATTAAACAATAGTGTTGCCCTTTCCTTGTATTCTCGACAACCATTACCCAAGAAAATGCTATTAAAATGTATCTCGCTGTCCAAACACCCCCTCACAAGTTTGCCTATCACTATAAATCACGAACTTAATTTCGCATTTCGTACTGTATAAAGACATCGGACCCAGATAGTCGGCAGCTGACGCTAATGTAATCTTTTGCGAGACCGCTTCTAAGTCAACAGAAAAGTGAAATGATATTTAAAACAAAACAGCAAATTCCTTTTGACACTTTCTTGGGTATTTCCGCTATCAAATTAACAGCGCCGACAAAACTGCGCGTAGCGCCATTGTCAATGTATCTTTGCGGAGTATTTATTGATCAGGTTTGGATCTAAGCTGAGGTTACATAGCCGCGGCTCCAGTGGGTATTTGCATAACTGCATGTCATGTTCAAGTGCCTGGTTGCATAAAGACCTGTGGGACACGATATTCAATCTGATTATTGTGGCCTTATTAAGAAGCCGCCAATGATGCCCGGGCCGGCGCGAGCGTTTCTTTGGATAAGCCAAACAAAAGGGAAATTGCCATCGTGTCGGCAGCGAAAGAACTATCTAATTAGTCCAAGTGGAAATGCGGGATCACTCCAAGAGCTGGTGGTAAGCCGTGACAGGCCTGTGGCTATGCAGAAAACTCCTGCGATGGATTGATTGGACCTTTAGCTCAGCCGAGCCGTATCCAACGATCTCTACGTTGAGAAGGACCATCGCGGCATTAGCGTGAGCAAAGCGTCAAAATCGAAACATCCTACCTAACACCTTACTACAACCTCATTAAAATTAGAAAAATCTTTTATTGGAAGAGATTATATAACTTCACATCATTTAAAATACTGGAACAACGAATATCGAATAATCCATAAATCAGCCCAGCAAATCAAAATGGTAACAAAACTTTAGTACTTGACCGCTGAATGAAATTTTGAATGGCCGATGGTTAGTCTGCGCCAGATTCATTAGCCTTTCGATCCGATCTTATCTCTAGGACAGAGCGTTGAAATGCCTTCACTTAGATTGCAGGTTAATAAAGGTTAGCCCAGACAAGAAATGGAAATGGATAGCAGAACACTCATCCACACTTTGATTTGTGAATAGGAAAAGCGCCAGCCAAGCGATCAAACCCATCGACCAATAAAAAGCGGTTGAGCATGAAAATCGTGAAATAGTTTCATATTTACAATCAAAACACTTGGAACAAGTAGACAAGATTTTTTGTTCAAGGGAAAATTTCAAATTAACTGAATATTTATTGTTTGAAAATCGTTGATTAACATCTTGCCTATGCGTTCAACTAAAAAGTGTGGATTGCGTTTTGATGAAAGTAAAAGCTTTTTATTTGCATATTTTCCAAAGTTTTATTTGTGTTAATTAGGAATCAATCAATGTCAGGCATACATCAACAATTTTCCGTTAGTTAATTATTCGTCGGGGAAAGTGATTTTGATATAATCGTTTGGTAAAACGTATGCATGCGAGAATTGCTCGGATGCGTACGTATTTTGATGCAAGCGAATAGAATAATATTTACATTCTTTTGATACAAATAGAGGAATGACTAGGATTAATCATTGTACGGAATCGTGTGAAATTTAATAAAATATTAATTTTTTTTTCTGAAACATAACAGTAAATAGTTTGACTGAAATGCACTAAATGATTGCATTAAACAAAGCGGTATAAATCATCGATATTCTATAAAAATTATATGCCATTTGGTTTTTGCATTGCTGGTTTCATTTAATAGCTGAATTCTTAAACACATTCAGAATGAATTCCATTTTTCAAGTTTTTCTGATAGTCCTGTCAAATTAGTCCTTAAAATAGAAGTGAGGTTACAAAAATTCCCATAGAGCTAAAATTGGTATGAATGTTCAGAATACTATTATAAATGAATTGTGAAAACTCCCCATCAATCCCCCTTGTGCAAAAAATTTTATTGATGGTGAAAGTTTGCAAAAATAGGTTTTTCGCGTTTTTCAGCTAAACGGTGAGTTTTACAGCAAAAATAGTTCTAACAAAACTTGTAGGTCATCCGATTCTCTACAAAAATGTATCCACACTTTTTTTCATAAGTATTGCCATTTTCGTGATATAGCGGTTGAAAGAATTGAAAAAAATATTTTATTCGTAATATGCACACGTTTCCACACCACCCATGAGGTAGTGTGCTTGGCGCTTTTTTTAACGTGATTTCCCCGGTAGGCCTATTCCACGATCTACTGTGATCCTATTGAATTCAAATTGAGTATTGAAAATGATGAAAGCTGTGTCAATTATGTAATATATAAATGAAAAAATAATTTGGAAAAATTATTCGTCGGATTCATAATAATCCAATGGAACTTCTAGTTTACTGTCTTCGTTTTCTTCTTCTTCTTTTTCTTCATCTTCCTGCTGGATACAAATATGTTCTAAAAGCGACGCATCATATGTCTCATCACTGATATCGTAATTATCCTCATCGAGTATCGATTCAATTGGAGCATGACTGTCCTTGACAATTGGTTCATGCTAAAGAACAAAAGGGTCCAACCTTATTACAGCCACATTTAGCATTGCAACCTTTTTAGGGTTTTGTACTAAAATAAAAAACCCTATTGCAATCACGACCTGTGTCCGTCTGTCCGTCCGTCCGTCCGTCCGTCCGTCTGTATGTCACAGCACTTTTTCTCCGAAACCAAAGAGGCTACAGCCATGAAACTTTGTAGAAAGGTCAGAAGTAGTGACCTACTGAAAGTTCAAGGGTGGAAAAATTTTTCAAAGGTGTTTAAGGGGGGTCTCCCCATATAGGGAGGTGACCCCTCAAAAAAAAAATTTCACCATTGGTAGTCGAGTAGGGTGTCATTGGAAAGGTCTCAGTGAGATCTTTTCCAAACAAGTTTTAAAATTGCCTTATAAGTACCGAGGGGGTCAGGGGTAGGGGAAATGTACGAACTTTTCGCGTACCCCCCCTCGCGATTGGACACCTTCCATCCGAAAAATCTGAAAAAAATCATGAATGTAGGCCTTTTAGGTTTTTTTGAATAAAATCTAAACGGTACCTTTAAATTATTTATAAGATTGATCTTTTCTGAAAGTTTCATAAAGATCGAAGTGTATTTACCGAAGTTATAGCGATTTGAATTTTCCTGTATTGCTATGGAGCAATATGCCCTGTATTACTATGGAAACATATGGCTATGGAGCCATATGCGCTTTTTACCGACTTGAACGCTACAGCTTTGCTAGAATTTGCATGAAAATTTCAGGAGTGATAGATATCATGAAGATGAGTACATACAATTGAAACAAGTCGAAGAGGCAGGAGAGAGCTCCTAGCTAAAGGGCTTTGTAACCATTCTAGGATTCGAAAAAATAGGCCATGAATCGATGATTACAGTACAGAAGAGTGGCCCCTGAAAAAAAAATTTCATGAAAGGTAGCCGATATGAGTATCAATTGAAAGTTCTATATGAGAGCTTTTCAAAACAGTTCTTAAACTGACAGTTTTTGCTTCAGTGGGGGCACAGGGGGGGAAATACATGAAAAATGTGTTTCCTCCCTCGCGAATGGACACCCGTGATCTAAAAAATCTGAAAAAATTATCAAAGGAGATATTTATGGGCATAACTATAATAAATACCTCAGAAGGCAAAATACGTTCAACTTTGTTAATAATAGTATGATCCTCGAATTTCACATTTTCTCCAATAAAATCGTCTTTGACATGTTTCATGATTTTATTCGTTGCTCGTCACTGCATTTTGTAAGTTAAGTACAAAACCCTTCTGACATGAGCATAGGTCTGTCTACCCAACTTGTTTGCAATTGCAAAAGAGTGTGTTAAGGCGTTTTTCTGGTGCAGATGAACGTATGAATTGGTTCCAATGCATTGTCAACTAACTTCCAACCCCAGTCTTCTGGATGCATTTTATTACCAAGCCACACTTGAACTTGATAATATATCCGAAATAGATGTTGTTGAGCAGCAGCACAGGTTGGGGGAAGACAAGCTAATTGCACTTGTTTTTTATTATAAGTTTTTTTTTTGCAAAAGATAAGTATCGGAGCTTATCCAAGCAGGTAACTTTTTTTGGAGCTCCGTACATAGAAAGAAGAAAGCGAGTTCCATTAGTGATTATAACTTCTGGAGTAGAGTAACTATCTGTTAAAACTTCAGCACAATTAATTTAATTTTGTTGCTCGAACAATTTCTAAACCATTGTTTTGCCCCTCTTGAAAAATGCTGATATTGGATCGCATAATAAAGGGTGATTCGTAACAAGTGTTCACATTTTCGTCAAAAAAAAAACATAGTTTTTGTGAAGATTGAGCTGTTATGTTTATTTGTTATGAAAATTTGGTCCCTTACAATTAAATATGAAACATTACTTCAGGCATATGAGCACCTCGTGCTGCTTTACAGACTATCAAACGATGACATTTTCGCACATTTCCGGCGTTATTAGGCGTATGTTGGCTCGAATATTGTTTTTTAATGCTTCAGTAGTCTAGGGACCATCAGTGTAAACACGATCCTTCAGAAATTCCCAAAGGAAGAAGTCACAAGGAGTCAAATCACACGATCTCCCCGGCCAATTTATGGGTCCATTTCGTTAAATTATTCGAATTCACGTAGAGCGCGAAATGTTTGCACTGGCGATTCATTATTTTTGTAAAAAGTTTTAACAATAATAAAACGTTCGGCTGATTTGTATGATGCTATGGTTAAAATTGTAAAAGACCAAACTGTCATAATCTGTCAATATATGGACCTGAAATTGGTAATAAATAAGAGTTAAGGCCTATTCACATGTGTACACTTGTTATGGATCACCCTATGGCTAATGATCGTGCATACTTATTGTAAATGTTCTAAATTGAAGCGTTTATTTTTTAAAATAACCTCAATGACTTTGAAATGTCTGTACCAATATCTTCAAACATACGACCTGGTGGAGGATAATTAGAATCATCTAACACATTGAATATCCCCTCGAATAATTGCTGTTGCAGCTTTTAAGAAGCGAAATCACTCTTCTTTTTTATCTGTTTTTTTTTCGTACCATGCTTTTTATAATTTGTATGTATAAGACATAGGGACTCATATTTTTACGCGTATAATAGTTCAAAAATGTATATAAAAGTACATTAACGTGCATATCACGAATAAAATATTTTTTTCAATTCTTTCAACCGCTATATCACGGAAATGGCAATACTTATGAAAAAAAGTGTGAATACATTTTTGTAGAGAATCGGATGGCCTACAATTTTTGTCAGAACTAATTTTGCTGTAAGACTTACCGTTTAGCTGAAAAACGTGAAAAACCTATTTTTGCCAAATTTCACCATCAATAAAATTTTTTACACAAGGAGGATTGATGGGGAGTTTTCACAATTCATGCATTCCAATTTTTAGCTCTATGGGAATTTTTGTTACCTTCAAAGTCTTATTTGACTGGACTATGAAAATGCCAACATAAACTCAGTAGCTGATCCGAAAAACATACATGTGTGTTGACGTGTGTGCGAAATCTCTTAGAAAATTAAACCTACATAAAGCTTTTTGCACCGATAAATGTATTTTCAATAAGTGACACTATTGTTAATAAAATTTTGACCAAATCAATTTTAAAAATTTTCCTCACTTTTGATTTTTTCAGATTTTTCGTTCCACAATTGTCCAATCACGAGACATAAGGAACGAGTTTTTTATTTTGTACTCTCTTTTACGCAGCTTATTTGATGTAATTCAGTTTTATGATTTAATGCAACCAAACCAAATAAGCCCATTAATTTTATTACGATATGACTATTTTCCGCAAATTTATTTCTTTAATAGGACTCGTTTATAAGTGGGGATAGTTTTTGCATTTTTTGATCACATAGCTTTGATTAGTCCACATTTTCTAAGTTTTACACAAAGTTGGGTGATCTGTAAAAATCTCAGGGCATCATAATTTTTATGAATGGGGTTTTCCAGAGTAAAACTTATTCTTTTATCTTTATTTGAAACGCAAGCAATATTGAGGGCAGATTCAAATATACAATAATTTCATTTTGTTTTTCGAAGTTAATTGGCAGATTCTATATACAAGTGAAGTTACTCATTCTAGGAAATTGTTTCATTTACTTATTTATTTACAAAATGCTTCTAGTTTCTGCTCATTTTAACAATATCACGAACCACTGTATGGTGTCATCACATGAAGTGTCGTGGTTTAGTAGCTGGTTCAAAAAATACAAAAAAAAAACAAGACAAGTTGGTTAGACAGAACTACTCTAATTTCAGGGGGGTTTTGTATGCAACATAGAATATGCAAACACCAATAATGAAATTCAAAAACTTTTTTCTAACAATTTAACCTGTTAGATGAACACAATTGTGGTCGATAATGATTAAAATTTAATACGTTTTGCACCCTTATGAGTCGCAAATAATCAAGCTTAAAAATAAAATAATAACACTTCAGATGTTACAATTGTATTTTATTCTAAACGATACGAATACATTCGGTCGATACCGTTAGTCAGTAAAAAATTTAACTTCAGCTAAATGGCCTGAATGACACGCAACATGGTGAGCAAGTGGGCCAATTTATTTACATCAATTGAACTTAAATACTAGATAACAAAGTTGATTTTTTTTCAGCCAGGATTTTCCTGCTTTTACCTTTCCAAACTCAGCGCAAGTTCATAGTCACCGAAATATGCTCGCGTAGGCTTTCTTACACGCGAGTTATCAGTAATAACCATAAGCATATCCGAATATTGGATGCAGAACCAAATCATTCCTATAACCACTTGAGATTCTTTTGATGATTCATTGGATTCCAATATTTATGATCACTCATTTCCATTTCGATATAATCAATGTAGAGGAAGTTAATGTTTACAAAATCATTTCAGTCAAAAAATTAAGTTACAGAAGTTGCATTCTGCAAATTCAGCATATCTTCAAACTCTTTGTTTAAGATAATTTCAGTAGAAACCAATGTTTAGACTCAAATCCAAAAGATTAAGTTACAGAAATTGCATTCTGCAATTTCAGCAGTTCTTCGGGTTCTTTGTTTAAGAATAGTATTTAAGTCTTTGACATTTTTGGAATTAGTTAGTCTTTAGTGAACTCAGTTAAGTGATATTCAAATTGTACTCGTGTATTTTAAAATAATAAAAGTTCCAGTTAAATAGATGTAGTGATTTAAAGTTTCAAATGTCCGTGAAGGACTGCAGCGATGGTCTGCTGCCTCGGCAGAAGAAGATGGAGATATCTGCCGAGAATGCCCTTGTCTGGGGACGCGTGAATGCGCTGGCAGGCTAGCATTGCGGTGTCTTGGGGCGGGTTCATTCCCCCCAGCACAAGGACCCACAACAAAAAAATTTCGCACTCACGAATTTCTTGGGGTCGAACAAAGACAAGGCAACCGAAGTCGCAAAAAGTGTAGGTAACTACACGAGAGACAACTGACTTGTTCAAGGAACAGGGGTAACAAGTTAAAAGAAGTGGAAGCAGGGTGACCTCGTCCTTCCCCGGAGAGGTTCATGGCCCACAAATGAAGGGCAACCGGGTGGTGATGGAGACCCTTCGCACCCACCCAACCGGATTAAAATCCATATTTGTTGCAGTGGCCACGTATTCCTCTTCTGAGTGGAAAACTCATACAACTGAACTCAACCCGCGACGTCACCTGAAACAAAAAAAGTTTATTTAGTGTCCGATGGCTGGCTCATTTGTGGTGTGGGGAGCCTACCATCGTACCGGGTCCTATACCCGGTCAGGGGAGGCAAAATAGAAAGACCGAAAGGTAAGTTTAATTATTTCATCCTATATTGAGTTTATGCATGAATACAATTATCACAATAGCACAACATTACTCCTATTATCAAAAGTCAATCAAACTAGCTTCTCTAGAAAATGCAAGAAATTAATCCAATAATATTACTATTAATCTAGTTCAGTGACCAGTAACCCCTTCTTGGAAAGAGACCGCAATAATGTACTTTACTTTTGTTGCTTAAACTTCGATACATATAAATGGTTATCACAACAAATATTTAATAAACAATTTTAACAAAATAAGGAACAAAAAGGGTACTTACCCACATGCCCGTCGAGCGCTCGATGACGATGCAGGTTTCAAATTGGTCATTTCTATATAAATCAAATAGAGGTACAAGTTTCTAAATGTGCTAATATCGTAAACTCTCGTTCTCCATACATTAATATTTTGCGTTTGCATACAATTCTCTAAACGTTCTAATACCGTAAACTCTAGTTCTCCGTACACCAATATTTTGCGTTTGCAAACAATTCTCTAAACGTTCTAATACCGTAAACTCTCGTTCTCCATACACTAATATTTTGCTTTTGCATACAATTCTCTAAACGTTCTAATACCGTAAACTCTCGCTCTCCATACACTAATATTTTGCTTTTACATACAATTCTCTAAACGTTCTAATACCGTAGACTCTCGTTCTCCATACACTAATACAAAGGAGTCCGCAACATCTAAGCCATGTATCTTGTTTTTAAGTTTCCATTCCTGACCGTACTAAAATCTTATTGCCGTTAATCTGACTCCACTCCATGGCACACAAACATCCAAATGTACTTAACGGCGTATACGAAAAATCACCATGAAGTTGCGCTATTTGCTGGTTATCGTATCCATTATTGACAATTTACGCAATTCCATTTTAAATCCATGCAATGTTGGATCCAGCACCACTCAATTGTTTCAAAGATGTTACTTGAACAATTTACAATGGAATTCGCACTCCCGGTATCACATTCCTTGTTTTATGTGTGTAACAAAAAGATAATTTCCAAATGAATTGCTCCAAATCCAACAAGAAAGAAAACGGAATAACGGCATTAGGCTGAGAGAGGTTGTCACGCGAATCGACAAATTGAACGACATCGACAAGGCAAAACGTACAATCTGTGAGTTTCGGTTCTGCACCGACAAATCCCCGCAATGGTCAATGGCGGAAAATCATGGTTTTGAATTTCTTTTATCTGCTCTCTTCCTCCCCTTGAATTACTCATTGTAATATAAGTTTGGATGTATATTATGCAGAAGATGGACTAAATTATCACGTTCAATGCTGTTTACTCGTAGTCGTGAATAGTTGTTGAGATGTACATCTAATTTACGGATAAAAACGGCAACTTTACGGCCACATTGCGATACATCAGCCGAAACATCATTGTGTGATACACATTGTGTAAGTGCACCGTACCAGCCTTGACTTGGATCTGTAGTATCATTGAAATCCCAAACTTGTAAAATCTTAGGCGCTTTAGGGCATGAGTGATCATCAGGGAAGACCATGACATCTTCATCGGCACATTTCTGTCGGAGGTACTCATGTAAAATTTTTCAAGAACTATTCAGGCACAACTGAAGAGCTACTTTGATAGGATATTCCGCGGTTGGTAGGCAAGGAACAAATCTTTCTTTATAGCTTCGCTCCATTTTCGAACAATTCATCGCATGCCTCTTCAATGTATCAATAAAATGTGAACAATTACGTTCTTTCTTGTTCTCCATACGACAATTATCACTGGAAAAATGATTCAATTTACGACGCCATATCGTAATCGTCGTTTCAAGGTTTTCAATCATACGGTCAAAATTTTTGGAATTTTAAAAAGTTTTGACTATCACAGTCTTGTTGTATAACATTATCAACGACATCATTAACATAGCATGGATCGAAGGCACTATTCAATACTGAACTGATTGCTGCGATCACATTAAAAAAAATCCCAACGCAATTCATTGTACTATACTGTTCATAGGATTGTATAGTGATGAGCATATTGTTTAGAGGATTGAATTTCATGAACCTGGTCCTTGAATTCCCCTCTAAATTGTATAACAGCCGATTATTTCGCCAGACCCCTATTTTCACAATACCACCAACACTTCCTGTCGCCAGAAGTGTAGGAATTCTGGGATGATATGCAATTGTCCATATTGTTCGGTCATTGGATTGAAGTTCCGAAATTTTCATCATACGTTTGGTATCGACTATGCTGATGGTGCGATTTGTGTGGGAAATTGCAGCGTGGCCCCTATTATTACAGGATACCACATAACTAGAACGGATCTCAGGTGAGACATTTCCAATGTTCTTAATCCTGAACTCTGATATTAATTTACTTTCCGCTAAATTCTCAGCAGCTAGGACCTCTTTGTAAATCCAATTTCACGTTCATCCAACAAATGCAGGAATGTATTTCGCGCCTCTTCACACATACCTAGCATTTAGATGCTTTTCATCTTCTTCAAAAAGGAAAATTAAGAATTTGTCTTATTTCTCCTTAACGATGGAAAACAATTATTATTATGAGGCCGCATGTGCAACAAGTTCGGAAAAAGCATGTTCGAGACAATTTTTCAGTTCTGCATAAGTGACAATTAGGACCGATTACTACATAGAATTCAATTGTTTTTTAAAAACCCAAATATAAGTTAAGGTTTTATAACTCGCGCAACAATTTGGTATTATTGCTCTATGCGAATTTTAATGGAAAACCATACATCCAGCTGGCTATTAGATGCAATACAAAGAAAAAATATGTGTGTTGATGAGCTACACCTTGAACTTGCTAATTTGCTGATTGAGTAAAGACATTTGAATGTAGCTTTCAAGTTAATATTAAAGTAATTGACCTGGTCGATTCAGAAGCCATTTAATAGTTTGAAGAATTGCTTTTACGTACATAAATTTTGCTTTACTTATTGAATTCTAACATATTGCTTTTACATAAGGGAATCTTTTACTTTAGTTATTCAATTCTAACAATCTTTCTTTATTTATTGAAACTTTACTTTATTTATTGAATTCTAACATACCGCCCGCCAAGAACCACCATGCAGGCTCTTTTAAAGAGGGTTCTCTGAACTATACCATCAAGCATCTTCTCTACTATGGATTATATTACTTTGTCTTTTACAATAATAAATGGAGTAATTAATCATAAAAATAAGAATAATTGCAATAGAAATAGATGTCGATGCAACATGACGACGCAGCGCTGATATCAGCGCTTAAGGGTGCCAAAGGACGGCTGTTGAGACAAACTTCGATTTGCGCAAGCGCTGTGTACATTTCCTACACATTTAATAAAGTTTCTCCGAATGCTTTGGTCAAGCGTCGTTTAAATGATTTAACACCCGCCTCCCAGAGACCGCCGAAGTGTGGGCTACTGGGGGAAATATGATGCCAAAAAATGCCTTCATTGGCTAAATATGATCTTGACTCGCTTTCAACCTTTTTGTAAATCATTCGTAGTTCTTTTCCAGCCGAAATGAAATTAGTACCGCAGGCACTGTGTATGTTCTTACACTTCCCTCGTCGAGAAATGAATCGTTTAATAATGGCGATGCATGCGGAGGTGGCAAGGTCACTCACTAATTCCAAATGCATAGCCTTTGTCGCCAAGCAGACTGAGACTGCTATGTAGGCTTTGGAGGTTTTCGTACCTTGGCCACTGGACCGTTTTATCTTGATGGCGCCACCAAAGTCTACACCAGTGGACCAAAATGGTTTATTTAATGTTACTCGGTTAGTGAGAAGATTGCCCATCTGCTGTTGTTTCGGATGTGCATTGCTTCTAAAAAACGTCATACATTTATGAATATACGTTTTTAACATCTTCGGTGCCCCTATTATCCAGAATTCCATTCGTACGGCATCCAAGGTCAATTGAGCTGATCCGTGTAATGTTTTTAGGTGAAAGGAACTGATTATTATTTCAGATAATTTGCTTTGGTGTCTTAGTATTTTTGGATATTTTTCCGCAATACTAAAAGCTGCATTCTGCAGTTCTCCGCTCACCTTGAGGAGACTCTCGCCGTCCAAATAGGGGTTCGGCTGCAAAATTTGTGAATTGGAGTCTATTGGTTTTTCCTTGGTCAATCTCGCAAGTTCGGCTTCAAAAATTTCCTGCTGAGCAATTTTAATACATACTAGCCTTGCTTCTTGTAGCTCTTGTATCGTCAAAAATTGCTGAAACCTACACTGTTTGGTGCGATGAGTTAGGAGTAGCTTAAAAATCGATGTAATATGTTAGAACTCCCTTCTGATATTGATGTGAAAACGGTTTTTCTCATTTCCAGTTGAATAGGGTGATTATAAGGTGACTGTGTGAATGTGATTTTTGGAGAATTTAGGATACTTGGGCCATTTCACGATAGTTTGAAGTTCATAAGTTGAGTTGGTGAGAGCCCACGTAATGCGCATCAGCTGGATTGTTTCCGGATGATATATGGTGCCACTGACCGATGGTGCTGGCTGAATGTATCTCACTTACTCAATTCGCAACGCATGTATTCCAACCGGCCGAGTGATCACAAAGCCAAGAGAGGATGACACTCAAATCTGTCCAATAATGTACTGGGATTTCGGCGCAAATGCTGAAGGATGATCTAGTTTGTTCCATTGATTTGACTAGCAATGAAGCACTGGATAGTTCAAGATGCGGGATCGTTTGAACATCAAGCGACTTCACCTTTGTTTTTGAGGTTAATAACTTGACAATGAGTGTATCCTGCTCAACCTTCTAGATTCAAATGCATATTACTGCCGCAAATCACTTGCCTTGAAGCGTCGCAAAAAGCATGAAGTTCAAACTGATCACAAGAGGCGGCGCCGATCCAGCGTAGTACTTTTATGGTTTCAATTGCAGGTACTTCAGATAGGTAAGTCCGCTATTCATTGTCTAAAGCAGTAGGCAAAAGGTCATCCCAATCGAGTTTCTGTAGCCATAGTATCTGCATGAAAACCTTTATCTTTATTATGATGGGCTAAAACCATCCCAGAAGATCAAACATTGTCACCAGGAATGGTGCCACTGTTCGTTTAGTCATCCTTTCTCCAGGTTGAAGTTCCGTTGTGTTGAGAATGAAAGCATATTGCTTTGGTTATCACTGCAAACCCAGAGCCTTGATTGTGTCCTCTGGCTTGAGACTCAGAGGATAATCCATTCCCCTAGCATCTACTGGAATTTCCCGCATGACTCGATTACTCTTCGAACTCCACTACCGCAAATTTAATTCACCCATATTTAAAAGCTGAGTTCATTTGTGATACAATGAGATTGCTTCATCAGGAGTGTCAACTCCAGTCATTAAATAGTTTACGCAGAAGTCATGAAGCAAGTATTTCACCGCTCTTGGAAATCGTTTTCGCTCATTATTTGCTAGCTATTTTTTAGGTGCAAATCGCTTGAAAGGGGGCACTTGCTGTTCCAAAGCTAACCGTTTTCAGCCGGTAGTGTCTGATGATATCCACTATTTGAGAACGGCAGACGATTCGTTGAAAATCGGTGTGCTTTACCTTGACTTGAATTTGCCGGCACATTTTTGCTGTCGGCTTCATCTGCTATTGGATACAACCTCTAAAAAGCAGTGTCACCAAGGTGTCCTGAGTTATTGGCCCCACTAATAATATATCATTCAACGATCCACCTGATGAAGTGTTAGCGGACGCGTTGAAAACGATACGTACCTTTGTAGTAGTACTAGTTTTCTTGATACTAGCATGGTGGGATAGTTAATAGGAAGGATTATTGACTTCATCCTGTGGCACTTCTTAAATGTGGCTCGAACCGAAATAGTCCTGGGGGCATTTGGCAGCTCAACTTGAAATCTTCCGTTTTCAAGTCATTCGGTAGTTTTACGATAGTGAACTTCGATCTCTTCCTCTTCTTCAGTTGTTTCTATTTCTATCCAGAGTCGTACTATAAATTGTGATACCAGCCCTATCGAGAAGATTTATCTCATCACTAGTGACTTCAAGATACGATGCTTTCACTCGTGACTTCTTGCGCAATATGCTATTAACTTTCGCGAAAACTCCATTTGGGTCCTGTAGGCTAGTACCTCTCAATTTTTCCGCCCATTGATTGCTAACCTCTCTCCTTAAGTATGAATGGATTAAGTTCCGGACATTCTTCAGGTGTAGTTTCAACAAAGCCAACGAGGGATGGTTGTAGTCCAAAAATCGTTGATAAATATTGTTAGTTTGTGTGAAAAGAAGGCTTTGTAATCTTTTCAACCTTGCAATGGTTGGTGTTTCATATGTTTCCATATTGTTTCGATGTTTAATCTTGGGAACTACTTTCTCAATCATTTGCAACGTCAGCTTCTCTAACTTCGACAAATAGACATCTATTTCATCGTTAGTTAGATTCCTGTCATTAGGAACCATTGGGCAAAAGCTGCCATCATCAGAAGGGAGACATTGCTTCTGGTACTTCCGATTAAACTTCTTTTGAAACTTTCACCAGTCTGTTTTTTTGAAATTCAACCGATGATTTTCCCGTTGAACTGGAATGAGGAAGAAATCATCCCTTTGATGATCAGATTGCACCTGTATTCAATTTGGTTCTCTGTTATCCACAATTTTAGGAATACACCTCTTGGATTATCAGTGGCGTTCAGCCATGATGTAAGCTTGGCGTTCAGGTCACCAGCAAGAATATAACTGCTATTCGAGTATTTCAAACAAGGAATTGAGCTCCTCCTTGAGCTTGAGAACAGTTCCATCAGTTGCATAGGCAGAGATAACGAAGAGGTTATCCCCACCTGGCAGTGACATTTTGATAACGGACACTTCAAGAGATTCAATGCTTTTGAACTTCGACGTTTACAATATTTTGGAAACAGTTGGGTCTTCGAACCAATATCTCGGTGCCACCTCCCCCATCACCCATAACCCTATCGTTTCTTACGAATTCAAAATCCTTGAATGTCATGGAGTGCCATGAATTGAGGTGGGTTCCAATGAGAAGCATGATGTCAGACTTTTGCTTAACAATGAATTCAAGGAGATAATCAAGCCGATGTATGGTAACAATGGAGTTGACGTTGATCGAGATGAGACGAATTCTATCCATGGGAATGTGACTGGATGATAAATTATTTTAAGGCGTTTGAAACCCCCTAAATGATGAAAAACAAGATTAATTTTCGTATATTGTTTATCAATTCTTTCTGACAAAGAATTTAGTTGCTAGTAATTCTTCTCTCATTATTACCACTTACATTATTTACATTATTTACCGCATTTTCTGTTGGTCATCTAGCGGCTTGTGCGAATGATACTGCGGGTTTGATGAAGTTTGGAGCTAAGACACTGCACTAGTTGTGTTTGCTTTGAGACAAGTTTTATTCTCGCATCTTGATATCGGGGGCATCCTTGATATGATGCCGGGTGACAAAAAACACCGCAGCTAACACAGTATAATTTCTCTTTTGGCTCCGTCTGAGCCAATTTGCACTCACCGGGAGCATGCACGTCCTTGCATTTGAGCATCGGTGCTGCATGGCGCAGTTGGCAGCCGAATGCCCAAATCGATGATATAGATAAAACTGGTTGATTTCTCTTTTTCGGAGTTGGTCCCACCTCACCACTCAGAAGTTCAAGTATCTGATTTGTTGAAGAGCATTTTGACTTCTCGTATTTGATATCTGTACTATATAAAGTGGAAATTTTTTACCGTCGACCTTCTTGTCGCGAACGTTTCAACGGAGATAAACTCAATTTCTGGTGCTGCTTCCTTGAGCACCTGAAGAAGATTGACGGTATCTTTTCCGCAGTCCAAGCCCTTCAACAAAAATGTCTGGTTTTTCTCACTTTTCGGGGTATATGTGAAGTGCAGAACCTCCCCAGAATTCAGAGCATTTTTTGCTGATTTGAAATCAACCAGTAATTTTGTTCTGATAGCCAACTTTTCGGCATTGATTCTGCCAACAGCCGAACCATGTCCTTTCCGCTTTGACCGAACACATTAATTGGCGGAACTTTCTCTGTATTCTTGGCAACTTTTTGAGGAGAACCAGCAAACTACGGGTTGGTTTCTTCTCTTTATTTTTATTTTTCAAATATAGGATAAAATTATCGTTACCTTGACTAAGATTACTTTCAGTACATTTGTCAACCTCCATTTCTTGTTGGAGTCCGTCCAGCGCTGCATAGTAATTCTGGCCGTCATTAGCGCCTCCAGTACTTTGTACTTCTTCTCGAATGACTTGTTTGGCAGCTTTCTTCTGCTTAGCTTCCGTATTTGTTAATCGTACCGGTTCTGCATCTTGAACTTTCTTTGCTCTCTCGTACATATCTTCGAGCGTTGTCAGTCGTAGTTCCAATTCCTGTATTTTAGCTTGAAGTCGATTCACTTCTTGCTTATCTTCGACTACTTGCGTCTCACGCCCACCATCTGCCAAGTCCTGGGTACTCGTGTGCCTTCGTATATTGACGCTTGTCGCCAATTTCGCATTGCTATTTTCCCAGGGGCCCCCCAACGGAAGGAAGCCGTCGGGCTCCTCCATACAGCAGTCCCGAGTTAGTCTTCGGTTTATTTGCTCTTGTCGATTTATTGATTCCATGGGTCGATGCCTTCGACAATAAATGCTTTTCAAATAAAATCAAAATTTGCTTTTGACTGGCTTGTAAAAAATTAATTCAATTTTTTGAAACTGACTTTTGTGAAAAATTAATTAATTTTTAAAATTAATGATAGAAGCGATTAAAAACACGCCTACACACAAGGAGTGCTAGACGTAGAATCACTAAATAATGCCCTGAAAAATCTCTCTCTATCTAAAATCGAATTAATGTAAACTAAAGTAAGACGTTTGATTCTAGGAAATTTCAAATAAAGTGGATTACCTGTAACTAGGCGAGATATAGCCATTTTAATTATATGGGATAGGAAGAACAATCACACGAGCTAATGGCTTATACATATTTCAAACCAACCTGGGCACTACAATATTCTTCAAATTTTCATGAACAATGTTTGATTTGAATTTGTATTGCCAGCGACATTTTTTTGGACTTAGGATCATTTTAAGGATTCCCTTATTGTAGTAGTGTTCTCCTGCAAACTAAAATTGTGTCATTTTCTTTTCTTCCTAGCTACCTTCTTTGGTACTTTCTACCGGTATTGCGATTTGATGATCTTGGTGAGGATTTTCATTGAATACTATACTTGAATATCTTCGGCAAATTTCTTTTAAGAAGTCATAATCTTACATAAAGAGCCCCCTTAAAGTTTTCTTCTTGGCTCAATGAAATTACATTGGACTAGACCACTTTTAAGTTGGATTTTATTTGAAAAACCCATTAAAATAGAACAAAAGTTAATTAAGAGGGAAACAATGTTTTAGTGTTCCATGGTACTATCAAGATGCCTTTTCTTAACTTTTGCTCATTTTTTATTGAAAAATAGCAGCATATGAATTTCATTTTCAAAAGTTCTGATGAATAAATGCACGAAGAGTGAAATTCATCCCACGAAAGCCATTCAACGATGTTCCATTCATTTCCTTTTCACATATAAACGGTAAACCATTACTTTCATTCAAAAGTTTCGATTCAATAATTTTTCCATGCAAAAATAAATTCCCATGTAGCAGCAAATGAATGAACCACCAACCGGCGAAATGAAAAATAATTTCCATACTACAGCCAACATGTATCTGTATCTGACTAATTTGCACATGCATTCCGAACCTCCGCGCCATGTAAAATCCGTCAGTGAACTTGAAAAGACGCCAATGAAGACATCAATATTCCTGCTTAACATACCAACTTGTCTTGTAATCCACCATTGTCAGTTCATTCAGCAATTGGCGCGTTTTCACTGCTTCATTGGCGGTGGCGTGGATGTCAATCAAACTTACACTGGAATATCTTCAAAGTCAATCAAGCATGTTGCTGAAAGGAAGATACGCATAAAATGCTGCAATTATTCGTTATTATCTTTTATTGATCCGGATTGGAAATTGAAATGTGGTGTTAAAATGTGCACGGGCATTTTTTGGAACGAATTCAAGAAATCGCTTTGCTTTACTTTCTTTTGGCCGCGTATCCATCACCACGTATGAAAATGTATCTGATGGATTATCAGGTGGAAAGGTGAATATCTCCACATGTCCATGTTAATCGTGTTACGTCACCTTCTTATTTGATTGAAATTTACAATTACTAGTACCTGCATGTAAAAGACGCATGTAAATTTTGTGATTAATTAATTTTTTGAGCCAGGCGTTCCGTGGTAAAACACTGGTTATGCTGTGTACCTAAAAAACAAAAGCATCATCTTATCTTGATGATTTCGATTAAAATGTTGGTGAGCTCAGAGAGTTACTGTTAATAAGTGGGTGAAAATATTGTAGGTAATGAGATGTAACTAAGAGCAATGAGCAATGTATGGTACAGTGTTTTTTTTAGGGTTTTGTAAAATAATTTTACAAAACCCTTCTAAATTCGCGTCCTGCCCGTCCGTCTGTCTGTCTGTCCGTCCGTCCGTGTGTCACAGCAGTTTTTCTCGGAAACTACTTAAGCTAGAAACATCAAATTTTGTATGTAGGTGTAAAGTGGTGCTCTCTTCAAAGTTCATTTACAAAAATTTTTATAAGGTATTTAAGGGGGGTCTCCCCATATAGAAGAGTGACCCCCCGAAAAAAAAATTTCATTGAAGGTAGCCGATATGGGTATCAAATGAAAGGTCTTGATAAGAACTTTTCAAAACAGGTCTTAGTTAGGCAAAGTTTGCTTCAAGGGGTGCACAGGGAGGGGAAATACACGAAAAATTTGTGACCCCCCCCCCCCCTCGCGATTGGACACCTGTGATCCGAAAAATCTGAAAAAAATCAAGAATGTAGGCCTTGATGAGTACAACAACAACAAATACGTGAGAAGTGGCAATTTACTCAACTTTGTTAGTAATAGTATGATTTATCGATTTTATGTTTTCTCGAATAAAATCTTAACGGTACCCTTCAATTCAATGATAAATATTTATAAAATTGATCTACCCTGGAAGTTTCATAAAGATTGAATCATATCGAGCGAAGTTATAGCGGTTTGAATTTTTCTGTATTACTATGGAACAATATGCGCTGCATATATTACTATGGCAACATATGGCTATAGAACAACATGCGCTTTTCACCGACTCAGACACTACAGTTTTGCTAGGATTTGCACGAAAATTTCAGGAATGATAGGTGTCATGAATATCTTTGAGAAACGGTTCAGCTAGTGGTATTAGTAATCGCCAAGCAAAATAGTGGCTGTTTTAAATGCGAAGATTGAATAATTTTGAGTTATTTTTTCCCAACTTCAACACTTAAGTTGCATGCTTTGAACACTTGATTCAATTTAATGAATGACTGAAGATGAGTACCTGCAATTAATACTCATAAGTGAAACAAGTCAAGGAGGCGGGAGAGAGCTCCTAGCAAATGGGCTTTGTAACCACTCTAGGATTCGAAAATATTGGCCATTAATCGATGATAACAGTACAGGGGAGTGGCCCCTGAAAAAAAAATCATCAAACGTAGCCGATATAAGTATGAAATGAAAGTTTTCACGGGAGCTTTTCAAAACAGTTCTTAAACTGTCACTTTTTGCTTCAGGGGGGAAGTACATGAAAAATGTGTTTCTTCCCTCGCGAATAGACATCTGAAATAATTATCGAGGGAGATATTTATGAGTATAACAACAACAAAAACCTCAGAAGTCGAAACTCGTTCAACTTTGTTAATAATAGTATGATCTTCGAATTTCATATTTTCTCCAATAAAATTGTCATTGACATGTTTCTTGGTTTCATTCGATCTGGTGACAGCATTTTGTAAATTGAATACAAAACCCTTCTGACATGAGCGTAGGTCTGTTTACCCAACTTGTTTTTTCTTTAAATACCTCCATTCCCTACCACTCTCACCATCACTCTTTTTTCGTCGCACAACGCTCGTGCGATCTGCATTCACATTACGTCGCTTGGTCCTTTATGCCACCCAGACAATGTTTAACACATCGGTATAAGGGGCATACAATATAATGTGAACTAGTCCTTTTCGTAAACATCTAGTCCAAAAAATCATGATCAGCTCTCAGAGATAAAAAAAATTCAATATAATACGACGCATTCAAAAAAAAAACTCTGAGTAACTGTCACTTCAGTATCTCGCCGATAGGGTCAAAAAAGAACGCGCTAAGATACTGGGCTCATAAAAGTAGAATTACAGGCCCACGCTTCAATCAGTGCCCATTAAATGCTCCCTTAGTCTTTTCTTATACACCATAAGTGAGTTTGCTTCCTTAACAATTTCTGGTAGGTTGTTATATATACGCAGAGCATCATTCGTTGCATCGTTCTTTAGTCGATACGTTCTGGCAAAAGGTATTACGAATTGATTTGCATTCCTCGCATTATGTGGGTTGATCTGTGATACCTTAATTAATGGTGCTCGTTCCGATCCATTAGTTTTTAAATTTCTGTAGATAAACTTAGCTTTCTTCATAATAATAATTTGACTAAAGGTTAATGATTTAGCCAATTGGTAAACCAAACTAGTTTGAGTAAGCATTGGCAGCTTCAGAATGTTTTTATACGCTTTGGTCAGCAGCTTGGATATACTGTTTAAATGTTGCTTTGCTGATTGACTCCAAATAAGTACTCCCTAATGCAATTTCGCCAGGACAAACGCATTTAGAACAAGTTTCTTGATGTGCATTGGAAAATCCTCATATCTTCTTAACAATCCTATTATTGGGGCTAATTGCCTCCTTAAGCTATTTATGTGTGGTAACCAGGTCATACGATGGTCTATGATAAGACCAAGATATTTCATTTCTAGCACTCTTTGCAATTTTTCGCCATTAATATTTAGGTCAACATCTATGTCTCCTTTGTTCTTTTGCTTAAAACAATATATTTTGTCTTTGAAGTGTTCAATACTAGTTTGTTTCTAATTAACCACTGATGGAATTTTCCTAGATCGTCGTTGATAGTGTTCTCAATGGCAGTTTTATCTCGCCCTGAATAAAGTAGAACTGTGTCATCAGCATATGATGTGTGATATCCCGTCAGCCCACATGTATTTAGATTATTTGTGTATAGCAGGAACAAAGTTGGGCCAAGTATTGAGCCTTGGGGAACTCCTGTTTTCGTAGGTGCTCGATCGCTCAGGACATTATTGATTAAAGTTCTCTGCGACCTCCCCTCCAAGTAACTCTTAAACAACTGCTTAGGACTACCCTGAATACCATACGATTCAAGTTTACGAAGCAAGAGGTCATGATCAACTGTATCAAATGCTTTTTTCAAATCCACAAAATTGCGATGACATAATCACCTCTGTCAAGTCCTAGATTGATGAAACGTGTGGCAGAATGTAGGGCATCCAAAGCACTCTTGTACTTTTGAAAACCAAACTGATGTTGGCTTATGATAGAGTTTTCAACTAAGAATGATGTTAATCGATTGCTTAGTATTTTTTCAAATATCTTACTGAATCCCGGCAGCAGCGCAATCGGGCGATAGTTATTCGGGTCAAGATGATCACCAACCTTAAATATAGGAACTATTTTTGCAAGTTTTTCTTCTTCCGGAAAAATTCCATTCCTAACTGCACGTTTATAAAATTTGCCATAACCTGGGCTATGTCCTCCTTTATTATACTAATCTCATTCATCGTGATGCTATCAATGCCTGGCACCGTATTCTTTTTCAATTCATTGATTACATTTAAAACTTCCCTTTTATTTGTTTGATGAATGTGAAGGACGGAATTTATTGAGATATTTGTATTATTTACATTGCCTGCTGAACTGGCAACGATTTCTTTAGTGATTCTTCCACCAATTGTTGAAAAAAGTTATTCAATGAGTTCGCCGCATCACGTGGACACGATGTGTTAGAGGGCCCATCAGGATTCAGTTGAAAGTTTTGTGATATACCCTGGGTTGAAGAGTTATCCTTTACCTCATTTATTATTTTCCATATTTCGCGGGAGTTGTCAGCCGCTGTTTCCATTCTTCTTGAGAAATATAAGAATTTAGCCTCTTTCACCAGTCGTTTCGATTCTTTTTTCGCTTGCATATACACAAACTTGAAAGCCTGGTTTCCACTGTTCTTCCTGTAGTCCATATATGCCTTCCTTTTTTTAATACTTGCATTAATTACTTTTTTCGTTATCCATGTCCGTTGCCGACACCTGATTTTTTCTCAATTGTAGAGCTTTGCTTAGCAGATATGATGATATTTTTGAGTTCAATAATACTATTTGGTTTGCGCTTTTCCAGTAACTCTCGTATGTTTGATTTAAAGAGCTCCTTGTCGAGAAATCTGAACGTTTTGTAGGTCGGCTTCTGTTTGTTCAGGGTTTGGTCTTGAATATCAATTTTTAACATACGATGATCCAGTTCCGGCCAGTCCTCAAATATGTAGGTATGTCATGCTTTCAGCGACTTTTAAATCATTGGTTACTTTATAATCCAGACAGGTATTTGACACTGGGCGAGTAATTTGGTTGTTGTTTATGATTACCGTTCCATTCGTTTCTAGCGTATCCTTATAAATCCGTGTTTCTGGTGATTCCGTTAGTACATCAATGTTTGTGTCCGCTACTGTGATTACTTTTTTTTCAGTTGAGAATAATGTATCTATTACTGTGCAAAAATCTTGCGCATTCATACGATTGGGATTGTAGTACGTCCCTAATTTTATTTTTTTACCTGCATGGCGTACTTCAATTATTAGAACGTTATACTTATCAGGCGTTACTCTCTTGGTAATGAAATTGATTGTATTTTTTACGTACATTACTGTACCTCCACCTCTTCCAGGTCTGCAGGAGAATACCGCATTATATCCTTCAATATTGTAAAACCGTGCTTCTTCTGGGTAAATCCAGATTTCAGTGAGAATAATCAAATCTATTTCAGTATTTTGCTGCAGGTAAATCTGAATATCACTTAGCTTATGTCTTAAGCTTCTTATATTAGCATACATGAGTGCTAAATTTGTTCCACTTGATTGATTAGAAAGGTTAGCAATCATCAAAGTTGTAGTCAGTGCTCCTCCTGGCGATCAACATTCTGCGTTGAAACTCCGGACACTCTACAGAGTCAGCTCTGTGAGAATGATCAGCATTATTATTGTTATCAAAACAGTTCGAGCACTTCTCAATCGTGCTTTTGCAGTCCTTTAGTTCATGCTTTCCTCCACATTTTACACATATTTGCTCCACTTCACATTTTGATGTTTTGTGGTTGTATTTTTGACACTTATAACACCTCGTTACGTTGAAGTCCTTCTTCACAAAATGCGATCCATAATCTATATTAATATATCTATTTGCAAGCCTCTTATACATGCTCCCGTTTACCTGGATGATGTGCAACCACCTTCCATTTCTTGTCAGCCTAGCGTGTACAAGTTCCATAGAATCACGCTCCTCTATATTGGGATTTAATGACTGGATCACATTTTTAAATTCATTATTTGCGTATTGTTTTTCTAGTCCATTGATGAGGAGTCTAGGCTGTCGCAATCTGGTCTCAGCAACATCATACTCCTCTTTCATTGCATCCATTGCTATATTAAAAAGCGAAGTATCATTTTCATTTGTCGATGTTTTGATAATCGCCCCACCATTACGAATAGGCCTCATTAGCTGTAGAGGAATTTTACATTTTAATGGCCTGATCCTCGACTTAAAATCAATCAGTGTTTTTTTCTGATGAAGAGTGATTTCTAGGCTTAATTATAGTCCCTTTTTGCGATATTGTATTTGATCGATGCACTGATGGAGGAGAAGTAGAATTTTTAATAATTTCGGCATAAGAGGGCTTGCTCGCAGACGTAGATTTATCTATTAATAAGGTGACATTTGAGCTCATCTCTTCGACTTGGCTTTGCAAATTTTCATTTGTTGGAAGAGTTGGTCTTCTTTAGACTTACGGTGCTGAGCTCTACATCCGGCACACATCCAAATCACATCTTGGGTGATGTCCATAATGGCCCGATATCTCTCTTCCGACATTTTGATACACCTCAAATGGAACCACTTGAGGCAGAAGCCATCACACCCCATAGCCGAGTGGATATCCTCCCCGGGTTTCCTACACTTCCCACATTTATCATTGGCTGGTTTAGTAGCCATTATATTTTCAACCTTTTTTAGGGTTTTGTACTAAAATACAAAACCCTATTGCAATCACGACCTGTGTCCGGCCGTCCGTCCGTCCGTCCGTCCGTCTGTATGTCACAGCACTTTTTCTCCGAAACTATAGAGGCTACAGCCATGAAACTTTGTGGAAAGGTCAGAAGTGGTGACCTCTTGAAAGTTCAAGGGTGGAAAAATTTTTCAAAGGGGTTTAAGGGGGGTCTCCCCGTACAGGGAGGTGACCCCTCAAACAAAAATTTTCACCATTGGTAGTCGAGTAGGGTGTCATTGGAAAGGTCTCAATGAGATCTTTTCAAAACAAGTCTTAAAATTGCCTTCTGTATACCGAGGGGGGCAGGAGAAAGGGAAATGTACGAACTTTTCGCGTACCCCCCCTCGCGATTGGAAACCTTCCATCCGAAAAATCTGAAAAAAATCATGAATGTAGGCCTTAATGAGTACAACAACAACAAATACATGAGAAGTCGAAATTCACTCAACTTTGTTAATAAGAGTATGATTTATCGATTTTATGTTTTCTTAAATAAAAAAATTTAGTAAACAGGTGACTATTTATAAGATTGATCTTTTCTGAAAGTTTCATAAAGATCGAATGGTATTTAATGAAGTTATAGTGATTTGAATTTTCCTGTATTACTATGGAACAATATGCCCTGTATCACTATGGAAACATATGGCTATGGAGCCATATGCGCTTTTTATCGATTTAGACACTACAGCTTTGCTAGGATTTGCATGAAAATTTTAGGAACGATAGGTATCATGAAAATGAGTACATACAATTGAAACAAGTTGAAGAGGCAGGAGAGAGCTCCTAGCAAAAGGGCTTTGTAACCATTCTAGGATTCGAAAAAATAGGCCATGAATCGATGATTACAGTACAGAGGAGTGGGCCCTGAAAAAATTTCATGAAAGGTAGCGGATATGAATATCAACTGAAAGTTCTCTATGAGAGCTTTTCAAAACAGTTCTTCAACTGACAGTTTTTACTTCAGTGGGGCACAGGGGGGGGGGGGGGGAATACATGAAAAAGGTGTTTCTAAAAAATCTGGAAAAATTATCAAGGGAGATATCTATGGGTATAAGTAAAACAAATACCTCAGAAGCCTCAATTCTTTCAACTTTGTTAATAATAGTATGATCCTCGAATTTCACATTTTCTTAAATAAAATCGTCTTTGACATGTTTCTTGATTTTATTCGTTGCTGGTTACTGCATTTTGTAAGTTGAGTACAAAACCCTTCTGACATGAGCATAGGTCTGTCTACCCAACTTGTTAATTATTTGCTTTTTATAAATTTTTTAATCATCCTTGATTTATTTAATATAGTTAGTGAAAAAACGTAGAAATCCGTACTTGCAAAAAAAAAAAAATAATTTAAAATATTAAAATATAAATTTAAAATTAAATTCAAAAATTTTTTAGAATAAATTTAGCTACACGGGAATCTCACTCCTAGACCAAAGCAAGAATTCCCAGCTCCGTTAATTTTCGTTCGCCTAAGTAAAAATTGAAACAATGAAATTGATGACTTGAAAGATCGCTACTTATCTCGAAAACTTGATAGAGCGACACTAGTGACCACCACTTATTTCACACAGCTGATTATAATTTATGACAGAATTTATAACTTCACTTAAGTCAAGAAATTCAAAGAGCTGAAATTCAAATAATTTAATATTGTAAATCGCTTATTATATAATAGGGAAAAGAATAAAAGCACAAAAATTAATCAGTAAATTAAGAAGTTTGAATTTTTGTTATTGATACATTTTTATAACTTTCACTGATATTAGTCATCAATTCCTTTTCGGGAAGAATTTTAGTAGTGTTAAAATGTTGCATTACCGTATTTCGCAAATAAGCCATTTTTCCGAAAATGTTATCGTACCAGTTCCATAAGACCAGTGTAAGGCTTGCCTAAAGGGATATTACTTCATAGTTCATAACCAACTTGCATCGGAAACTCAGAATAAAATTGTTACATAGTAGCAAAAAGATGTTGGCAAACAAGATCTGAACTGCATAACAGCCACCTTGCTCTTATCAAACTTGATAGGTGGTTGCAAAAACTAGCAGGTTGAAATCGCTTAATTCATTTATCGCCCATATCAAGAAAAAAAATTAGATGTACTTGTCTTAAGTAGGTATGGCAAGTGAAATTGACTCATTACCCACGTGCTTTAGTATATAGCAGGTTGTGTTTGGTAAAAAATTTTTTGCATTTGGCGGTGTTGAATTTTTAAGTCGGAATGTATTTCTGCTTTTAGAAAATAGGAACATGCCACTTTTTTTATAGTGGTACAGTTCTTACGATCATGAGGTGTAAGATGTTTGTTTTGAGCTAATTTATAACCCAACCAGCAGACATCAATAACAACTATGAAGTCACGGTAGCCTTACAAGTAGATACAAGTACTCGTACAACAGCATAGGAATGTTTGGTAGTGATTGTAACTTTTTTGAGAAATACTATACAAATTTTAATTACATAAATCCATCGGAAAAATCCAACTGATATGCTAATTCACAAACATCTCCAAGCAATTTTATTTTACAATTATAATGGTATCTGCAATCTACCAATGACCCTCTTGGTATAAGACTATACATCTAGATGATGTTGTTTAGCTAAGGTGTTGCTTTTTTCGAATTTTTGTAGATAAATGCTTCGTAATAAAAATGTTTACAACCATATTACAGAGTAATTTAGTAGCAGATCTGAATTATCTCCATCAAATGTAGATTTTAGTAAAATTTTATTGATTTTAATGAATTCAAGGTATTGTTCCGTTGAAATAATTATGAAAGTCTACCGCTCTGCATACATATATTGGATCAGATATGCTCCAATTACAAAATGCAGACTTATGTTCAATTGCAGTATGTTGGGCAAATTTATTGTTTTATAGGCTACGAAAATTGCTTTAATTAGATTTTAGCAATAATTTCTTAATATTTCCCTCAACATGATACCATAAATGTAAGTGTTTGAATCAATCATCTTAAATGAGGCTGAAATATTTAGGTATATGGCTGCAAGTATGTAACACTCATTACAGATAATTCTTATAATTGTGGGTAAACTAGGTTTACCAAATAATGAAAATATAATTTCAAATATTTTTTGTTGATGTGAAGAACTTTTAAGAATACGCGTCGTATGGAAGTTTTTGTACTGCTAAAAGTAACGATTATATGAATGGCTTAAATTTGAAGCTTTTCATCCTTTTTGCAGAATGAATTTACTTTTCCTAAAAGGGATATGTTCTTGATTGATCTTCAAGCTTATTTTTAGAGTTTTGTTAAATCAATTTACAGATTCTCTTAGAATCGCGACCTGCCTGGCAGTCAGTTTTCGATAGAAAAGAGAATACAGTTGAGGAGTGATTTTTCAAAAGGGCTTATTTCCGTATTAAACAAAATTTCAGTAACGAGAAAAAACTTTTAAGAGCAGTTTACAGTAACTAATTTTTTTTAACGTCTCTAGTATAATAGTGTGTTGATGTAGTATTCAGATCCGCATAAAGTTTTTATTCTAGCATATATGTGAAAATTGGAAAAAATAATAATAATTTGGAAATGTGCCCTTTTGGTGTAAATTACTGGAAATAACCCTGTTTGTTGTGAAAAATTTGGAAATATGCCCTTTTGTTGTAAAATTTCAAAAAATAAAACCATGTACGGAAAATTCAGTTTATTGCACTTAATATGCTACAGATTATACTCTTAAATCACCACAATCAAGTTCATTACAATCGCAATCACCGCTAGGCGGCTCTTCTTCCCTCCTTATATTTCGATCGTCAATTACACTCTTGTACTACGAAAGCTCTTCTAAATTCCTCCAGTCATTACCAAACTGTTTTTTTAATAAGTTTTCAACGTCTTTCTTCTTGTTTACAGTCAGCGGTATTGTAACTGACTCAGTATTTGGGATCTCCAACGGGATACGTTTACCTTTTTTAGGGTTTTGTAAAATAATTTTACAAAACCCTTCTAAAATCGCGTCCTGTCTGTCCGTCTGTCTGTCCGTCCGTCCGTCCGTCCGTCCGTCCGTGTGTCACAGCAGTTTTTCTCGGAAACTACTTAAGCTAGAAACATCAAATTTTGTATGTAGGTGTAAAGTGGTGTTTTCTTCAAAGTTAGAATACAAAAAAAATTTTATAAGGTATTTAAGGGGGGTCTCCCCATATAGGGGAGTGACCCCCCGAAAAAAAAATTTCATTGAAGGTGGCCGATATGGGTATCAAATGAAAGGTCTTGATGAGAACTTTTCAAAACAGGTCTTAGTTTGGAAAAGTTTGCTTCGAGGGGCGCACAGGGAGGGGAAATACACGAACAATTTGTGTCCCCCCCCTCGCGATTGGACACCTTCCATCCGAAAAATCTGAAAAAAAACAGGAATGTAGGCCTTAGTGTGTACAACAACAACAAATACGTTAGAAGTCGCAATTCACTCAACTTTGTTAGTAATAGTATGATTTATCGATTTTATGTTTTCTTGAATAAAATCTTAACGGTACCCTTAAATTCTATGAAATTCAGTACATAGATGACTATTCATAAGGTTCATCTATCCTGAAAGTTTCATAAAGATTGAATCATATTTAGCGAAGTTATAGCGGTTTGAATTTTCCTGTATTACTATGGAACAATATGCGCTGCATTTATTACTATGGCAACATATGGCTATAGAACAACATGCGCTTTTTACCGACTCAGACACTACAGTTTTGCTAGGATTTGCATGAAAATTTCAGGCATGATAGGTGTCATGAATATCTTTGCGAATCGGTTCAGCTAGTGGTATCAGTAATCGTAAAACAAAATGGTGGCTGTTTTAAATGCGAAGATTGAATAATGTTGAGTTATTTTTTCCCAACTTCAACGTTTAAGGTGCATGCTTTGAACACTTGATTCAATTTAATGAATGACTGAAGATGAGTATCTACAATTAATACTCATAAGCGAAGCAAGTCAAGGAGGCCGGAGTGAGCTCCTAGCAAAAGGGTTTTGTAACCATTCTAGGATTCGAAAAAATTGGCCATTAATCGATGATAACAGTACAGGAAAGTGGCTCCTGAAAATGAAAATTCATCAAACGTAGCCGGTATGAGTATGAAATGAAAGTCTTTATGGGAGCTTTTCAAAACAGTTGTTAAACTGTCAGTTTTTGCTTCAGTGGGGGCACAGGGGGGAAATACATGAAAAATGTGTTTCCTCCCTAGCGAATGGATATCTGAAATAATTATGAAGGGAGATATTTATGAGTATAACAACAACAAAAACCTCAGAAGACGAAATTCGTTCAACTTTGTTAATAATAGTATGATCTTCGAATTTCATATTTTCTCCAATAAAATCGTTTCTTGATTTTATTCGATCTGGTGACTGCATTTTGTAAATTGAATACAAAACCCTTCTGACATGACCGTAGGTCTGTTTACCCAACTTGTTTTAAAGTGAAATAGATTCCTCTTGTCCCGTTTGAAATTTGAAATTTTCATATGACGTCACCACACAATTTGAAGCATTCTGTATTCCCTTTTTGAAATTCTTGATAATATGAATCCTTTTCAAAGATTGTATGCTGTTCACTTTTTAGGGTTTTGTACTAAAATACAAAACCCTATTGCAATCACGACCTGTGTCCGTCTGTCCGTCCGTCCGTCCGTCCGTCTGTATGTCACAGCACTTTTTCTCCGAAACTATAGAAGCTACAGCCATGAAACTTTGTGGAATGGTCAGAAGTGGTGACCTCTTGAAAGTTCAATGGTGGAAAAAATTTTCAAAGGGGTTTAAGGGGGGTCTCCCCATATAGGGAAGTGACCCCCCAAAAAAAATGTTCATCATTGGTAGTCGAGTAGGGTGTCATTGGAAAGGTCTCAATGAGATCTTTTCAAAACAAGTCTTAAAATTGCCTTATGAGTACCGAGGGGGGCAGGGGAAGGGTAAATGTACGAACTTTTCGCGTACCCCCCCCTCGCGATTGGACACCTTCCATCCGAAAATCTGAAAAAAATCATGGGTGTAGGTCTTAATGAGTACAACAACAACAAATACATGAGAAGTCGAAATCCACTCAACTTTGTTAGTAATAGTATGATTTATTGATTTTATGTTTTCTTGAATAAAATCTAGAAGGTACCCTTAAATTCAATAAAATTTAGCAAACAGATGCCTATTTATAAGATTGATCTTTTCTGAAAGTTTTATAAAGATCGAATAATATTTAACGAAGTTATAGCGATTTGAATTTTCCTGCATTACTATGGAACAAAATGCCCTGTATTACTATGGAAACATATGGCTATGGAGCCATATGCGCTTTTTACCGACTTAGAAACTACAGCTTTGCTAGGATTTGCATGAAAATTTCAGGAATGATAGGTATCATGAAAGTGAGTATATACAATTGAAACAAGTCGGAAAGGCAGGAGAGAGATCCTAGCAAAAGGGCTTTGTAACCATTCTAAGATTCTAACAAACAGGCCATGAATCGATGGTTACAGTACAGAGGAGTGGCCCCTGAAAAAAAAATTCATGAAAAGTAGCCGATATGAGCATCAACTGAAAGTTCTCTATGAGAGCTTTTCAAAACAGTTCTTAAACTGACAGTTTTTGCTTCTGGGGGGCATAGGGGGGGGGGGGAAATACATCAAAAATATGTTTCCTCCCTCGCGAATGGACACCCGTGATCTTGAAAAATCTGAAATAATTATCAAGGGAGATATTTGTGGGTTTAACTATAACAAACACCTCAGAAGTCAAAATTCTTTCAACTTTGCTAATAATAGTATGATCCTCAAACATGACATGTTTCTTGATTTTATTCGTTACTGGTTACTGCATTTTGTAAGTTGAGTACAAAACCCTTCTGACACGAGCATAGGTCTGTCTACCCAACTTGTTTTAAGTTGTTTTCCAAGATTTTTATGTCCTTAATCATCCAATCAATACTCGAAGGTCCCCATGTTTTTTGAAACATTCAAAATATTTTTCTCTTATGGTGATGATTGGAGTCCTTTTCAGCTCTTTTTCTATGCGCCGGAACACTCTGTCCGCGGGCATAAAACTGTGTCCCCTAACAGGGAAAGTAATTTGAATGCAGTTTAATGTTTGGGGTGCTTTAGTATAAAGCCATTGAAGTAATGTGTGGATTATGTGACTATTTTTGTTTTGGCCACCACAGCCGTCACAAAATAATCTTAGTACTTTAATGTTGTTTGGAAGTTCAAAACTGCTCAAGTATGAATAAAGAGCTGAACCAATTTCTACTGAGCCCCGATTTGCTTGCGTTTCATCCCAGACATAAAAATATGGTTTATTGTTGTCAAGATCGAAAATACGAAAATTGTACAGGCTTACTTGCCTCGAATAAAAACTTTCCCCAATGGGTGTACGTGGAAGAGATAATACCTGTTGTAAATCAAAACATAATGTTATACTGTCCGGAACTGATGTTTTCATGATTTCATAAAATGCATTCGCGCGCAACTTATGAATTCGCTTCTGTGTCATCAGTTCGACTTTCTTAGCAGGATCTTTTTCAAATTTTATTTGATTCATCAATAATGTGCATGTACTACATACATCAGATGCAGGAGTGGAGAAACCAATATTAAATTTGCCATGAAACAATTTGTAAAACATGCCAGGTTTCACTTTGAATTCATCGGAAACGGAACTTTTGTAAAATTCTAAGAGTTTTTTTGCATTCAAGCCAGAAGATAAATAAATCCTTTTGGACTTGTTGCGATTGTAGTGGGACTCTTTGGCAGGTAAATTGTTTATGAAAACTCTGAACTTGCTCTTTTTTCAATAGATTTATGAGAACGATGGTCCCCACCACGCTTTTTAGTTGGAACAGATCCTTTAAAAAGAGTTTTATTTAAATTTCGAAGTCTCTTTTCGGAAACATTAAAGGCAGCCATAAAAAGTCGTTTACATACAGGAACTGCTTTCTTTGTCTTAACAAACAGATTGTAAGTACAACTCAGTGTCCGTACTTTGGTGCCTTTTAATGGAACCTTGTTTCTTCGTTCAGGTTCATATGGCGACGACAAGCGTGAAAGAAACAAATCCTGCTTGATTTCGCTAGCACTGGCATAAAACTTTCTGTGGTTCGATATTCCTATTCACGACCGACAAAAAGTTTTAAAATCAAGAAGCAAGAATTAAGCGGAAATATGTTCGTATTGTAATAATTTAATGAAAAGTTCTTCTGTAGCTATAGGAAATACGCCTCTTTGTATCAAACTCTGAATGTGCCTAACCATGACACCAAAATTAGGTGGAAATGTGCCGCTTTGTATCAAACTGTGATTTTTAATCACGAATTTCTCCTGGAAAAATGTCTACTTTGTAATGAATTTTGGAATAGACGATGCATTTTAGCATGATAATGGTGATGGCATTCTTGGGTTCGTTTGCAGTCGTAAGTGGAAATAAGCCCTTTTGAAAAATCACTCCTCAGTTAGTGCAAGTGCAAACGATTTTATTCCTATGTTATGCTTCCGTTCTGCTTCTGCTGTTAAATGCCGTAGACGTTTAGTCAGCAATGGAACGGTTTAGCCTTTCGTGTGCTCGTGTGTAAAATACAATAGGAGCCATGCAACGTTACTTTAACCCTTTACGGCGCAAGAACGTGTTTTTTTTTTTTAATTGAAAATATGTTAAGATGAGCTATATAATAACGGTAAAAGTAGTGAAAAAAATCATATGTACGAAAAGGTATTTATTTTTGAAAAAAAACAATGCGATGCAGATGTGCATCATGGTGTAAAAACATATAAATATTCACGAACTGTGGAAAGAACGGAAACACTTATTGTTTTTACTAAAACATAAGGCTACGCCACACTTTTCACATTCCGTTTGGGCTGTTCCCGTACTTCCTGGATATTTACACCGAAGCCATTTGTCGGTCCAAACAGGTCAGTGCCCTAACTGATTCAATCTGATATCTTTTGGTGGGATGTGCTGATAAGGCCCTTTTTAAGGTTTTGTACTAAAATAAAAAACCCTATTGTAATCACGACCTGTGTCCGTCTGTCCGTCCGTCTGTATGTCACAGCACTTTTTCTCCGAAACTGTAGAGGCTACAGCCATGAAACTTTGTAGAAAGGTGAGAAATGGTGACCTCTTGAAAGTTCAAGGGTGGAAAAATTTTTCAAAGGCGTTTAAGGGGGTTCTCCCCATATAGGGAGGAGACCCCTCAAAAAAAAAATGTTCACCATTGGTAGTCGAGTAGGGTGTCATTGGAAAGGTCTCAATGAGATCTTTTCAAAACAAGTCTTAAATATGCCTTATGGCTACTGAGGGGGAAGGGGATGGGGAAATGTACGAACTTCTCGCGTACCCCCTCCCCCGCCATTGGACACCTTCCATCCGAAAAATCTGAAAAAAATCATGAATGTAGGCCTTCATGAGTACAACAACAACAAACACATGAGAAGTCGCAATTCACTCAACTTTGTTAGTAATGGTATAATTTATCGATTTTGTGTTTTCTTGAATAAAATCTGAACGGTACCTTTAAACTCAATAAAGCGAAGAGATGATTATTTATAAGATTGATCTTTTCTGAAAGTTTCATAAACATCGAATAGTATTTACCGAAGTTATAGTGATTTGAATTTCCCTGTATTACTATGGAGCAATATGCCCTGTATTACTATGGAAACATATGGCTATGGAGCCATATGCGCTTTTCACCGACTTAGACACTACAGCTTTGCTAGAATTTGCATGAAAATTTCAGGAGTGATAGGTATCATGAAGATGAGTACATACAATTGAAACAAGTCGAAGAGGCAAGAGAGAGCTCCTAGCAAAAGGGCTTTGTAACGATTCTAGGATTCGAGAAAATCGATGATTATAGTACAGAGGAGTGGCCCCTGAAAAAAAATTTCATGAAAGGTAGCCGATATGAGTATCAACTGAAAGTTCTCTATGAGAGCTTTTCAAAACAGTTCTTAAACTGACAGTTTTTGCTTCAGTGGGGGCACAGGGGGAAATACATGAAAAATATGTTTCCTCCCTCGCGAATGGACACCCGTGATCTAAAAAATCTGAAAAAATCATCAAAGGAGATATTTATGGGTATAACTATAACAAATACCTCAGAAGTCAAAATTCGTTCAACTTTGTTAATAATAGCCTGATCCTCGAATTTCACATTTTCTCCAATGAAATCGTCTTTGACATGTTTCTTGATTTTATTCATTGCTGGTTACTGCATTTTGTAAGTTGAGTACAAAACCCTTCTGACATGAGTATAGGTCTGTCTACCCAACTTGTTTCTTTTTGTCCTGGATGAGTGCTTCTACATCGCTAGTACGCTTCAGCGGTTCGTACTTTTATATTTGGCTAACGTTTCAGCAACTTCTAGTCGGAAATCAGCAGAATTTAGCACCTTGACATTATTTTTCGTGTCAGGATGAATTCTTCTATACAATAGCCAAGAATTAGTCATGGTCATGTCCAGGAAATGGTAAAAGAGCCTTATAAACCAACGTTTGCTCTGAAGTCTAATTTTATAATGAACCATTACGGAGTCCATGAGGTCTACACCTCCCATGTGACGATTATATTCTGCCACAATAAAGGGTCGTTCAACATTGATTTGTTTCTTTTGCGACCTGTCGAATCTACTTACAATAGATGTGGGACTTTTGCCAGCAAAGTTGGATGCTAGATTCACAATTTTATTATCTCTCCAGGCCACCACCGATATGTCAATACCATTATAGCTTGCAACCTGTTTAATCGATGTGCCTCTAGGCTGTTTTTTCTGCTGTTTTTCTTCTGGGAGTTCACAGTTCAGGATCCGGTTTCTCCGAACGGTGCTCAAAGCTAATATACCATGGTGTGACAAGAATTCAATCAAGGGTAGCGATGTAAAATAGTTAGCAAAAAACAGTCTATAATTTTGGTTGGCAGGGATCTCTCCGGCAAGTCGGACCACTACATTAGATGAGGCACCTAATTGAGGCTCGTCATCTGCGCATATATTCTCTTGGCCACTGTAAACTTCAAATTTGTAGCCATATCCACTTGCACCACAAATAACGAACAGTTTGAAGCCCCACTTGTGGGGTTTGTCTGGCAAAGATTGCTTTAGAGCACTTCGTGCTTTGGTTGAACACATTTGTTCATCAACAGACAAATGTTGTTCTAGAGGCACTTTTCTAAAGTTATGATTATGACCATTTTAGTGTCATTGTCTCACGTATGTTGGCATAGCCATATTTCTGTGACCAGTACATTCGAACATTGGGCAGGGCAATTATGGACATGTAGTAAATAATTCCAATAAATTGTCTTATTTCCTGGCTTGTAACATTTATAGGTTTACTGGCATCTTTTCGCACGTTGTACCGGTTTGTTTCGTCTCTTATGAGATCCACAATGTCGTCAGTAAATAAGTAAGAAAATGACTGGTAAGGCGTCTGTAATTCCAGTATTTCATTTGATAACTTGGAAGATCCCCAAAACCTCATCTGGTCTTCATTTAGTTCTAAGTTTTTATTTTTCCATATGATATTCGTTTTGGGATCACATGCGCTTCGTGAAGTTGTGTTGACTTTGGAGCTGGTACTGGGTACTGAAACAGCAGGTGGTATCTCACATGGTTGAACTGTAGTGCTTGTACTGGTCTCAGAGCTCGGTAGCAAGATGTCATCTTCCCGATCTTCAAGGAAGTGTATTTCTGGTTCCTCATCCGAATCTTGGCGTAAATTTTGATTTTCCAATATGTCCGATGGATTGGCTACATCGTCGTTGTCTGAAAAGTCTAAGCCATCCTCACTATCTTGCCATTGGCTTAGAATAGTTTCTAGTTCGACAGTTGACGAAGGCCCAGAGCCTGAACGCGGAAACTTCAAACTCATATTGAGCCTGAAAAGAGAAAATATTCCTCTCACGAAAAAAGAAATAAAATATAACAGTTTAACGCAGTGTTGCATTACTGCATCAAAACAAAACTTGAGAGTATCTCTCTAAAAACAATCTAAACATTTGAATTGCATGTTCTTAGCAAAAACCAATAACTGTAATTTCACGTCAATATTTCCAATATAACCACTCAAAAAAAAACAACGAAAATTATGCGCGAACAACACAAACCGGTTCTAAGGAATCCGTCACTTCAAGTGGCCAAATATTACAAATAACACCGTCTAGCACAAACGTGGGGAACTAATTCAATAGAATGCTTTGCTGCAGATATGCATTGCTGCGTTGAAAGGTATTTTATTCGTTGCTTTGAACGACTTTGCTAGTTTGAAGAGTATGATGCAGATCTGCTACTCAGCGCCGTAAAGTGTTAAGAACATTGAAAGGTAAGCTTTCGTTTTCGAAACTTTTTTCAAATATTTCACTAGTCTGCAAATGAGAACCAAAATAATGTAACCGACATGGCAAGCACTATAACATTACTTTAAAAAAGGCACATCGTTCGTATTGAATAATACGTATAAATTTTGAGTTACATCAAATTAAAATTTTCAATTTACTGTAAAAGAAATGCTGTTACGTATAAGCAACCACCCTGCCTGTGCTGGCGTGATGATTACATCTCATCACACACTTCCACAATCCTTGATACCTAGAGGAAAAGGGTGTGTTCCTCAGAAATAAGAAGAACCTTTTTTCTTTTCAATCGAAATACAAAAGGTCTTTATTCTCCCACAGTTTTGTTTAACAGTTTGCTTTTGCACAATAATTTCAACAACTGGAACTCACTAACCTGCTTCGGTCCACCTCGATTTGTTTCATGAGTGCTCTGGCCCGGGCTGCGAAGAACTCCCGCTCCTCATCGGACTTCGTGCCTCATGCGAGATGTCGTAGGTTGCCCAGCTCTTGCCGCAGCCTTACACGTCTGCCACCGGGCTTCGGTTCCTCCGAGGACTCTCTGACTACAACATCCAATGGGACTGCCATGTGGGCTAGATACGTTTCTCGAGTAAGGGGTTGTCGCATTCCTCGAGTTAGATCCTGAGGAGTGGGCTCCGGGGTTGTCCACTGCTTTCAAACTGGCTCCCTTTTCCTTGGGAAACTTGTCACTGGTTGAGGAACCGCTAACGAATCAGCGCGGAGTGCCTCTTCCAGGCTGGGTTTGGTGTCCCTGGATTTTTGGGTTCTGCTGTTGCTGACAAGCTCCTCAACTGAGCCGTCGATACCGGCGAGTGCGACCTGTAATTAGACAAAACGTAAAGGGGGTTACTGCAGGTCTTGGTGCGCCCTACACCGATTGAGAGGGCCATGACAATAAAGAAATTTTAATTAAAGAGAGCTTGAACCAAGAGGGATATGTCAACATTCTCAAGGGTGTGATGTTACCCTTTGCTGAGAATAATATCACCTTGTGGAGTGCCGACACCTACGATCATGACAATGAGATACTTTAACTATCTCTAAGCGAAGGCCCGTAAGGGGCTGTAGGGCTACAAAGAAGAAGAAGAAGAATATGATAATATGCCTTCAAAGTGGATCTTTTGGCAAGATAATGACCCGAAACATACTTCGGGTAAAGCGAGAACATTTTTCAAAGACAAAAAAATTTCTTTACTGTCTCAATCACTGGATCTTAATCCAATTGAGAATTTATAGAATGATCTGAAATATTCCGTAGGGAGGTACAATATCCGAAATAAATCACAATTATGGGAAATAATCCAAAAAGAGTGGTCCACAATATCGACAGAACGGTGTCGAAAATTAGTGGAGTTTTGCCAAGACGTTCTGAGGCACTGATCAACAATAAAGGTAGAGCAACTAAGTATTAGTACGATTCGAGAATAGAAAGTTAAATGGAACTATTTTTCAAAACAAATTTGATGGTAATTGTTTCATATAACCAGCTCTATTTTTGTGACCAATATTTTTATTATATTTTGTTTTGAATTACTTTTGCGAAAGTAATTGTTTTGTTTTGTTTTGTAAAAAGAATTTAAATTTGTTTTATATAGATATAATAAATTTATGTATTAACTATATTTTATCTTTTAAAATTTTATTCAGGAAAACTTATCCAAAAATGATTTCAGTTTTCATTAGTGGCTCTATCTTTATGACCACCACTATATATACAGGTTTAAGAGGTGTTATTTTCTAATTAAAAAAAAACCATTATTTAATACAAATGATCAAATGTTTACTTCATTGAAAAGAAAAAGGTATGCGGTTAATATTAAAAAATAATATTAGGTAAATAACTACCACGACCACGCTTTCAGGACCATATCCTTTTCATGAAATTTTCCATAAACAAATCGCAAATTGGCTGCCCTATGTCCTCGATAGCCTCACGAATTCCATCTTTGAGGTTTCGAATCGACGCTGGGTTGTTGGTGTAGATCTTCTCTTTCACGTGGCCCTAAAGTAAGAAGTCGCAAGGTGTTAAACCACAAGATCTTGGTGGCCAATTGTGATCACCTCTTCGAGAGATAACACGATCTGGAAACTTTTCCCGTAAAAGACCAATGGTTTTATTTTTGTTGAAAGTAAACGTTATCCAGATCAATACCATCCAATTCCGGCCATAAAAAATCATTAATCATCTCTCGATATCGCAATTCATTCACCGTAACTGTTGTCTCCAGCCTCATTTTCGAGAAGGTAAGGTCCATAAACTGCACCAAACAGTCATAAGTTGAGGATAGAGAGGCTTTTCAACAATAACTCTTGGGTTTTCCGAGCCCCAGATGCGACAATTTTGCTTGTTAATGAAGCCACCGAGGTGGAAATGGGCCTCAACACTCAAAATGATCTTTCGATGGTATTTCGGATCATTTTAATGCATTTTGAGGACTCAATCAGCAAAGACATGACGTTGTTGATGGACGACCGGCTTGAGTTCTTGTGGTGACTGAACGTTATTAGCCTTCAGACCCAAACCTTTATGCAAAATACGTTGTAATGACGTTTGTGGAATGCCGAATTCCAAAGAACGACGAGGAATGGATAAACCTGGATTTTCTACAACACTTTCGGCTACAGCAGCAATATTCTCGGCTGTTCTTGAGTGGTGTGCATGGGTTTTATTCTTCATATCACTAAGTTTTCCCAACATCTTGAATTTTTTCCACCAATTTTTGTATTGCGGTCCAACAAGGTGCTACACGATGACCCAAAAATGTTCGAGTTTTACGAGCCGTCTCTGCCAAATTTTCACCATATTCATAGTGAATTTTAATAATTTCAATGCAGTGTTGAAGCATGTATCATTACATTTTTAGTAATGGCGTTGTTTTTGCTTATCAAATGTCAAAAAATGACAGCTTCAAAAGTAATATCTACCGAAATAGTGGGATATTCAAAATAACATCTCTTATTGGAAAGCCCTTAGTAGGATTTAACATTTTCGTCGGCAAACTGTATAAGTATCATCAAATTGTGTGAAATCAGCAATTTAACCAGTTTTTTAACGTATAATTTTTTTCTCAATAAAGGCCGGACACTAATCAACTTAAAAATATGCTCGAGTCAACAAAGGACAAACGCCAACAACAGAAATAAGTTGGGTAAACAGACCTTCGCTCATGTCAGAAGGGTTTTGTACCCAACTTCTCAGAAATGCTGTCACCAGCAATGAATAACGTCAAGAAATATGTCAAAGAGATGTGCGCGTTCAAAGGAAAATCCATTGTTTTTCTACTTTCAACGGTCGCCATATTGTTGCAAACCAACAAAAATCACTCAAATCATGAATTCTCAAAAACATTAATGTTATTGACTTTATTGGAAAATTTCAAGAAGATCAAGTCAAAACTGCAGCGACTGATTGGATGGAAAGTCGATAAAATACCAAAATCACGTGTTATTGTTGTTGTAATTGGAGAAATTTCAAACGGCTATAACTTCCATGTATATCATTCGATTTGCATTAAACTTACAAAATTTAAGAATCCTTAGCAGGACTATTTCGCTCAATTTAAGGGTACCGACGCGATTTTATTGGGAAAAACGCGAAATTCGAATATCATTCTATTATTAACAAAGTTGAGCGAATTTCGACTTCTAAGGTATTTGTTGTTGTTGTACTCATAACCACCTACCTCCATAATTTTTTTCAGATTTTTCGGATTACAGGTGTCCAATCGCGAGGGGGAGGGGACACACATTTTTCGTGTATTTCCCCTCCCTGCGCGTCCCTTGAAGCAAAAAATAACAAATGAAGACCTGTTTTGAAAAGATCTTATCGAGACCTTTCATTTAATACCCATATCGGCTTCCTTTGATGATTTTTTTTCGGGGGATACTCCCCTATATGGAGAGACCCCCCCTTAAATATCTTATAAAATTTTTTGAAGTTGAACTTTGAAGAGAGCGACACTTTACATCTGTGTACGAAATTTGATGTTTCTAGCTTAAGCAGTTTGCGAGAAAAAGTGCTGTGACACACGGACGGACGGACGGACGGACAGACGGACAGATGGACAGACCCATCGCAAAACAAAGGTTTACAAAACCCTAAAATGATTTCTCGGGAAAATTTAACGAATGAAGAGATACAGCGAGCATTCGAGACAAGCGAAGAGGAAAGTGATTTCAGTGATGAAATCTATCAAACGGATAAGGAGTGCGAAACTGAAAAAGAGGATCAAAAAGAGACGATCAGTGATGTTGAACAAAAAGTGCCGAGTCTATCAACACGTAGATGACGTGTACAATCACCGGTAGAAACACATTGCAATCTTTATTTGACATTGATTCCATAAGAATTTGGAATTATATGCGTGAAGTTATTCAGTGTCAGCGTGATGATCATACATAATATGACGATATTCTTCTGATTGGAAGGCAGGCTTTTATATGTTATTCCGAAATTCAAAATACACAGGCTATTTCATATGAAGAATGTACTGTAACTATTGCAAAACTAGTCGAATACTTCAGAGATGACGATATTATTGAAAATATGATAGAACAAGTTGGGTAGACAGACCTATGCTCATGTCAGAAGGGTTTTGTACTCTACTTACAAAATGCAGTAACCAGTAACGAATAAAATCAAGAAACATGTCATGTTAGAGGATCATACTATTATTAGCAAAGTTGAAAGAACTTTGACTTCTGAGGTGTTTGTTATAGTTATACCCATAAATATCTCCCTTGATAATTTTTTCAGATTTTTTTGTTCACGGGTGTCCACTCGCGAGGGAGGAAACACATTTTTCATGTAGTTACGACCCCCCCTCCCCGCCTGCCCCCACTGAAGCAAAAACTGTCAGTTTAAGAACTGGTTTGAAAAGCTCTCATGGAGAACTTTCAGTTGATACTCATATCGATTACCTTTCATGAAATTTTTTTTCTGGGGCCACTCCTCTGTACTGTAATCATCGATTCATGGCCTGTTTTTTCGAATCTTAGAATGGTTACAAAGCCCTTTTGCTGGGAGCTCTCTCCTGCCTCTTCGACTTGTTTCAATTGTATGTACTCATCTTCATGATACCTATCATTCCTGAAATTTTCATGCAAAGTCTAGAAAGCTGTAGTGTCTAAGTCGGTAAAAAGCGCATATGGCTCCATAGCCATATGTTTCCATAGTAATACAGGGCATATTGTTCCATAGTAATACAGGAAAATTCAAATCGCTATAACTTCGTTGAATGCTATTCGATCTTTATGAAAAGATCAATCTTATAAATAATCATCTGTTTGCTAAATTTTATTGAATTTAAGGGTACCGTTTAGATTTTATTCAAGAAAACATAAAATCGATAAATCATACTATTACCAACAAAGTTGAGTGAATTTCGACTTCTCATGTATTTGTTGTTATTGTACACCCTGCTCGACTACCAATGGTGAAAAAATTTTTTTGAGGGGTCACCTCCCTATATGGGGAGACCCCCTTAAACCCCTTTGAACAATTTTTTGACCCTTGAACTTTTAAGAAGTCACCACTTCTGACCTTTTCACAAAGTTTCATGGCTGTAGTCTCTATAGTTTCGGAGAAAAAGTGCTGTGACATACAGACGGACGGACGAACGGACGGCCGGACGGAGAGACGGACACAGGTCGTGATTGCAATAGGGTTTTGTATTTTAATACAAAACCCTAAAAATCAGGCATTTACCGTATTGAATATTCAAAATGCAAAGAAGTATACATAGGACCAATGAGGAAACGCATAAGTACACGAATTAAAGAGCACATTGGAGAAGCAACAGCAGCAAAAAAGAAATGTAGGAACTCAGACTTCAAATCAACAGTAGTAGAGCAGATTGTGATAAAAGGACATGAGATAACGATTGAAGACGTAAACCTAATCAAAGAACCAAGAGATATACGAGAGTTGAGTCCTATGGAGAGCCTGGCCGTGTACCGAGAAAAGAACACACTTATGATTCAGGATGAGGGCAATTGTAAATCATGGCTATTGAAGATAATCTAAGCAAGAGCATTGAAATATTGTAAATGGCAAAATCATTAAGTAATTATACTTTGTACCTCGTGACTTTCTAATACCGGTTAATAAAGAAATTTTCAAATTATCTTATTTCTCCAATGCCTGTTAATTACCTGTTAAATAAACACACATACTCTTGATATTGTTATTATATAAGTCGAATATGCTAATGAAATTATTTAATCGCTGAAGATCGAAAATTGATTCTGATAAAATAAAAGACACGCAAAATTCAAAGGAAGACCCTTTAATTATTCCATAAATGTCGATTTTTTGCGAACTTACCCTGAATGGCTAAAGCCGCGTTATCAGAAACATGCATGAGCCTGAATATTTGTTCAAATCGTGATCGAGATATTACATTCATTACGCCAGGGTGATAGGTGTTGGCTGCAGTGTCCTAATACATATGATTTCTAGCGTGACCATTATATCCACTAAGCAAAAATATTGATAATACAAGACGAACTTCTTTTTGGTTACATACAAAAGCTTTTCTTCAAAAGCTGCATTTCTCTTTGAACTTTCTACGAACAAATTCATTATGTCACCATCGTAAAATAATTCAAACCATTCTACAGGTAGTCTGTTAGTATACAAAAATTGAGGACGATTCCATCCCTTTCTTTGATATTCTGGTAAATCATTCCCTTTTCACATTCTATTTCCTATAACCTTCTTCCTTCTTATTTGGACTTTAGCCGTTGAACTGATCTCCGACAGAGGGACGTTATCATCACTTGAATCTTTCTGCCCTAATATTTCGGACTGTATCACTGCCCCTGATGTTCGCACATATTCAAGTTGTATCTCAGCTCGATGTTGATTGCCTGACAAATGGTTCAAGTCTCCCACAAGCGCATCTTCCTCGTCACTATCGACATCGCTCAACATATGATTGCTGCGAGGACATGTGTCAAAAGTACCATCAATAATATCATGGTCTGTCTATAATATGGCTTTAATTTCATCCAAAGACAACCTGGAACAATGTTATAAATATATATATATATATATATATATATATATATATATATATATATATATATATATATATATATATATATATATATATATATATAACAAACAATGCACAAACGTAATAGTTCAGTCAAATAAGACTTTGAAGGTTTCAAAAATTCCCATAGAGCTAAAATTGGTAGGAATGTTCGGAATACTATCATAAATGAATTGTGAAAAGTCCCCATCAACTCCCTTGTGCAAAAAATTTTATTGATGGCGAAAGTTTGCAAAAACAGGTTTTTCGCGTTTTTCAGCTAAACTGTGAGTTCTACAGCAAAAATAGTTCCGACAAAAATTGTAGATCATCCAATTCTCTACAAAAAAATGTTTGCACACTTTTTACATAAGTATTGCCATTTCCGTGATATAGTGGTTGAAAGAATTGAAAAAAATATTTTATTCGTAATATCCTCGTTAATGTTCTTTTATATACATTTTTGAACCGTTACACGAGTAAACATATGAGTCCCTATGTCTTATATATCAAACTATAAAACTCTTAGAATATAAATGAACTTCAAAAAATCCACCCCTATTTTTATTTAGTCGCATTGGCCTTGAGTAACATCTGTCTTCCATTCAATTGTCAGCGTAGCGATGCTCATATACCTGCTCCGTATGAAAAGTCTCATAATCAACAAAATACTGTTAGTCGTAAGCATTCCTTCGCAGTGACAACTCGTGGCTATATCGCTTATATTTTGTAATAAAGTTTGTGCATTTTACTGTTTAAAAAAAATGTCGGGATTCCGCTTTATTTGTAGTCAACATTTGACTGAAAGTGGAGTTGTTACTGTTGATCGTGGCATGAAAGCATTAATTGATGCTAGTATTGACAGAGGTGATGAGTTTTCGGAGTACTTGAAAGACCAGAAATCTGTAAAAATTTATGTGCAGTGTCGAAAAAATTATACTCGAAGAAGTAGCATTGATGCCGTGAAAACACGGTGCCAAGAACAAAAGGCTGGTTCATCAAAAATAAGTCCTCCTCGTACTAGAGCACGAGTAAGTGAAACTACAATTTGCTTTAATCAGTGTTGTTTATTTTGCGGCAATGAATTAAATGAAGAGTTAGAGAAGAAAAAGTACTGCATTACTGACGTAAGATTTTTAAAGTGACTACACTTTCGTTCAAAGACAGTATTCTAACTATAGCTAAAACTCGTTGCGATGATGTAGCCAAAGCTGTTGCTGCTCGAATTGAATTTGAATATGATTTAGTCGCTGCCGAGGCTAAGTAGCATAACGATTGCTAAAATTCTTTTTTGGAACCGACCAATGGGGGTAAAGTCGGTCGTCCTCAAAATGAAGCTACAAATATTGCGGTGAGAGAAATATTTAAGTGTATTGAAAATAACGATGATTGTCAATTCACATTAGACGAATTGAAAAGTATTTGTGAAAAAACAACAATAGATAACAGAACTATTAAAAGGCGATTGAAGTTGGAGTATGGTGATAAAATTATTATCACAGAAAAATCAAGATCATTAACATTCGTATGTTTTATTGATAGTCACCATGATATTTTAAATCAAGCTTGGTACAAAAAAAAAAAACAGTTAAAAAAGAAGAGCGATTTTGCATCTTAGAAGCTGCAGCAGCAATTATTCGATAGGATATTCAATGTGCAGTGTTAGATAATTCTAATTATCCTCCACCAGGTCGTATGTTTAAAGATATTGATACAGACATTCCAAAGTCATTGACTTATGTCTTGGAGAAGGTTATTTTAAAAAATAAACGCTTCAATTTAGAACATTTTCAATTAGTATGCACGAATATTAGCCATAGTATTATGAGTGCTGTTCGGTCTAGGTCTTTCAAGTCCAAATTACAATTGGGTCTCTCCGTTCTTTTTTCACCGAAGATTTGGATGAAAACGGCTTATACTTTTTTTCATCTTTTGATTTGTGCGCATATTATAATGATACGATGATATACGCGGCAGCAGCAGTTTTTCATCGTCAGCCTCATATCTTATCACCTGAAACTGGCACATTTATTCAATATATAGCAGATAATGCAGATATAAATGTAAATAAGCTAGACGGTCATAACACGCTTCACATTATGGGTATTATTCAAATTGTTACTCCAAAAACTTCAGTTGTACTAGAAGAGCCTATACAATGAATAAAAGTAGTCCCATCATCAAAAGATTTCGCGGCAAAAGCTCATGTGCCAATACAGGTGTATGAAAATAATGGTGTAGTAGGTTGCAGTAAAAAAGATGTCCGAGATTTTGATTCTGGAAGTGGAGTAAGAGTATCTTTACTTAAAAAAGTCGTCGTGATATGGTTCTATGGCAAATGGAGAAATCTATCAATTCCCGGTTGGAATGGCTTTATCGAACATTTAACAAGTAATATTATGCATTTTTCAACATCAAATATTTCATTTTTACCGTTTGTTCATCACTCAGCTAGTAATTACAATACCATATACAACACTTTCCTTTGTGCTTCAGTGAATGCAAAACGTTACGGTCATGATGTATGCATTGTTACTTTTGATCAGCCTCTGTATGCAAATGCTCGAGAAATTGTCTTAGCTGCACCTGAAGGGTCTGAATTATCGAAAATCATAATCAGGCTCGGAGGATTTCATTTGATTATGTCATTTTTTGGAGCGATTGGTTACATCATGCAAGGAAGCGGCATAAAAGAAATACTTTCTTTCATACGCGAGAGCTATTTGAGCTCATACATGACTTCAGTTAGCTTTAACAATAATAATATTTAAAGAACTTGATATTATGACGCCATTGATAAAAACCTGATAATAACTGCGAAAAATGTAATAGATAATACTAGTTCATATAATGATGTTGAACATGATAATGAAACATCTGGAGCATTACTGAATCAGTTAGATGAAAAACTAAAAGAATATGAACAAGTTGAAGTAGCAGGAGGATGCTCCTGCCAGAAGGGTATTGTTAAACAATTCTTAAATTAAACAATATATCCTGCATATCAAAACTTGTCTAATATACAGATTCCATAAATTGAGTTCGAAAAATTATTATGGTTATTATGATTTCAAACTCGCCACTATTTTGTTTCAAGTGTTTTGACCCCGTCGTTTGATAAGTAATGATAACACATGAATATTACAAACCATTTCTAAAATTTTCAATAAAATTCCTACATATTTGTAGTGTCTAGGTCCGTTGCAAACGTGTATCTCCCAAGTATCACGTGTTAATGTTGTTGTAATTTTTAGATATTCAATCGGCTGTAACTTAGCTGTTAATTGTTCAGAAAACTTGAGTTATAGGTTTTTGGAAATTTAAGGGTCCCATCTTGATTTTATAGACAAAAAAGCAAAATTTAGAAGATGTACTATTATTAACAAAGTTGATCGAATTTCGACTTCTAAGGTATTTGTTGCCCTTGTGAAGGAAAAATTGTCAGTTTAAGTACTGTTTTGAAAAGCTCTTATAAAGAACTTTCATTTGATAGTCATATCGGCTGCTTTTGATGAAATTTTTGTTCAGCGGCCACTCCCTTGTACTGTAATCTCTGATTCATGGCCTATTTTTCAGATCCTAGAATGGTTACAAAGCCCATTTGCTAGGAGCTCTCTCCCGCCTCTTCGACTTGTTTCACTTATGAGTATTAATTGTAGGTACTCATCTTCAGGCATTCATTAAATTGAATCAAGTGTTAAAATCATGCGCCTCAAACGTTGAAGTTGGGGCAAAATGCATCAAAATTATTCAATCTTCGCATTTAAAACAGCAACTATTTTGCTTGAGGATTACAAATACCACAAGCTGAGCCGATTCTCAAAGAAATTCATGTTACCTTTCATTCCTGAAACTTTCATGCAAGTCCTAACAAAGCTGTAGTATCTGAGTCGGTAAAAAGCGCATATTGTTCCATAGCCATATGTTTCCATGGTAATACAGCACATATTGTTCCATAGTAGTACAGGAAAATTCAAATCGCTATAACTTCATTAAATACAATTCGATCTTTATGAAACAAACAGATTAATCTTATAAATAGTCATCAGTGTACTAAATTTCATTGAATTCAAGGGTACCGTTAAGATTTTATTCAAGAAAACGTAAAATTGATAAATCATACTATTATCAACAAAGTTGAGTATATTTCGACTTCTCATGTATTTGTTGTTGTTGTACTCATAAAGGCCTACATTAATGATTTTTTTTCAGATTTTTCGGGTCAAAGGTGTCCAATCGCGAGGCGGACACACAAAATTTTCGTACATTTCCCCTTCCCCTGCACCCCTCGAAGCAAAATTTGTCATTTTAAGACCCGTTTTGAAAAGTTCTCAATAAGGCCTTTCATTTGATACCCATATTGCTTACATGCGATGAAAACTTTTTTTTCAGGGGCAACTCCCCTATATGGGGAGACCCCCCTTAAAGACCCTATAAATTTCTTTTCGTATTGAAACTTTGAAGAGCCTTTCGCATCTATCTACAAAATCTTATGTTTCTAGCTTATGTAGTTTGCGAGAAAAAGTGGTGTGACACACGGACGGACGGACGGATGGACAGAAGGACAGACAGGACGCGATTTTAGTAGGGTATTGTAAAATGATTTTATAATACCCTAAAAACGAGGACCTACTGCAAAATTATGGATTCAATATTTTGATATGATGTCGATTGCAAAGGAGTTTATAAGAGCTGAACGCATGGGAGATTGGCAAGCTCATTCAGACAGCGTTAAAGAAATGCTTCCTTACTTTCATGCGTCGGGACATTTCTCTTATGCTAAACTACAAGATATGCTACAATTAAAAAACTGTTTGGATCCTGATGTTAGCCAACGTTTTACAGGAGGATATTTCACGATTAGACGTCCAGATAAATTTAATAAACTTCAACAGACATGGTGATCGAGCAGTCAATGATGAAAGCAATGAAGACAGATGGAGGTCTTTCTCGCGGGAGAAGAACGAAAGAGAGTGTCATAAGTAAATGGGTATATGGTATGCATGCAATGGGCTCTTTCACACGGGAATGGTAAAAACCCATATCCAAACAGGTTTCGCGCTTACGCCCTTATGTTTACACGTTGCATAGTTCAGCCAACCTATTTTTGTAAACGATACACGTCTTGCGAGTGTATGTGTCAAAAGGATCATTTGATCGCTAAACGTCGTGCGGATAACATGAAGCGAATACAGAGAGCTAAGCGACTGAGAATTGATGTTTTAACCTTGAATTGTGCACGGGGTGACAAAAACTGGAATGAAAAATGTATTTTCTGATTGTTAAAGTTTGTCGATTCAAACTTCTATTGGATTTATTAAAACCTCCGTGTTTTTCCGCTTTCTGAAAAATATATTCCAAATTTAAATATCCTTTTTAGTCGCATATTTTTCTTGTTGTGTTGTCAACTGGCTTATTATAATGTGATTCTATAAAGATTATGCGTACTGTTAACTTTCTATGGATTTACAATAGGCAATTTAACTTTATTGAAATCGTGATATTCGTCGTGTTGTTTCCTGAAATTGAACATGGCCTCCGCTTTTATAAATTTATTAAATAACGCGTAACTTGTCGCGTCCACGCATCCATTTTTGCACGCAAATTAAAGAAAGGCAATCGTTTCATGACGACTACCTTCTTCACCGAATGTTCAATTCGGAATGATTACCGGCGTTTGTGTAAAATTTCCTCCACCAAATTTCCAACAAAATGCATTTGTGTATGTGCGTTACGCTCGTTCGCCTTAAACAATTTTGGCTTGTTTTTACCATCAGGTTCCCTCAATGCCTCTCACTCTTCTTGCCCATATAACCTGTTTAACGCTCACTTTTAACGCTGCGTCTGAAAAAGCCCAATGATCAACAAAATGCGTTTGTGTATGTGCGTTACGCTCGTTCACCCTACAAAATGTTGGCTTGTTTTTACCATCAGGTCCCCTCAATGCCTCTCACTCTTCTTGCCCATATAACCTGTTCAGCGCTCACTTTTAACGCTGCGTCTGAAAAAGCCCAATGAATGCTATTCGTGAAGGATTAAAAGATTTCGCTAATGTTAAAATGGATACAACAGATCAGCATGTTGATGCAAGTGATTCTCGAATGAAGAAAGATTCTCAAGACATACAAAGCCTCCTAGCGTGGTTTTCTTTACATGATCCTTTTCTAGAAGTCAACAGAATTGTATCTATTGCCAGTGGAATTGTTGGAGATGACAAAATTAATTGTCGTAAAGCTCGTGAAGTTGGGGTTGCTTGCAGGTCAAAAATAACAGGATTGAGCTTTGTAACATTAAATTCAATAAGAAAATTTTGTTTGAGGATTCCTGGTTGTCCTAAGTGAAAGAACTACATTGTTCTTTCACCCGAGCATTTTAGCTATCAACATAATAGCATTATTCGCTCGATGGACTTCAGCTGGTTCCAGCATATAGGCTGGTTCCATTAAAAATCTCGCAGTTTCGTACGAGGTGACCGATATACTCCTCAGGAGCTGCCACATCAGTCACCTCGGGGCAGCTCGACTGCGGGGTTCCAGATGACCACGACCCCCTATATATATATGTTGCAGCATGGCAGTGCTGCAAGCTCTCTCTTACTGCTCGATAGAGCTTGCAGCACTGCCATGCTGCAACATATATATATAGGGGGTCGTGGTCATCTGGAACCCCGCAGTCGAGCTGCCCCGAGGTGACTGATGTGGCAGCTCCTGAGGAGTATATCGGTCACCTCGTACGAAACTGCGAGATTAAATTCAAACGTGCTGATAAAGTAGTCCCTCTTTTAGCTATGAGTAGCACTGTCAAAGTTCACGATAAGAAGATTCCTGTTGACCTGTATTATTATTACAACGCATGAGTATTACGACTGCTTCGGAAAATGAAATTGAAAAATATTTCGAATATGAATTGGCTCCCTACCCGTTGTCAATGTTTGATGATATTGGAATGCTTAAAACACAAAAGTCAGCCATTTACGATTGTTTTCAAACGGTAATATTAGATATTGACAATATAAATTCTACGTTCATCATCGACGGGGGATTTCTGTTACACCGAGTTGTCTGGGACCACGAAGAAAAATTTCATAATATTTTAGGCAAATATGTTCAGTATGTACGTAGACATTTTGGCCATAGAGTGACTGTAGTATTTGATGGTTACACCGATTGTAATAAAAATACTAAAGCCGCAGAGCAACGACGTCGAGCTATAACAATATCTTCATCTTCTGATGTTATTTCGGATGAATTTATGACAGTTCCCACAAGCAAACAGAAATTTCTTGCAAATACCCACAACTAGTCTCGGTTTATTTTAATATTAAAAGAAAAATTTACTACTGAAAATATTTTTGTAAAACAAACTGAAAATGATGCTGATGGACTGATCATTGAAACAGCAATAGAACAATTCAACTCAACAAATACAACCATTGTTGTTGGTGAAGATGTCGATTTATATGTAAGTATTACTTACTGCTCGAACTCCAACAGAAAAAAATATTTATTTTTTTAAACCGGGAAAGCCTCAGCAGCAATCGAAAATATATTCATCAATAAGTTTCTGTGCTTTTCCAAAATGCCAAAATCATATACTTTTTCTACACGCATAACTGGCTGCGATACAACATCAGCATTTTTCAAAAGGAGCAAAACAACGGTTGTGAAATTGTTCGAGAAACAAAATTTAATTCATTGTGCTGAAGTTTTTAAAGATAGTAACTCTACTCCAGAAGTTATAATCAGTAATGGAATTCGCTTTCTTCTTTCTATGTACGGAGCTCCAAAAAAAGTTAGCTGCTCGGATAAACTCCGATATTTATCTTTTGCAAAAAAAAACTTCTAATAAAAAACAAGTGCAATTAGCTTGTCTTCCCCCAACCTCTCCTGCTGCTCAATAACATCTATTCCGGGTATATTATCAAGTTCAAGTGTGGCTTGGTAATAAAATGGATCCAGAAGACTGGGGTTGGAAGTAAGTTGACAATACATTGGAACCAATTCATACGTTACTCCCACCAGCACCAGAAAAACTCCTTTACACCATCTTTTGCAATTGCAAAAAAGGTTGCAATGCTAAATGCGGCTGTAAAAACGTTGGACTGTTTTGTTCTTTAGCATGTACCAATTGTCAAGGACAGTCGTGCTCCAATGTTGAATCGATACTAGATGAGGATAATTACGATATCAGTGATGAGACATATGATGCATCACTTTTAGAACATATCTGTATGCAGCAGGAAGATTGAGAAAAAGAAGAAGAAAACGAAGACAGTACACTAGAAATTGCATTGGATTATTATGAATCTGACGAATAATTTCTCCAAATTATTTTTTAATTTATATATTACATAATTTCCACAGCTTTCATCATTTTCAATACTCAATTTGAATTCAATAGGATCACAATAGATCGTGGATATGCCTACCGGGGAGACCATGTGAAAAAAAAGCGCCAAGCACACTACCTCATGGGTGGTGTGGAAACGTGTGCATATTACGAATAAAATATTTTTTTCAATTATTTCAACTGCTATATCATAGAAAGGGCAATACTTATGAAAAAAAAGTGCAAACATTTTTTGTAGAGAATCGGATGATCTACAATTTTTGTTGGAACTATTTTTGCTGTAGAACTCACCGTTTAGCTGAAAAACGCGAAAAACCTGTTTTTGCAAACTTTCACCATCAATAACATTTTTTGCACAAGGGGGATTGATGGGGACTTTTCACAATTCATTTATGATAGTATTCTGAACATTCATACCGATTTTTAGCTCTATGGGTATTTTGGTAACCTTACTTCTATTTTAAGGACTAATTTGACTGGACTATAAATGAAATACGTAAATATAAGCCATAAAATCAATACAAATAAAATATAACATCCAAAAGAGCTAGTACGCGCTTAGCGCGTCAATGGGGTGCTGCAAACAATGCCTCTAAATATCTATATCTAAAAAAAATAATCTATTTTCGGCTGACCATAGATCATTCCATAAAAAAACTGATTTATGTGGTCTAACCAATAAATGAAATAAACATAAACTTACTTTTTATCGCACGACATCATGAACACCGCACTTGCCCTTTTAATTTTGACAAATGGTACTCAAATTTTGTGATTTTAGTTTTTTCAGGTTACCAACTTGCAAAGAAAAACGAGAGTACCAATAAGAAATAAAAATGATTTATCGCCGACTTACTAAATTATCTTGCCGTTTTAAAAATGGGGCAGTGAGCCTATATGGATTAAAACTAAGAAAACAGATTTTACTTTATGACGCTGTGGGAAAATCCCTAGAAAAATTTATCCAGATTGTAAAAATAACATTAAAAGAAAATTATGCTTAAATTTTTATTCTTTAGTAATTGAAGTCTGTATTTAAATTTGCCTTATTATCCATTCTTGCCTAAAATATGCCTAACCTAGCAACATATTAAAAAGTTTAAAAAACGGTTATTTGCATAAACTTTTTTTTTAATCGACACGGGTCAACATTAACATAGGAAGCTGAAATTTCATATTTAAGTAAGGCTTAGTGTAGTTAAAAAATAATAGACTTGCGGAGCTTTATAATCAAATTGAAATTTTTCGACCAAGGTAAAACCTGTACGTCCTAGTACGAGTATGTGTCCCTTCAATAACTAAGGATAGCTAACTATAAGAAATCATACTTTCCGACCGAAAGGAAATATAAAGTGAAAGAACATTAATCAATTTCCTATTGAACTCAATTCAACGATAAGCTAATAAAATAAAAGAATCCAGAAATTTGCATAAAAAAAAACAAAAACATGGTGAATTGCGAAAAATTTCGATTCCATATGCATTTCAGGCTCATAACCTTTCTCTCCCATGCTGTCCACCTCGAAGGTCAATATTGCATTAGATATTGCGAAAAGTTATGCAAGTCGGACATTTTTGCATTTGATCAAAACGAAGCACAGGCTCCCCAAGTGCAACTGAAATATGAGTCTGTTGAATGCGCTAAAAAGATAAACGATTAAGAACTACACCTATATCCACTTATATTTCTCGAAAACACAACATAAATCCATACAAATTCCGACGTATTTTGTGCAGAAGAAAAAAGTCTGCACGAAGTGTTACGATTAAAAGTCTTGTTGAGGAATTGTCGTGAATAATAAGTCATGGCCTGAAGTGTGGACATAGCTATAGAAGAATAGATTCAAGATACTCTAGGAACAGTCACCTGTTAAGAAAAAGGCGGAGCGGAGCTTTAAACAATTAAATGTCACATGGACCGCTCCATTAACTGCTCGGTCATTTAGCATAAACATATGTCGGTATAGCAATTAATAGCATGGTGGAAAAGTTGACGAGGCTTTCAAATCGTGATTACAAGAACTCAGATAAGAACGGAAAACTGCTGGAGATCAGGAGAGGGCATACTGTGCGATGTTATGAAATCCGTTTTTGTGTTCAAATCAGAATGTATATATTTTTAACTACTTGGTAATGTTAAAATCCAGAAAGTTGTTTAGATATGATTTGGAAATACGGAACGAAATAAAATAGCAAGTTGAAGTAGCAGGGGAGCGCTCCTGCCAGAAGGGTTTTGTAAAACAATAAGTACATCAAACAATATATTCTGTGTATCAAAACTTGACTTATAGACAAATTCCATAAATTGAGTTCCAACAATTATATCCTGGTTATTATTATGCATTTAAGTTCGCCGCCATTTTGCTTCAAGGTTTTAACCTCTCGCTTAGTTAGTCATGAAAACACATCAATATTAAATACCATTTCTAAAATTTTATCAAAATTTCTACATATTTGTAGTATCTAGGTCCGTAGCAAATCTCCCTCCTATCACTTGTTAATGTTGTTGTAATTGTTAAATATTCAATCGGCTGCAACTTAGTTGTCTATTGTTCAATTATTGTGAAATCTTCAGAACACATCTAATTGCTTTCAAATAACTTATATTGTAGCTTTTGGGAAATTTAAAGGTACCATTTTGATTTTATAGGCAAATCTGTAAAATTTATAAAAAACAGCAGTGAGGTACTCTGGGAGTGTCCAGTGGGAAGTTTAATTTTGCAAATGATTATGTAAAGGTTAAAAATTTGTAAAAAGATAAATGCAGGTAAAATTCAGGAAATGCGTGAGGCGTGTGGCCTTAAGACCCAAATCTTTATGCAAAATACGGTGTAATGACGTTTGTGGAATGCCTAATTCCAAAGAACGACAAGGAATGGACAAACCTGGATATTTCTTCAACTCTTTCGGCTACAGCAGCAATATTCTCGGCTGCTCTTGAGTGTAGTGCACGGGTTTTATTCTTCACATCACTAAGTTGTCCCAACAGCTCGAATTTTTCCACCAATTTCTGTATTGCCGTCCGGCAAGGTGCTTCACAACGACCCAAAAATGTTCGAGTTTTACGAACCGTCTCTGCCAAATTTTAACTCTTATTTATCACCAACTTCAGGTCCATATATTGACAGATTATGACAGTTTGGTCTTTTATAATTCTAATCATGGCGTCATACACATCAGCCGAACGTTTTATTATTGTTGAAACTTTTAACACAAATAATGAATCGCCAGTGCAAACATTTCGCGCTCTACGTGAATTTTTTGGTCCACCCATGAATTGGCCGGCGAGATCCTGTGATTTGACTCCTTGTGACTTCTTCCTTTGGAGATTTCTGAAGAATCGTGTTTACGATGATGTTCCCTAGACTACTGAAGCATTAAAAAACAATATTCGAGCCAACATACACCTAATAACGCAGGAAATGTGCGAAAATGTAATCGGAAATTACAATCATCATACCCGAAGTAATGTCTCATATTTAATTGTAAGGCACCAAATTTTCATAATAAATAAACATTACAGCTCAAACTTCACAAAAACTATGTTCTTTTTCGACAACTGTACATTTGTTATGAATCACTCTATATATATATATATATATATATATATATATATATATATATATATATATATATATATATATATATATATATATATATATGGGATATTACGAAATTTGTGACCACGCTAGTTGTAGCAATTTTTCTCCTATTTCCGCCAAATTTTCAGAAAAGGTGTATTGAGTTAATATCTCAGTTAAGTTCGTGAACCAGCTATATTGGCCAGGCGGAAACAAAATGGCGGACATTTTAGATGAAAAATCGTAATTTCCGTTCTGACCAAAGTATAGCTCTAATTTGGATGAAATTTGGCATAAAGGTTCACTGATGCATGTGATGAATCTCACAATAAAAAATCCAAAGTTGGTACGGCTGAAACAAAATGGCGGCCGCTCGAAGGTCGAAAAACGTACAAAATTTTGTTGATGTAGTTTTGAACAAAGCTTTTAACCAATGTCAATGAAATTCGGTACTTTGACAGAAACTATAAGTATTTAAAGAGTTATCTAAAAAACTGGAGGTCAGGTCGCAAAAAACAAAATGGCGGCCAGGTGAAGCTCAAAACTTCAAAGGCCTCTAAAAGTCACAATTTTGATCCGATGCAAATGAAATTTGATTTTTAAATAGAAATCAATTAGATCTAGAAAGTTTCACATTTTGGTGATCATGCATGTGCAATTTTCAAAATGGCCGGTCAAATTTTCCAACAGATTTTGATGAAACTTAGGATTATGGATCTTTGTACTAAGTTCTTGTATTATGCAGAAATTTTTTTTAGACCGAATGAAAAATAAAAAAGTCGAAATTTTAAAACCGAATATTTTTGGCTGCCATTTTCACTAAAAATTGAATGATTTTGCCTAGTCTAGAGTGAAACTCTGGTTTGAACGAGATTCGCCGCATTGATTAATGAGGTTCTAGCATATAAAGATTTCAAATAATCCAAAGTCAAACGCATGCATTCAAAATGGCGGTCCCCAAAGTTCAGAACGCAAGCGCAATTCGCTATTTTAATACCAACTGAAATAATGAATGATTTTCATGGAAATATTTTAAATTAATTAACTTGGAAGTATTTATAAAGCAGACCATTTTTAGGATATTATTAAAAGATTTTTACAATACCCTATAAAATTGTGAAATCGTGACTTGTCTGTCTGTCCGTCCATCCGTCCGTTTGTTCGTGCGTCACAGTAAGTTTCCTTGTAAACCACATGAGCTACAATGAGGAAGTTTTCTATGTTGGTCAAAAGTGGTGCCTCTCGAAATTTGCAGTACAAGAAAATATTTTAAAGTGTTTAAGGGGGTCTCCCCATACAGGGGGGCGAATTAAATTTTTTTTATTGTATTTCTGTAGCCCTCTAGCAGCGAAGTTTCTCAACAGATTCCAATGAAAATTGAAATCATAAGTTACTAAAGGAAGTTAATTTAACCTGCAAAAAAATTATGTAAATCGGATGACAAATGAAAAGTTGAAAATTTACAGCTTAATATTTGTAGCAACCTTGTTCGATAAAAATTCAAAATAGTGGCCCCTGATGGATTAAAAAAGAATTGAAAATATTTATGTTAATAACAACGCAATTGCTGTTTAAACTTTTATGGAAATCTTTTGAAATTATCTATTTGAGCTATTTAAGCCGACAAGTTATCACCTTTGGTGGTAACCACTGTGAAATATATAAACAGCAAATGTGAGCAGGACAACATCTGTATTTATATGTTTATAACAATTTATTATCTGCTGATTTGAATATGTGATTCATAAATGTGCAACTCAATTGAATGAGCAAAATATTTGCGCCTCTATAAAGTGTCTTTAAATACAAATGTCGGCAGATTATTTTCATGTCAATAAATGTCCATGTGGTGTTATGTAAATTGCAGTAAGAAGTTTAGTAGTACACAAGCCAAATTCTTTTCCGAAATTTACGCTACATACGAAAAATTTACCTTTCCGACTGGTGCTGCCAACGGGGATTTTTTATTAAAGACGTAGTTTTTACCTGTCAAATGTCAAAAGTGGCATTTACTGAAATAGTGGACTATTCAAAATAACACCTCTTATTGGAAAACCCCGTTTCACTTCTTCACTTCTTGCCAGTTGTTCTGATAATGAAAAGAGTAAGCAAACAAGTTGAAAAAGCAGGAGGATGCTCCTGCCAGAAGGGTATTGTAAAGCAATTAGTAAATCAAACAATATATTCTGCATATCAAAACTTGACTAATATATAGATTCCATAAATTGAGTTCTAAAAATTATTGCGGTTATTATGATTTTAAACTCACCACCATTTTGTTACAAGTGGTTTGACCCTGTCCATTGATTAGTCATGATAACACATGGATATTACAAACCATTTCTAAAATTTTTATCAAAATTCCTGCATATTTGTAGTGTCTAGGTCCATTGCAACCGTGTATCTCCCTAGTATCACGTGTTAATGTTGTTATAATTGTTGAATATTCAATCGGCTGTAACTTAGCTGTTTATTGTTCAATTATTGTGAAATTCGCGAACCATATACAATTACTTTCAGAAAATTCAAATTAAAGATTTTGGAAAATTTAAGGGTCACATCTTGATTTTATAGACAAAAAAGCAAAATATATAAAATGTACTATTATTAACAAAGTTGATCGAATTTCGACTTCTAAAGTATTTGTTGCCCTTGTGAAAAAAAAATTGTCAGTTCGAGTACTGTTTGGAAAAGCTCTTATAGAGGACTTTCATTTGATATTCATATTGGCTACTTTTGATGAAATTTTTTTCTCAGCGGCCACTCCCCTGAACTGTGATCATCGATTAATGATCTATTTTTTCGAATCCTAGGATGGTTACAAAGCCCATTTGCTAGGAGCTCTCTCCCGCCTCCTCGACTTGTTTTACATATGAGTATTAATTGCAGGTACTCATCTTTAGTCATCGAATCATGTGTTAAAAGTATGCGCCTTAAACGTTGAAGTTGGGGCAAAATAACTCAAAATTATTCAATCTTCGCATTTAAAACAGCCACTATTTTGTTTTACGATTACAAATACCTCTAGCTGAGCCAATTCTCAAAGAAATTCATGATACCTATCATTCCTGAAACTTTCATTCAAATCCTAGCAAAGCTGTTGTATCTGAGCCGGTAAAAAGCGCATATTGTTCCGTAGCCATATGTTTCCATAGTAATACAGCGCATATTGTTCCATAGTAATACAGGAAAATTTAAATCGCTATAACTTCATTAAATACCATTCGATCTTTATGAAACTTTTAGGACAGATTATTCTTATTGATAGTCATCTGTGTACTGAATTTAAGGGCACCGTTATGATTTTATTCAAGAAAACATAAAATCGACAAATCAGACTATTACTAACAAAGTTGAGTGAATTTCGACTTCTCATGCATTTGTTGTTGTTGTAATCATAAAGGCCTATATTCACTATTTTTTTCAGATTTTTCGGATGAAAGGTGTCCAATCGCGAGGGGGGGTGGACACAAAATTTTCGTACATTTCCCCTTCCCTTGCACCCCTCGACGCAAAATTTGCCACTTTAAGGCCTGTTTTGAAAAGTGCTCATTAAGACCTTTCATCTGATACCCATATTGCCTAGTGCGATGAAAACTTTTTTTTCCAGGGGGCAACTCCCCTATATGGGGAGACCCCCCTTAAAGACCTTATAAATTTCTTTTCGTATTGAAACTTTGAAGAGGGCGTCACTTCGCACCTACCTACAAAATCTTATGTTTCTAGCTTATGTAGTTTGCGAGAAAAAGTGGTGTGACACACGGACGGACGGACGGACGGACAGACGGACAGACAGGACGCGAGACTAGTAGGGTATTGTAAAATGATTTTAAAATACCCTGAAAAACGGAATTCACCGAAGGGTTGCCAAGTGGCTCTGAGGTGTATATGAGCAGAAAGTCATCCTAGATCAATGCTGAACTGTTTTTTAAATGGTGAAGAGAACATTTCACGCCACGGAAACCTGTTGGCAAGACACTTTTAATTTTGGACGTTCACACTTCAAAGTCAAAGTCAAGGTCAAAAGCGCTTCATTCCACACAATAAACATACAGAAACGTAATGGCCCAAATGGCACTCTAAATGTATACCTTATCATTAACACATTTTAGAAAAAACTATAGCAGATTCAAATTAATTAAGATTTTCACATATTACGTCATTCAATTGGAAAAAGGAGAAAAAACCAACCAACACTATCCTAAAATTATTTATAAATTTAACATAATAGTTAACTTTGATCCTACACGTAATATGTTTTAACTTAATTCTAATAAAATTCAAATAAAAACTTTATCTTATACTAAAAAACTCTATCACAATATTCCTAATCTACGCGTTTAACATTATGTCAAATCTAATAAAATAAACATAACATATACATAACCTACCCCTAATTTTCAACACAAAAAAAATAACAACAATACTAAATGTAGCAATAATGAGCTGAAACTCAAAAACGAAATAACGAAAAACACAAAAACTGGAAATACACAAGAATAATTTAGACATTGTCATTCAGCCAGCAATACATAGATTGCGCCGTCTCAACTCGATCAGCTTCAGCGAATCTAGCAAATGAGTATCTCCATTGGAATTGTTCGTGAACTCAAACTCGGAGGATATTTTATCTTCTTATCGGTGGCCCGTCTATATATGTGATATATGACTGGGATGCCGTCAGAATCAAAAACGTATCGATTCATATCCAAATACACGAATGCTTCTGGAGGAAGAAAGCCAGTAGCGAGGCAAGTCGCAATATACCCGTCTGTAGGGTGTAACGGCTGTGCAATCGAAGGGCTTTCACTCACAGTCACGGATCCTGGGATATGATTCCGAAAAAGTTTCAATATGAAGATATCGACCCTTCTCACTTTAGCAGTTTGATAAATTCTTCTACTCGATATATAATGCTTCCAGTCCATATCAGGCTTTCTGTACAAGTCAGTACATGCACAAAAACATTTCCTTTTGAAGACTCTTAACTTTTCCATAATATAAGCACTTTGGTTGTACCAGATATGACACCCATATATCAAAACTGGTCCAACCAGGGTCTTGTAACAGATAATTTTGACCTTTTGATCAATGTTTTTGGAATGAAAGAGTCTTCGTAGGGCCATGACTAGTTTTTGTGCCTTACTGAGCATGATTTTGAGATGTTCAGTATAGTACAGATACTGATCGAGATAAACACCGAGGTATCGAACACAGGATTTATGTGGAGCTCATTCTGAACTACCCTTGCCAGCCATGATGCGGAAATCTTTCAAATTACGTTTCAGGTCTTGACTGACACCCTGCAGCGTTGTCCGAAACAAGATTGTTTCACACTTTTGCGCATTGATTTTCATTCGCCAATTGTCAGTGTACAGCTGTACATCATTGAACATTTTTTGGAGATTTCTCTGAACTATTGTAGCTTTTCGGTCAGCCGTATAGATGATCAGATCATCAGCAAACGCTACCAATGGTCGCGTTGGCAAGACATTAAATTCATAGCTGCTCAATAGCTTGCGAATGATGGTTGAGAAGAGCATAGGTGCAGTAACTGTTCCCTGCTATAGACCGTTCAAGACCTTGAATTTGCGCATTATTCTCAGATTTTCATCAGTTACAACAAACGATTTTCCGTATAACATATTGCACATCATGGCGACAAGGTGTCTGGGGAACTTGTCCTGAAGAAGTTGAAAAATTAGTCCATCTAACCATACCGTATCGAAGGCTTTCTCCATAGCAATGAGACATCTCCAGCGCATTGTCTATCATTTAGTTCCCAACAGATGTCTGACGTTATTTTCGTTATTGCATGTGTGATCGAATGCCTGGCACGAAAACCAAATTGGCAATTCGGCATCAACTCATATTCCTCGATGTGGGCGTTTAATGTTCTGTTGAGTATCACTTCAAACACCTTGCTGATGTTGGGCAGCAAGCTGATTGGGCGATAGCTTTTGGGGCATGAAGATTCTTTTCCTTTCTTCAAGATCGGAAATACCTTAGCCTTTTTCCACTCATTTGCGAAATATAAATCGCTTAACATGTTGTTGAACAATATGCAATTATTCCTAATAGGCAAATGTCGGAGAGTTACATTTGGAACACCATCCGTACCACTTGATTTCTTGATGTTTATCCTGCAAAAAATGAAACACAAATCTTAATCAATAAGATTCAAGCTCGGTATCAGGTCAGATGTTAATGTTTCATTGAAATGAAGAATTGATTGGACGTTCAGGCTTGATTTGAAGCCGGAAACTTTTGCTTCAACGACCTCTGAAAACATTTAATTCCCTCTCTCAGAGTTTAGTAGATAAACCAATTCAAAATATGTTTCAATCAGGGCAAGTTTATCCAATCCTTCACAAATAATCCTGTTTCCATTTCTATCCAGAGTCGTACTATCAATTTCGATACCAGCCCTATCGAGAAGATTTACTTCATCACTAGTGACTTCTTGCGGAATATGCTATTCACTTTTGCGAAAACGCCGTCTGGGTTCTGTGGGCTAATACCCCTCAATTTTTCCGCCCGTTGATTGCTGACCTCACTCCTGAAGTATGACTGGACTAAGTTCCAGACATTCTTGAGGTGTTATTTCAACAAAGCCAACGAGGGATGGTGGTAGTCCAAAAATCGTCGATAAATATTGTTGACCCGTGTGAGAAGAAGGCTTTTCAATCTTTTCAACCTTGCGATGGTTGGTGTTTCATATCCTTCCATATTGTTTCGATATTTAATCTTGATAACTACTTTCTCAATCGTTTCCAACGTCAGCTTTTCTAACTTCGACAAATAGAGCTATATTTCATCATTGCTTAGATTTCTGTCATTTGGAACCATTGAGCAAGCATTGCCATCATCAGAAGTGGGACATTGCTTCATTGCTCATCCCTTTGATGATTCGTTTTCATTACGATTGCGTTATGGTCACTATCATAAGAAAGCACATGTAGTTTTCGTTGAGAATAATCAAAGCTGAATTCAAGTCTTGCGTCAGCAATGCAGAGGTCCAAATATGAATTTGTCTTGGGGTATGTTGGGAACTTCAACCCATATAGATTGCATCTGTATTCAATTTGGTTCTCTGTTATCCACGATTTCAGGAATACTCCTCTAGGATTATTGGTGGCATTCAGCCATGATGTATGCTTGGCGTTCAGGTCAGCAGCAAGAATATAATAATGATGCAGCCTGTACAATTCGAGTATTTCAAACAAGGAATTGAGTTCCTCCTTGAGCTTGAGAAGACTTCCACCAATTGCATATGCAGAGATTATGAAGAGGTTATCCCCACCTGGCAGTGAAATGTTGATAACGGACACTTCAAGAGATTCAAAGCTTTTAAATTCAACTTTATCAATATTTTGGAAACAATAGGGTATTCGAATCAATATCCCTATCGTTTCTTACGAATTCGAAATCCTTGAATGCCATGGAGTGCCATGAATTGAGATGGTTTTCAGGGAGTAGCATGATGTCAGGCTTTTGCTTAACAATGAATTCAAGGAGATAATCACGCCGATGTATAGTAACAATGGAGTTGACGTTGATCGAGATGAGACCAATCCTATTCATGGGAATGTTACTGGATGACAAACTATTTCAAAGCATGTTGGCCTAAACGTTGACAAACGAAATTGATTTCTTGCTCTTGTTTATTTATTCTATCTGAAAGAAATTCAAGCTGCTGGTAGATTTTGAGAAGCAGCTCATTTTTGCCACTTAGATCATTTATTTTATTTACATTGTTGTCTGCTGGTCTTCTAGCAGCAAGTGCAAATGATACCCCGGGTTTGATGAAGTTGGGAGGTAACAAATTGCGATTTACTTTGGTTTGTTTTGGGGAAAAATTAACTCTTGCATCTTGATGCCGAGGACATCCTCCATGTGATGCTGGATGACCAAATATACCGCAATTAGCACAGTATAATTTTTCTTTTGGCTCCATCTGAGCCAATTTGCATTCATCGGGGGCGTGAATATCTTTGCACTTAACACAGCAATAGCATATGGCACAATTGGCAGCCGAATGACCGAATCTTTGGCACCTGTAACACTGGTTGACCTCAGTTTTTTGGAGGCATTCCCATCTCACAACTCTAAAGTTTAAGAACCTTACCTGTGGGAGAGCACTCGGGCTGCTATCGTTAGAAATTTGGACCAAATAAAATGGTAATATTTTACCTTCAACAGTTGATCTCCTTGTAGCAAAATTTTTCACACTGATGAACTTAACAGCTGGTGCTGCTTCCAGCAGGAAGGTCTGATTTTTTCCGCCTTTGGCGTATATGTGAAGTGGAGAGCTTTGACACTACTAAGAGCATCTTTCGCCAGTTTGAAATCAGCCAGTGTCTTTGTCTTGATTGTGAGTTTATCAGCGGTCACTCTCTTAACTTCAAAGTTATCGATTTTATGTTCGGCAGCCAATAACCGAACATAATCTCCTCCGCGCTGCCCAAAAACGTTAATTGGAGGAACTTTCTCATTTACCTTATTATTTTTAATAGAAGAAACAGCAATGCTTTCGAGATGCTGAAATTTGCTCAAAACAACGACATCATTTTACTTTGCTTACCAAGTCACACTGCCCAAGCGTTGCAACCTTTGGACCGAAGTTTCTTCAAGCCATTAAAATCATACCATCACCATTCCATAGCGAAGCCAAGGTTTAGATGAATCATCATAAAAAAAGAAACTTGACAGGATATCAAGCCGGGCATTTAATTGGGAATGCATGGGAGAGAGCAGCGTCCATTAGAAATGGAGCTTCAGGGTTCAGGGCCTCAGGAATCTACCCTTTTAATCCTCAAACTATTCCAGACCACTTTTCTACCATATCAGACGCATTTCAAATTGAAGTTCAACAATTAACAGCTCTCCCTTCTGAAACTGCCGTTTTATATCCTGAAACAATCTTGGAATCAGTAATTCCAGCCACCGTTTATGTTCTGAATTAATCTAGGAACTGGTAATTCCAACCACCAGCTATGGATCGCATGCCTGCAATCGTTCCGAAAATGAAACATACACTCCATCATGTTTCGGAAACCCAACGCCAACAAAACTACTTCAAGCAATTTCACCACTACCAAAAATTCCAGTGCCGATTTTTTCAAGACACAGGCAGTTAGCAGAGATTTTAACTTCTGACAGTTTTATTGAAAAAAAGAAAAACTCCAAGTCTCCTTAAGAAAGATAATCTACTAAAAGAAAGGTTGAGCCAACCGAAGATCGTAATATTTGTGCCGAACCTTGGAAAAATTATTTTGAAACAAAAACAAGTTGAGTAAGCAGGAGAGTGCTCCTATCAGAAGGTCTTTGTAAACAACCTAGGGTTAGAAACAAGTTTTCTAACGGCGTGAATCGATAATTTAAATTATTCGTCCAATACTTGGATGTAAAATCGTTTAAATTTATGCAAAAGATGCACAGTTTCCTTCATAAGCACAGTGCAGCCGCCATTTTGATCTAGCTTAAATGATTTTTCTAAATGCTCGGCCGATTGTACATATTCAAGTTAAACACTATTCCTTAAATTTTCATGAAAATTGAAAGAAAATAAAAGTGCCTAAGTCAATTTAAATATATAGGGTTTTCCAATAAGAGGTGTTATTTTGAATAGATCTTGTGATTTAACACCTTGCGACTTCTTCCCTTGGAGCCACGTGAAAGAAAAGGTCTATGCCAACAGCCTAGCGTCGATTCAAGACTTCAAAGATGAATTCGTGAGGCTATCGAGGACTTAGGGCAGCCACTTTGCGATTTGGTTATGGAAAATATCATGAAAAGGATATGTAAGCGTGGTCGTGGTGGTAATTTGCCTGATGTTATTTTTCGCTATTAACGGCATATATTCTTCTTTATAATGAAATAAACATCCGATCATTCGTATTAAAAAATGGTATTTCTCTTATAATATCAAAATTACACCTCTTATTGGAAAACCCTATATCAACCATAACCACATGTTATTGTTGTTGTAATTCCATACAACTGAAATGGCTATAACTCACTTGATTATGATTCGATTTCAATTAAATTTTGTGAACATATATATCTTATGTCAGTCTATATAATGATCCAATTAATGAAGAACTATCCAATATAGATTGGACATCAGAGTTTTCAGATAAGACTGTCGAAGAATCAGTTCAGGCATTTTCTGACAAAATCTTTACTATTCGGGATAAATATAAACACAAACGGCATTTCCATATTAGCTGTTTGCCTCCTTGGTACTCACAGGTCTTGAAGAAAATTTTAAAAGAAAAATATAAGTATTATAAAAAATTCAAAACTTATGGTAACAAACATGACATTTTGAATAAAAGAGCAAAACTGGAAGAGGCTGCTTGTTATGAAAAATACTTGCTGAATTCTGAAAGACTAATATCAAGTAATCCAAAGCACCTTTGGACTTATGTTAAGTCAAAAACAAAAACAAATTTACTCCCTCTACAATGGGACATGGTTCTTCAACATCTAGCAACGAGGCTGAAATTTGTGAGTTTTTTTCGAGTTATTTTCATTCTACTTTTCTTCAGCCTGACTCTAATATCAATGCTGGTTTAAGTGATCATTCAGATCCATTTTCCTTTGACGTGGACATTTCCACAATTGAAGTGAATGTTGACTTGGTTCAAGAACAATTACATAAACTTGACCTTAACAAATCAGCAGGCCCAGACGGCATTCCCACAATATTTTTGTATAAGTGTATAGACACCTTGTAAATCCCCTTGACAATCCTTTTACATAAATCTATAGCTGAAGGTATTGTACCAAATGTATGAAAATCAGCTTTTATATCCCCTGTACACAAAAACGGTCCCAAAACAGACGTATGTAACTATCGTCCCATTTCTAAATTGTGTATTATTGCTAAAATATTTGAAAAATTAGTCTATAATGAGCTGTATTCTTTAATAAAACACAAAATTACTAACTCTCAGCATGGCTTCTTGAAAGGGCGTTCAACTGTGACCAACCTAATACTTATCGATTTATTGATAGTGCCCTCAGACCGGGGAACCAAACGCGTCCTCAGGGTTGTGGATAGGGGAAGACCTTTCTCGAAAGGTTCGCTGCGAATAACCAATAAGCAGCCGCGGACAATGGTTGGCAGTGAAGGGAGAGTCTCAGGACAAATACCTGAGTGTCAATGATCTTCACTGTGACATGACGAAATATATGGCGTCATCAATTATCCATATATCCTGGCAGTAGGTAAAATGCTATGGGAACGGAAACCCAGACAGAAAACCAAATCATGCAGGTCCACAAGGGGAACCAAATTACGGTGCAGGGGGTCGGATACCCAGTACCGGCGGCAGAGGGTAGTGAGCGAGCAGGCTCCCGGCCGTCGTCATCCAGCGACTGCAATGTTATAGAAGTGGTGAACTTGGCTTCTGTAACAGATATAACTACAAGCAAACAGGACGCTAGCACGGAGAACCCTTTCAGGCAAAAACCGCTGTTGGCAAGAACACCGATTAAACAAGTCACCAATTGCGGGGGGAGGCAGCAAACCACAGAAACACTGTCAAAGTCAACATCACAGGTTAAATCATCGGAGACAGATCACAGACGGACTAACGAACGAAAGAAGGCAGAGTGCGTTGTGCAACCTGGCATCATTGCGGCCTTTGGGCGCAGTAGAAGGACTATGCGCACCCCGGAGCGTCCAGTGCAAGATGTGTATGATCCGGATTAAGCTGCGACACCAACAGAGGCCAGTGTAAGACTGGGGGAGGGAGAAGTTTTGCTGTTGGCCGACGCCACTTCAAACGCGACCCAAGCGATAGAAGCAAAAGGGCTAGGAAACGGGGGCCTCTCCCAAGAGGTGGCGCCAAATAATACAATCGCCCTTGACCGCGCCGAAGAGGAGCGGCTTACTCGGAAAGCGGGGACTATCGTCAAACAACTCAGGGCTGCCTGCGAAGTGCAGAAAAACATAGGCAAGAGTGTCAAGAATGGCATTCTTGAACTGGAGTAGCTTTTTGGCCGCATAACGCACTACAGACGGAGGTGGCTTGCAACCGAAAAGCACCAAAAAGACACGCTCTCCCTCGAGGCATCAGTGGGTCTTAGCAGCAGCAAAAGAATGGCCGGTAGCCCAATTGAAGGCAACCGTGAGAAAAGGAGGAAGGACGAGACCATAAACGAAGTTGACACTCCAGGCGAGGAGTTTCATGTGGTGCGAAACAAGGCAGCGAAAAAAGTGGCCAAAAAGCTACTCCTAGAAAAAACAGACAAAGAGCTCAACCACGAAAAGAACGAAGAACTCCCCGATATACGCAGAAAACAAAAAGCAAACCGCGGCGCAAACCCTTGCGAGAGGCACTGCTTATTCAACGCACTAAGGGCTGAACCTACGCAGATGTCCTCCGTGAAATTAAAGTAGCGGTCAAGCTAGACGACACTAAAACTGCCATCAAAGCAGTTCGACCAACCCAGACCGGTGGCCTGCTGGTGGAATTCGGGCCAGAGGCCACAAACAAAGATGCATTCCGTGACGCGGTTCAAAAGGTTCTTGGAGATGCGGCAACGGTTGCCTCGCTCGGACCAATGGCCACCCTGGAAATCGGGGACCTTGACTGCGTCACGGACAAAGCTGAAGTAGAGGATGCCATTAGGAGGGAGTTCCCCAGCTTAAGTGAAGTCAAGGCAAGATTGACACGTGAAAACACAAGGGGGCAACGCATGGCTATTGTCAAACTAGCTGATAAAGACGCCCAGCAAATCCTGGCGAAGGGCAAAATTAAGATAGGTTGGGTGATCTGCAGGGTACGGAGAAGAGCGATCCCTATCCGTTGCTTCAGATGCTTCGAGTACGGACACACCGCGTATGGCTGTAGGGGACCCGACAGGAGATCTCTGTGCTACAAATGTGGTGAAACGGGGCACAAAAGGAAGGATTGCACGAACGAGGCACTCTTTGCAAGGATGTTAAGCTAGCACCCGGCGACCTCAAACATGAGCCGGGGACAGGGAGATGCTGGGTTCAAGGAGGCCCTAACTAAAGCCAAATCGATACTCAGATGATCCGTATCCTGCAGGTCAATTTGCACCGAAGCACAAACGCCCAGGACCTACTTGAGCAGTTTGCGAGGGATAAAAAAGCTGACCTCCTGTTGCTGAGCGAGCAACATCATAACAAGGACTCGCAAGCGTGGTACCCTGGCAAATCTAGTACCTCGGCCATCTGGGTTCGAGACAGCGCCCGCCTTCAGGTGCAGGGCCATGGACGCGGGGATGGTTTTGTATGGGTGCGGTGTTCAGGGATAACATATTTCAGTGTTTATCTGACGCCTAACGAGGCAATGCGATCTTTTTGAACCAAACTCGATGTCCTGGAGGACGCTGTCTCGAACACAGAGGCCCACATGCTGGTCGGGGGAGACTTCAACGCTAGAGCCATTGAATGGGGTATGCCACAATCCGACCCAAGGGAAAAGCAAATCTTGGACATGGTGGCCACAACAGCGCTTTTTGTCCTAAATACTGGTAACACCCCTATTTTCCGCCGCTGGGGTTGCGTAGGAACCATTTCCGATGTGACACTCGCTTCGGAGTCCCTAGTACCTAGAGTACACAACTGGCGAGTACTGGAGGACTACTCGGCTAGTGATCACCAGTATATAGCTGTTGAGATTCACAACAGTGCCACTCTGCGTGCATATGCCCAAACTTCAATCCTCGGATGGAGGACCTGCTTACGGCAGGCGCACCGTTGCTGGGAGCTCTGCCAGGGAGTAGAGGGCCTACAGCCAAGGACTTGGTGAACTCAACTATGAGTACCATCATAGCTGCTTGCGAGTCTTCCATGCCCCGTCGGAGAACCCGACACGGTAAGCCTCCAGTATGCTGGTGGTCAAACGAGATCGCCGAACAAAGAAGCGAGTGTCACAAACTTCGGAGAGAGGCCCAGCGGGCGCAAACACGGGAGGAGGCAGACACTAGGCTAGCAGCGCATACAGGTCCGGCAGGAAATATCTTCGCAGGCTTATTAACAAGAGCAAGGCCCGATGCTGGCAAGACCTCGTGGACGATGTAAATAGGGATCCGTGGGGCCTTGGCTACAAGCTAGTCATGCGGAAACTTGGTGCCCTACGGAAGCCTTGTATACATGACGCGGAAAAGATGAACGCGATAGTGCGGGGACTCTTCCCCGCCCATCCCGTCCGTGTTGACGCTGTCCATGGTGAAACAGCAGTAGAGTGCCCACTCTTCACACAGCTGGAACTGGAGGAGGCAGTCCTCTCCCTAAAAGCGAGGAAGGCTCCAGGTCCAGATGGTGTTCCAGCTGAGGTTTTGCAGCTCGTCTATCACAATTGTCCTGACTTGCTGCTCAGCACATTCAACGCTTGCCTACGGGACGGGGTTTTCCCGGTACGATGGAAGGTGGCGAGGCTCGTGCTGGTCAGCAAGGGGAAGGGAAGTCCTGAATCGCCGTCTGCATACCGCCCGTTATGCATGCTAGACACGGCTGGGAAAGTGCTAGAGAAACTCATCAAGGGAAGACTCACTGACGCGATTCGTGCTGCTGGGGACCTATCTCCTCGGCAGTACGGCTTTAGAGCAGGACGTTCTACCATTGATGCGATTGCAGAGGTGGTGAACGCGGTCCAGAAGGCAGAGGCATATAGTCGCACCAAGCGACGGATCATCCTATTGGTGACACTCGACGTCAGGAATGCCTTCAACTCCGCTAGATGGGTGGATATTCTGGACACGCTGGAAAACTCTTTTCAAGTTCCAGAATATTTTGAGGAACTACCCAAAGGACCGAAGCTTGCTCTACGACACGACACAGGGCCAACGAAGGATGGAAATTACATCGGGTGTTGCCCAGGGATCTATCCTTGGTCCGGACCTGTGGAACGTGTCTTACGACGGGCTACTGAGACTTGAGATGCCAGATGAGTCGCGCTTGGTCGGCTATGCGGATGATGTTGTGGCTCTGGTCGCCAGACTCACCGTTGAACAAGCGCAACTTAGGCTAGGTATGCTAATGCGCTGAGTGAGGGACTGGATGACTGCTCGCAGGCTCAGTTTAGCACTGGAGAAAACCGAAGTGGTCATCTTGACATAAAAGAGAATCCCTAGAGTAAGGATGATCAGTATTGGAGATATAAAAATTGAATCGAAGCCAGCGGTAAAGTACCTGGGGCTACTGATCGACTCGAAGATGAGTTTCTCTGAGCAAATCAGGGCAACGGCTGAGAAGGCTGCCTCGGGAATATCGGCCCTGAGTCGACTTATGGCCAACGTAGGGGGACCCAGCCCATCAAGAAGAGGCCTCTTGATGAGTGCTGTAGGGTCAGTGCTACTGTACGGAGCAGAGGTATGGGGCGACGCTCTCAGCAAGGAGGTATCCCGAAAACGATTGGCACAGGTACAGAGAAGAGGAGCACTGAGAATTGCATCTTCGTATCCAACAGTCTCCGACTCGGCGGTGAGAGTGATTGCAGGCGTGATACCTGTCGCCCTCCTTGCTAGAGAGCATCGCGCTATTTACCTGCACCGAAACGAGGATGCGAGGGAGATGGTTGTCCGCGAGGAGAGACAACGCTCACTCAACGATTGACAGCAGTCTTGGGTGAATTGCACGAAGGGAAGGTGGACTACGCGCCTCATCCCGGATGTGAGACCGTGGCTAAATCGAAGGCATGGTGAGACTGACTTCTATCTGACCCAGCTTTTGAGCGGGCACGGGTGTTTTCAGTTTTACCTGCACAAGATCGGTAAGTCCAGGTCTCCCGATTATCGGTTTTGCCCAGGAGAGGAGGACAATGCCTGTCACACATTTTTTGCGTGTACCAAATGGGCCAGGCTGCGAAGGGAACTCTACAGGAAGACGGGAGAGCTCACCCCGGATAATATAGTTGCGGTGATGCTCGAATCAGTTGACAAATGGAACCAGGTGGCACATTATGCTCGGGCAGTCCTAAAAGATAAAAGGGACTCGCAGCAGCCGGAGGTGCTGGGGCTGGGGGATCGCTCTTCTGGCATTTCCTCTTCCCCTCTCCCCTCCCGCTAGGAAAGGGACTCCACAGCTTGAAGGCGCCCCACGGCGTAACAAAACGAGACCTGGCCCGAAGTAATGTGTCAAACGGTTCCAGGCTAGGTTCTCAGATTGACAGGGGAGGTGTTTAGTGGGTAGTCCAAGGGTATCCTCCATGGGAGTCCCACACTGCCAGACTCGGCGAGCGTAAATGCCTTCACCTCCCTACCACGAAAAAAAAAAATACTACTAAATGAACACTTGACAGACAACATGGAGCTTGGGGTTTAAACTGATGTCATCGATATAGATTACAGCAAAGCATTTGATCGCATTGACATTAATATTTTAATAAAGAAGCTTCATAGTGCGGGTATCAGGGGCAATTTGTTTCGCTAGTTCAACTCCTATATTCGTAATAAGTCTCAGGCCGTGGTTTGCAGCAATTTCATGTCTGGTTGGATGAGCGTACCTAGTGGTGTTACACAAGGTTCGCTGCTTGGTCCATTGTTATTTATCATTTTTATTTCAGATTTTGACAAGTGCTTTCAAAACTCAACTGTTATATCATTTGCCGATGATATGAAAATATTTCGATCTATTTCTTCCCTTAATGACGCCGAACTCCTACAAGAAGACCTAAATAGACTTGATGCTTATTGTGTTCGCAACAAATTAGACCTCAATCCCATGAAATGCACTTGTCTATCGTTCACACGCAAGCGAGATCCAATAAAATTTACGTATTTAATTAAGAATCAACCTATTACAAGATCCTCGTCAGTGAAAGATCTTGGAGTTCAACATGACTCTAAACTTTTATTCGATGAACATATAAATAAAATTGTTAACAAAGCAAGCAGATCACTCGGTTTTGTTATAAGAACAGCATCAGAATTTAACAATATTGCTACACTGAAAATCTTATACAATACGTTTGTTAGGACTAACTTAGAGTATGCATCGCAGGTCTGGAATCCAAGGTATGGCGTATAAATTGATCGAATCGAACAAATTCAAAAAAAATTTATTCGTTATCTTAATTTCCGCTTTAGGGCAGGTAATCGTAGTTACATTGATTCCTGCAAAGTTTTTCATATACTACCTCTAAAACAAAGACGTGACATGGCTGATTTAATATTCCTCCTCAAAATTGTTAATGGTTTTCTAAATAGTCCTCATTTGTTATCTTAGATCTCATTTGCAATTCCTAGACTATCATCTAGAGCACCAGCTGTCTTCAACCTACCTCTTGTATCCTCAAACTATAAGCAAAATTCATATGTTAACAGAGTCACTAGTGCCTATAATGTCTTGGCGCGTAAATATTTGGAACTTGACATATTTTCCACAAGCATATATTCAATCAGAGTACTTTTGAATGATGAATTCTTTTTATCCACTTAGTATACTGTCTTATCATCTTAATTGCAAGTACATTTCATAATCATTATCTTATTACTTTATCATAATATCTTTATATTTAATATTTCACAATTTTTTTGTTACTATATTAACTGTATTTCTTTCTTCTTGTTTTCTACCTCTTTCCAGATTTGTATTTATATGATTCATACCGTTTTTATTTGTAGAAACTTTTCAATGACTTTCTGCTTTTATTATATAACTTGTTATTATTATTGTAATGTCGATATTTTCTCTAAAATAAATAAATAAATAAAAAAATAAATAAATAATAGCAAAGTTTCAAGAAGTTTAAAGGTACCGTTTTGATTTTATGGGCAAAAATGTAAAATCTACAAACCATACTATTATTAACAAAGTTGAGTGAATTTCGATTTCTAAGGTATTTGTTGCCCTTGTACTCATAAAGGTCCATGTTCGTGATAATTTTCAGATTTTTCGGCTGACAGGTGTCCAATCGCGAGGGGGGGGACACAAATTTTTGGTACATTTTGCCTTCCCCTGGACCCCCTAATTCATAAAATAATTTTTTTATTTCAGATTCTAAAAGTTCTGATCAAGACCTTTCATTTGATACCCCATTCGACTACCTATGATTAAAAAAAATTTTGAGGGCCAATTCGTTATTAGGGGGGACCCCCTTGAAAAATTTTAAAATTTTTGTTAAGACCTTAACTTTTGCGAGACCATCACTTCTGACCTTTTAACAAAGTTTGAGGAGTCTAGCTTCTATAGTTTCTGAGGAAATTAGCTGTGACGCACGGACAGACGGACCAACGGACGGACAGACAGACAGACAGGTCGCGAAACTAGTAGGTCTTTGTAAAAAAAAATTTTAACAAAGACCTAAAAAAGAAGACTGGATCCAATGCACAAAATGCCAAAAACGGCTGCATAAAAACTGTACACGGTACAAATCACTAGTATATACGCTTTGCACAGACTGTGGACGAGAGCAACAACGCAAGAAACATGTTTCACAGTTAAATTAGTTCCTAGAATTCAATTAATTTATCATGCGATATTTCTCCCACACATGCTGGGAGAGATGGCCAGGCCCGCCGTAAGCGGGTGTGCAAGGTGTGCACCGCACGCGGGCGGCACGTCTTGGGGGCGGCAAATACATATTTAATAAAAATATATTGAATTGATTTATGGAAAAATATTCAACGTAACAAAATCAAGCTGAAATATAAAAAATTTCATCATATGGACGATGAACCTCTCACAGCACCGGCACCGCACAGTTAATATTTCGCATAACGTAAACATTTCGACGCTTCGGAATGAAAATGCGAAACAAAATGCACGAGGCGGTAGAGCGCTTGAAAATTAAGCACAGGGCAACAACTATCTGGCCCAGTAGTTCTAAGTGCCGATGGGCACGAGCGTTTTTTAATGTTGCGTCAACTCAGCGGTACCGCAAATGCCATTTAAATACTATGTGATGATATTGGACAGCATTCACGGCGGAACGCTGCAGTGCCGCCCGCTGCGGCATCCTAAATAGTATTCCAACAACATTTGTGATGCTGTTGTCGACGAAACGTTGAAATTTGCTCATGTGCACCGACACTAAGGCTCTTGTGCACGGACACGCATGCAGAGAATCAACTTAGTCGCTCGAATTTGTTTTCTTCTCAGAACTATCATACTACCTATATGAAGTAATTTAGGAAAAGGTTCTTTTATCTCGGTGTGGTTAGTTCAAGTCGCTTAAACTAAGTTTTTCTCTCAGTCGAACTATTAGTTCTAATGGAAAAGGTTTTTTCATTTCAATCTGCTAATTTAAGAACAAATACTAACATTGTAATTTCATTAGTGAGTGGATTTACGTTTCAAAGTTTTATATCAGTGTTAAATACATATGTAAGTGCAATTATGGTAAGTGTCTAAGTTTATTTATCGACTTGTCTAATTGATTCCCAGTAATTGTCTGTTAGTTAGCATTTGTAGAACGAAAGTAAAAGAAGTTACGACTTTGCGTTGGAATCTTGTTTAAATTGGAAGTTGGAATCTTGTTCAAATTTCCTTTACATTTAAATCAGGAAAACTGTATCAAATTCGCCATTGGTCCCCTTCTCGCTTCGCTCCAAAGATTCGCCTCAAGACCCGCCTCTTGAAGGCGTTCAACATGTTTGCGGATGCTTTTGTGAGGGTCCAAGTTTCACACCCATAGCATAGCATAGGTCTTATCATTATTAGTGCTTGCATATCATAGTATGAGTACAAAACCCTTCTGACACGAGCGTAGGTCTGTCTACCCGACTTGTTTTAATTTGATTGGAATGATAGTAGGTACTTAATGTCTGACGTTGTACGGCTTCAATTGACGTGTAATGACCTAGAAAATAAAGTTCTTTTGAGTTTGAGTGGAATCAATATCCATTTTTTATTTTTGGCCGAACATGAAATATTTACTTAAAATTTCAGGAACCGCAAAGAAGGAGAAAGCTTTCTGGAGCACAATTTCGGCAGCAAAAGCGAGAAAAAGATGCACGGAACGAGAAATTTATGGGTTCCTTACGAACATTTTTAAGAAAGCCAGAAAGTATGAAATCAACACCTCAAGCAAATTTTGATGAAGCCTCAACAAACGCAGCTTTAAATCCAGGAACGATGGAAGTATCTCAAGAAAATTATGTAGATTGTAATCCTTTGTCAGAAAGAGACACTAGTCAAATAAGACAAACCTGTCCTGAAGATGTGGTAAGCATTTTATCGTCATCAGTGGTATGCGACAGTTTATATTTAAATGATGACCCCGGTTTGTGGCCCACTAGATTGACTAGTGATCTTGTTAATATTTTGGTTAGTCGTGGTCCCATACAAGTGGTTAACTATGATTTTCCCCCTAATGACGATGGGAGAAAGTTCAATGACAATTATTATTTCCGAAATCTCCCTTATCGAAAAAAATTTAAGAGAGAATGGCTTGTTTATTCTATTTCAAAAGATTCATTATATTGTTTTTGTTGCAAAATATTTGGGAAATCTTTAAGTAGTTTCTCTAATTTGAATGGATTTTCTGATTGGCAACATTTATCATCAGCGCTGAAAAGACATGAAACAAGCGTGTCTCATAATGAAAATGTGAAATCATGGGTACAATTGAATAAAATGTTAAAAAATAAAATCACTGTAAACCAAATGCAACTGAAACTATTAGAGTCAGAAAAAAAACACTGGTGTGATGTGTTGGAAAGAATTATAGCCGTCATAAAGTTTTTATCTCAACAATGTCTAGCTTTTCGAGGCACGTCTAAAACTTTATATAAGCATGATAACGGTAATTTTCTAAAAGCAATAGAAATGATAGCATTATTTGATTCAGTCATGCCTGAACATATTCACAGAATCCAGGCCTCGAAATTTGATTCAAGCCGTATGGCCCACTATTTAGGCGATCAAATTCAGAACGAAATCATTGATTTACTTGGCACCACAATAAAAAATAACATACTAGATAAAATCAGAGATTCAAAATATTTCTCCATTATATTAGATTGTACACCAGATGTAAGTCACACAGAGTAAATAACTGTGGTGATCAGGCATGTTTTCTTAAATAATGAAACTAAAATTGTTTCAATTTGTGAAAATTTCATTGGCTTCTGTCCAATCACTAATTCCACAGGTGAAGGTCTGTTAAATTTTGTTTTAGATTTATTTTCAGATTTAAATCTTAACCTTCAAAACTTACGCGGCCAAGGTTATGATAATGGCTCCAACATGCGGGGAAAACACAACGGGTTGCAAAAGAAAATTTTAGAAATTAATAATCGTGCATTTTACGTTCCCTGCTCGGCTCATAGTCTTAATTTGGTAGTCAATGACGCAGCCAATATCACACACGAAACTGTAAATTTCTTTAATATAATTCAAGAAATTTATGTTTTCTTTTCATCATCTACAAAAAGGTGGTCGATAATTTGCAAATATTTGCCGGGCTTCAAATTAAAAGCTTTAAGTTCCACAAGATGGTCTAGCAGAATTGATGCAGTGAAACCATTACGGTATCATCTCGAAAAAATATTTGATGCCTTGCTGGAAATATCTGATAATGCATCGGCGGGGTGGGATTGTACAACATCTCACAAAGCTCATTCCCTTGCGTTGAGCATTCAAAATTATAAATTCATATGCTCAGTAATAATTTGGTTTGATATTTTAAACGAAGTTAATACTTTGAGCAAAATTATGCAAAACCCCACAATGAATACTCAAATCTGTGTAAATTTGTTAGATAAATTGATTATTAAGTTCACCGAATATCTCGCGGACAAACATTTTGAGAAAATATTAGAAGAAGCTATCAATGTGGCCCAAGCTCTAAACGCACAAACAGATTTTCCACCAATAAACACCATTCGCCCAAGACGAAGACCAACACAGTTTTAATATGAGCATAGCGATGAAGTTTTACTAGACCCTAAGATCAAATATAAAGTAGAGTTTTTTTTCAGAATCCTAGATCAGTCGCTCCTCTCTCTAAAGGATAGATTTGAAGAGTTAAAAACATTTACCGATGTATTTGGCTTTTTAAGCAATAAATTATTTAATTACAGCAATGATGACTTAATTAAACATTGCAAAGATTTACATTTAAAGCTTAAAGATAATTCCAATGGGGAAACAGACATTGACGGTATCGATTTATTTAATGAAATCAGAGCTTTAAATTTGCATTTTCCAGAAAACCAGTCGAATGATCCGCAGGCCTTGTTACAATATCTTTTTACTAATGACTTGATTTCAACATTTCCAAACATAACAATTGCGCTAAGAATATGACTTACATTGCCAGTTTCAGTTGCATCTGGTGAAAGGTCCTTTTCAAAGCTTAAAATTATAAAAAACTATTTAAGGTCAACAATGCACCAGCAAAGATTAAGTAATTTGGCTTTAGTTTCGATTGAACATGAAATTTTAGATAGCTTGGATACGAAAAAATTAATAGCAGATTTTGCAAACATAAAGGCAAGAAGAGCTCAATTTTTGTAAATAATACATATTCACATAGCTTTGTGTTGAGTAAAACATTACTATGTATTTAAATAAAAAATAAATTTTGGCCGTTTAAATCGCGTTTAATTTACGTCGTGGGTTCAATATCATAAGGAACAAACGTTTTTGTATATGAACATATCATTAGCCTGGGTATTTTCCGAATATACTCCGTTTGATATCGCTTGAAATGCTTTTTATATAAGCGAGAGTACCTTGTTGTTCCTTCTACCATGGGGCGGCATAATGGGTATTGCACACGGGCGCACAAACAGCTAGCGGCGGGCCTGGAGATGGCACGCTTGTATATTTTTCTTTTTTGTTATGAAAATTGTTATTTATTTTAGTAAGTTTTTTTTATGGTAGAATATAAATCCATTCTTAAGTTTATTCCATAAATAAAGTTTATTTTACTTAAATAAAATAATTACATTGATTTTTGAAAAAGCGCGGCATCTCTCCCGCAATTACCCTATGGAAAGGTTTGAATAAATTTACTTAACTACCTCAGAGACCTTGAAATACTATATGTGAGATAATGCATTCACAAGCAAGTATAAAAACTTTCTTTGACAAAAAAGTAAGAGTAAATTGATAATATCCAAAGCTTATATTATGTCTACATCTCTTCTGTGATCTAGATGTTCTGTAAAATGTTGGCTTCACTTTAACATTTTCACGATCAATTGTAAATTAAAATTTAACAATGCAAACATAAGAATATCATTCTGATGTTAATTATAAAGAAACTTCTTCCTAGAAAAGTTTACCAACTGTTGCACAAAAACTTAAAACAAAAATAAAATAAATATAGTGACTCAATTTGGTGATCACCAAACGAGACCAAGGTAGTATATAAATCTCCGAATCACTTCTTACCATCGCAAACATGTCTATCCATCAATGTTCGAAAAATTTTCAAGCTAACGAGAATTTCATGCATAAAGTGATTAAAACATATATACGTGTGCAGTTAACTGCATATAATTATGCAAAAATGCACTATGCTGTTAGTGACTTGCATGATTGCTAACCAACTGGCAACAGGTGCGTAAAGAAAATAAATTAGAGCAAGTATCGACTATCAACAGCATCGAATCGTCCATTTGAAATATAGAAAAATGTGTTTTGCGCAAATGCAACCTAGATTTTCTGCAATATCATTATTGGCAAATTTTTAATTAAATTTCAATGTATTTTCATGAGTTTGAAGATAACCAGTTTTGAACAGAGTATTCGACTTACAAGTAAAATAATCGCGAAAACTGCGATTTAATAAAAAGGGGCTGCTGAATTGGTGAAAGTGAAATAGCAAGAGTCATATACAAGTACATAAGGGTCTGATGCGTTAATCCGGCCAAAGTGAAGAATTACCTATCATAATCATTTGAAGAGCTTCCTAAGCGACCAAGCTCAAAAAGCTCCCTGAAGAGTACTTTAGATAAACTGGAAGTAATTGAAGATTAACTCTGAAATATGAATGGAAATTACTGAGTTACCTCAGGATCGCAAGCGGATCAATTATCTAAAGTAGGTTAAATCTTTGTATGCATCTCATGCACCCACGGTAACTGGACTTAATTGTTAGATTTCTCCAAATCAACTCATTCCAATCGATATGAGTCAATCAATCAATTTATCGCTAAGACAATGGCCACCGTAAGTGCTAGTCTTGTTGAGTTGCAAATTTAAATCCAACAATTAGCCTGCAAATAAGACATTAAATGCCAATCAGCTCAATGCCGAACATGACGATGACTATCCCAACGTGATGATATCTATCGGTGTCAATATCGATATCCGAATGTCTGTATCTTTTTCGCGCTCATGATGCGGTAAACGTAATATTAACCACAACAAGATAAATCATTGATGATGAGGAGTTGGTAGATTCAGCTGCTGTAGTTTTGATTACTACAAAGTTTCAATAAGAATCGAGAGCACTCGCAAGGCTGTTCTCATGCTATTACGTCAATCGTTGAAATAATTGTGGCGTGGCATGGTCAGGTTCCTTTTGATATGAGTAACCTCTGCGCTATTTGAACGTCTGTTGCAATGTTGCAAATCACTGTGTACGCGTATGTTGCCATTGAACGTAAAAGAATGTGATGGTTGTGCTGTACCCATTTTGTAATGAAAACCAAAATAAAGATTTTCTGTTGTATTGTTCTGATAAACTGCATCTGACTTAATTGTAATGATATTAGGGAAAAAATACTTTTTGTTTTGATTTTTTTATATAAAATATATAAAAAATGTTAAGTTCAGTGGCTGCAAATTTAAGCCGAGCTACTGATAAAAAATAATACAGGGTTATCCATTTCGTGGTAGGAAAGTATAACTCTGCCATTTGACATCTGTCAGAATTAAATGTCATCCAAAGCGTGTTTTCTTTAGTTGAAGGTTTGCCATTTAGAAACATGGATCGTTTAGTCGTCGAAGAACGCGTTAAAATTATTAAATTTTATTATAAAAATGGTGATTCTGCTGTATTAACATTTAGGGCTTTACGAGCCGATTACGGTCGACATAATCGACCTACACAGCAAACAATTTCGAACACAGTGAGAAAATTTGAAGAGACTGGATCGGTTATTGATATTGCAAGGCCTGTGCATCATTGCAACATTCGTTCTGCTGAAAATATCGCTGTCGTTGCTCAAAGTGTGGAAGAAGACCCGAATTTGTCGGTTCCTCGACGTGCTCAATATTTGGGCTTGTCTTACGGCTCATTGTGGCAGATTTTGCATTCGGATTTGCATTTCCATCCGTACAAAATCCAACTCACTCAAGAACTTAAGCCTCAAGACCATACACAACGCGGAATGTATGCGAATTAGAAGATTGAACAACAAGCCATTGATAACGATTTTTCGAACAAAACATTTTTTAGTGATGAGGCTCATTTTTCGCTCAGTGGTTACGTAAATAAACAGAATTGCCGCATATGGGGCTCCTCAGGTGATCGCAGAAAGGCCTTTGCATTTGAAAAAAGTGACCGTTTGGGGTGCATTATGGTCTGGTAGTGTTATTGGCCCGTATTTTTTTGAAAATGATCAAGGAAGAGCCAGTACAGTCAATTCTGACCGCTATGGACGGATGTTAACCGATTATTTTTGGAGAGAAATTGAAGATTATGATCTGGCGAACATGTGGTAATTTCGATATTGAGTGATGTCAATTGGCCGGCAAGATCCTGCGACCTAACACCTTTGGATTTCTTTTTATAGGGCTATGCAAAAGATCGTGTTGACGCGAACAATCCTCAATGTTGAGCAATTGAAAACCAATATTCGTGAAGTTATGGCCAAGATATTGCTGGAAATGTGCCGAAAAGTAATTTAAAATTACCTCAAATGGATTGAGGCCTGTAAGAGGTCCCCTGGAGCATATTTGAATGATGTTGTGTTTCACGTATAATCAATCTTCATATTAAATAAAAAGTTTTGTTTCTATCTGATTATTTGATGTGTTTTCTTAAGCTTTGCTTTCCCAAGCGTAAAATGGATAACCCTATATTAGAAAGTATTTCTACTCCCTTATAGTTTAGTCTTATTAAAATAGCTCTTTTGAGGTAATAACTTATAACATTTTTATATGTGTCCTTGTCAAAACAAACAAATTGTTCACTCTAAAATATACTTGAAAAAATTCAGTGGGTTACTGGAATTGAACATGTTGGAATTGCAATAATAAATTCTTTCGACAACCCTTATTTTATGATGGTTATATTTCCTAACTCCGCCATAGACGGTCCCAAGCCCTTTTGAGAAAGGAGGAGGAAACACCATGTGCCCTCAACCCACAGCTTCCATGATTCCTCATCCCACACCCCCCAATTAAATGGTAGTAAATGTTCTCAGGGTCGTACATTGTGTTTACTGGCTCCCCAATAATGGGACATTAAAAGCTGAGAAATGCTAATGAATGTAAAAACATCTAAGGCTCTACTACTAAATCCTACTTACACCTCCTTTGTAGGGAAATAAAAGGTGCAGGTGAAGCTTCCGCGTCTAATAACGGAATCGACGTAATAACCATGCCGTCGGAATACAGGTTGGGCGACGGGCTAACTCCCCGTCCCTGAAAAACCTTAAAATGTTTCGAAACCTGCAGATGGGCCTCGGAATGGATTGGAATCACGGCAAAGATCTCGTAAATGAAAAAAGGACTGTTTTTGTACCGCGATAAAATAATTTTCTTACTGCCCAATTCACAATTTAGTACTTTACTAAATGTACGGGAAGCAAAGATATATTTCTAGTGCAGTACTAGAAATATTCTAACTCCTTTAAGTCGTAACAAAACACCAGAGTGTGCAGGAAGCAAAGCTATATTTTAAGTGGTGTTCTAGAAATATTTCAAATCATTTATGTCATATCAAAACAACTACTACTGAATTTATTTCCCAAAAGCTTAAGTTTAAATTCTGAAATTGTTTACTCTAAAATTCATAAGATACTTTAATTCCCATGGGAACAAAGATTGCAACTCAAGTTTCATTAAATTTTCCGCGATTCAAGAAATTCTACTCGGCACATAATTCTGCGAAATTCAGCCGGAGAAACATTCCCATGAAAATTAAAAGCGCTCAAGTTGCAATTTCTGCTCGCGGGCGAGTGCGTAATGTGATACATGATGTACGCGTATATGAATCACTTTGGACTAATTGTTCAAAGAAGGATTTCTGGATTCACCTGGAATTCTTCAGCATTCGCCTTGCGTAGTGCGGGTATTTTTAATTTTTTTTTTGTGGTAGGGAGGTGAAGGCATTTACGCCCGCCGAGTCTGGCAGTGTGGGACTCCCATGGAGGATACCCTTGGACTACCCACTAAACACCTCCCCTGTCAATCTGAGAACCTAGCCTGGAACCGTTTGACACATTACTTCGGGCCAGGTCTCGTTTTGTTACGCCGTGGGGCACCTTCAAGCTGGGGAGTCCCTTTCCTAGCGGGAGGGGAGAGGGGAAGAGGAAATGCCAGAAGAGCGATCCCCCAGCCCCAGCACCTCCGGCTGCTGCGAGTCCCTTTTATCTTTTAGGACTGCCCGAGCATAATGTGCCACCTGGTTCCATTTGTCAACCGATTCGAGCATCACCGCAACTATATTATCCGGGGTGAGCTCTCCCGTCTTCCTGTAGAGTTCCCTTCGCAGCCTGGCCCATTTGGTACACGCAAAAAATGTGTGACAGGCATTGTTCTCCTCTCCTGGGCAAAACCGACAATCGGGAGACCATGACTTACCGATCTTGTGCAGGTAAGACTGAAAACACCCGTGCCCGCTCAAAAGCTGGGTCAGATAGAAGTCAGTCTCACCATGCCTTCAATTTAGCCACGGTCTCACATCCGGGATGAGGCGCGTAGTCCACCTTCCCTTCGTGCAATTTACCCAAGACTGCTGCCAATCGTTGAGCGACCGTTGTCTCTCCTCGCGGACGACCATCTCCTTCGTATCCTCGTTTCGGCGCAGGTAAATAGCGCGGCGCTCTCTAGCAAGGAGGGCGACAGGTATCACGCCTGCAATCACTCTCACCGCCGAGTCGGAGACTGTTGGATACGAAGATCCAATTCTCAGTGCTCCTCTTCTCTGTACCTGAGCCAATCATTTTCGGTATACCTCCTTGCTGAGAGCGTCGCCCCATACCTCTGCTCCGTACAGTAGCACTGACCCTACAGCACTCATCAAGAGGCGTCTTCTTGATGGGCTGGGTCCCCCTACGTTGGCCATAAGTCGACTCAGGGCCGATATTCCCAAAGCAGCCTTCTCAGCCGTTGCCCTGATTTGCTCAGAGAAACTCATCTTCGAGTCGATCAGTAGCCCCAGGTACTTCACCGCTGGCTTCGATTCAATTTTTATATCTCCAATACTGATCATCCTTACTCTAGGGATTCTCTTTTTTGTCAAGATGACCACTTCGGTTTTCTCCAGTGCTAAACTGAGCCCGCGAGCAGTCATCCAGTCCCTCTCTCAGCGCATTAGCATACCTAGCCTAAGTTGCGCTTGTTCAACGGTGCGTCCGGCGACCAGAGCCACAACATCATCCGCATAGCCGACCAAGCGCGACTCATCTGGCATCTCAAGTCTCAGTAGCCCGTCGTAAGACACGTTCCACAGGTCCGGACCAAGGATAGATCCCTGGGCAACACCCGATGTAATTTCCATCCTTCGTTGGCCCTGTGTCGTGTCGTAGAGCAGGCTTCGGTCCTTTGGGTAGTTCCTCAAAATATTCTGGAACTTGAAAAGAGTTTTCCAGCGTGTCCAGAATATCCACCCATCTAGCGGAGTTGAAGGCATTCCTGACGTCGAGTGTCACCAATAGGATGATCCGTCGCTTGGTGCGACTATATGCCTCTGCCTTCTGGACCGCGTTCACCACCTCTGCAATCGCATCGATGGTAGAACGTCCTGCTCTAAAGCCGTACTGCCGAGGAGATAGGTCCCCAGTAGCACGAATCGCGTCAGTGAGTCTTCCCTTGATGAGTTTCTCTAGCACTTTCTCAGCCGTGTCTAGCATGCATAATGGGCGGTATGCAGACGGCGATTCGGGATTTCCCTTCCCCTTGCTGACCAGCACGAGCCTCGCCACCTTCCATCGTATCAGGAAAACCCCGTCCCGTAGGCAAGCGTTGAATGTGCTGAGCAGCAAGTCAGGACAATGGTGATAGACGAGCTGCAAAACCTCAGCTAGAACACCATCTGGACCTGGAGCCTTCCTCGCTTTCAAGGAGAGGATTGCCTCCTCCAGTTCCACCTGTGTGAAGAGTGTGCACTCGACTGCTGTTTCACCATGGACAGCGTCAGCACGGACGGGATGGGCGGGGAAGAGTCCCCGCACTATCGCGTCCATCTTTTCCGCGTCATGCATACAAGGCTTCCGTAGGGCACCAAGTTTCCCCATGACCAGCTTGTAGCCCAGGCCCCAAGGATCCCGATTTACATCGTCCACGAGGTCTTGCCAGCATCGGGCCTTGCTCTTGTTAATAAGCCTGCGAAGATATTTCCTGCCGGACCTGTATGCTGCTAGCCTAGTGTCTGCCTCCTCCCGTGTTTGCGCCCGCTGGGCCTCTCGCCGAAGTTTGTGACACTCGCTTCTTTGTTCGGCGATCTCGTTTTACTACCAGTATACTGGAGGCTTACCGTGTCGGAGTCTCCGGCGGGGCATGGAAGACTCGTAAGCAGCTATGATGGTACTCATAGTTGAGTTCACCAAGTCCTTGGCTGTGGGCCCTCCACTCCCTGGCGGAGCTCCCAGCAACGGTGCGCCTGCCGTTAGCGCGTGAGCGAACTTCTCAATGTCCATCCTCCCAGTCCTCCATCCGAGGATTGAAGTTTGGGCATATGCACGCAGAGTGGCACTGTCGTGAATCTCAACCGCTATATACTGGTGATCACTAGCCGAGTAGTCCTCTAGTACTCGCCAGTTGTGTACTCTAGGTACCAGGGACTCCGAAGCGAGTGTCACATCGGGTATGGTTCCTACGCAACCCCAGCGGCGGAAAGTAGGGGTGTTATCAGTATTTAGGACAAAAAGCGCTGTTCTGGCCGCCATGTCCAAGATTTCTTTTCCCCTTGGGTCGGATTATGGCTTACCCCATTCAATAGCTCTAGCGTTGAAGTCTCCCCCGACCAGCATGTTGCCCTCTGTGTTCGAGACAACGTCCTCCAGGGCATCGAGTTTGATTCGAAAAGATCGCATTGCCTCGTTAGGCGTCAGATAAACACTGAAATATGTTATCCCTGAGCACCGCACCCACACAAAACCATCCCCGCGTCCATGGCCCTGCACCTGAAGGCAGGCGCTGTCTCGAACCCAGATGGCCGAGGTACTAGATTTGTCAGGGTACCACGCTTGCGAGTCCTTGTTATGATGTTGCTCGCTCAGCAACAGGAGGTCAGCTTTCTTATCCCTCGCAAACTGCTCAAGTAGGTCCTGGGCGTTTGTGCTTCGGTGCAAATTGACCTGCAGGATACGGATCATTTGAGTATCGATTTGGCTTTAGTTAGGGCCTCCTTGAAAACCCAGCATCTCCCTGTCCCCAGCTCATGTTTCAGGTCGCCGGGTGCTAGCTTAGCATCCTTGCAAAGAATGCATTTTGCCTCGTTCGTGCACTCCTTCCTTTTGTGCCCCGTTTCACCACATTTGTAGCACAGAGATCTCCTGTCGGGTCCCCTACAGCCATACGCGGTGTGTCCGTATTCGAAGCATCTGAAGCAGCGGATAGGAATCGCTCTTTTCCGTATCCTGCAGATCACCCAACCTATCTTAATTTTGCCCTTCGCCAGGATTTGCTGGGCGTCTTTATCAGCTAGCTCGACAATAGCCATGCGTTGCCCCCTTGTGTTTTCACGTGCCAATCTGCCTTGACTTCACTCAAGCTGGGGAACTCCCTCCTAATGGCATCCTCTACTTCAGCTTGTCCGTGACGCAGTCGAGGTCCCTGATTTCTAGGGTGGCCGTTGGTTCGAGCGAGGCAACGGTTGCCGCATCTCAAAGAACCTTTTGAACCACGTCACGGAATGCATCTTTGTTTGTGGCCTCTGGCCCGAAGTCCACCAGCAGGCCACCAGTCCGGGTTGGTCGAACTGCTTTGATGGCAGTTTTGGTGTCGTCTGGCTTGACCGCGCCTTTGATTTCACGGAGGACACCTGCATAGGTTCAACCCTTAGTGGGTTTAGTAAGCAGTGCCTCTCACAAAGGTTTGCGCCGCGGTTTGCTTTTTGTTTTCTGCGGTATTTCGGAGGGTTCCTTGTTCTTCTTTTCGGCATTGAGCTCTTTGTCTGTTTTTTCTAGGAGTAGCTTTTTGACCGCTTTTTTCGCTGCCTTGTTTCGCACCACATGAAACTCCTCGCCTGGAGTGTCAACTTCGTTTATGGTCTCGTCCTTCCTCCTTTTCTCACGGTCGCCTTCAATTGGGCTACCGGCCATTCTTTTGCTGCTGCTAGGACCCACTGATGCCTCGAGGGAGAGTGTGTCTTTTTGGTGCTTTTCGGTTGCAAGCCACCTCCGCCTGTAGTGCGTTATGCGGCCAAAAAGCTCCTCCAGTTCAAGAATGCCATTCTTGACACTCTTGCCTATGTTTTTCTGCACTTCGCAGGCAGCCCTCAGTTGTTTGACGATAGTCCCCGCTTTCCGAGTAAGCCGCTCCTCTTCGGCGCGGTCAAGGGCGATTGTGTTATTTGGCGCCACCTCTTGGGAGAGGCCCCCGTTTCCTAGCTCTTTTGCTTCTATCGCTTGGGTCGCGTTTGAAGTGGCGTTGGCCAACGGCAAAACTTCTCCTTCCCGCAGTCTTACACTGGCCTCTGTTGATGTCGCAGCTTGATCCGGATTGCGTACGTCTTGCACTGGACGCTCCGGGGTGCGCATAGTCCTTCTATTGCGCCCAAAGGGCGCAATGATGCCAGGTTGCACAACGAACTCTGCCTTCTTTCGTTCGTTAGTCCGTCTGTGGTCTGTCTCAGATGATTTAACCTGTGATGTTGACTTTGACAGTGTTTCTGGGGTTTGCTGCCTCCCCCCGCAATCGGTGACTTGTTTAATCGGTGTTTTTGCTAACAGCGGTTTTTGCCTGAAAGGGTTCTCCGTGCTAGCGTCCTGTTTGCTTGTAGTTATATCTGTTACAGAAGCCAAGTTCACCACTTCTATAACACTGCAGTCGCTGGATGACGACGGCCGGGAGCCTGCTCGCTCACTACCCTCTGCCGCCGGTACTGGGGATCCGACCCCCTGCACCGTAATTTGGTTCTCCTTGTGGACCTGCATGATTTGGTTTTCTGTCTGGGTTTCCGTTCCCATAGCATTTTATCTACTGCCAGGATATATGGATAATTGATGACGCCATATATTTCGTCATGTCACAGTGAAGATCATTGACAATCAAGTATTTGTCCTGAGACTCTCCCTTCACTGCCGACCATTGTCCGCGGCTGCTTATTGGTTATTCGCAGCGAACCTTACGAAAAAGGTCTTCCCCTATCCGCAACCCTGGGGACGCGTTTGGTTCCCCGGTAGTGCGGGTATTGGGTGATGATTGCGTGCAGGCCACCTCCTGCAAAATTTCCACACAAGGTACAATAAACAGACCACCGAAATTGATAAGCCCAAGTATCCAATGGTGAAATGATGCACGTGTGTTGACTTGTTTGTTGGGAGTTCCGAATAACGTTGAGAAATGTTTCATTAGCTAATATTATTTGTGATAGAAGTTTGAAGCTTTACTCGGAAAATCATTTGCTCGCTTAACATTCTGCTTTCTATGGACATTATTCCGTATAATTTTGCTAAGTGTCCATGGTCTCCAGGTACTCGCAAAGTTGGCGGGAGGTGATCTTTAATCATAAGTAGCTGGTCTCGTAGCTGTCTAGGAGTTATTACTTGCGGATTGACTTTGCCGTGATGAGCCCTTGTTATCACTTCTAGAAGTGTCGATTGTGCCCTTTGATAATGCGATATCATCAGTATTAACCGAATTGCTAGAGTGTTGAAGTATTCAGTTATTTTTAGGGTTTTGTACTAGAATACAAAACCCTATTGCAATCATGACCTGTGCCCGTCTGCCCGTGCGTCCGTCCATCCGTCTGTATGTCACAGCACTTTTTCTCCGAAACTATAGGAGCTACAGCAATGAAACTTTGTGGAAAGGCCAGAAGTGGTGACTTCTTGAAAGTTCAAGGGTGGAAAATTTTTTCAAACGGATTGAAGCGGGATCTCCCCACATAGGGAGGTGACAATTCAAATAAATTTTTCCACCATTGGTAGTCGACTAGGGTATCATTGGAAAGGACTCAATGAGATATTTTCACAACAAGTCTCAAAATTGTTTTATCGGCACCGAGGGAGGCAAGAGAAGGGGAAATGCACGAACTTTTCGCGTACCCAACCCTCTCGCGATTGGATACCTTTCATCCGAAAAATCTGAAAAATCATGAATGTAAGCCTTTATGAGCACAACAACGACAAATACATGAGAAGTCGAAATTCATTCCACTTTGTTAGTAATAGTATGATTTATCAATTTTATGTTTTCTTGAATAAAATCTTAAAGGTACCCTTAAATAATAATAAATAAATCTAACAAAATTCAGTACACAGATGACTATTTATAAAATTAATCTGTCCTGAAAGTTTCATAAAGATCGAATGGTATTTAACGAAGTTGTAGTGATTTGAATTTTCTGTATTACTATGGAACAATATGCGCTGTATTACTATGGAAACATATGGCTATGAAATAATATGTGCTTTTTACCGACTCAGACACTTTGGGTTTGCTAGGATTTGCATGAAAGTTTCAGGAATGATAGGTCTCATGAATATCTTTGAGAATCGGTTCAGCTAGTGGTATCAGTAATCGTAAAACAAAATAGTGGCTGTTTTAAATGCGAAGATTGAATAATTTTGATTTATTTTTCCCCAACTTCAACGTTTAAGGTGCATGCCTTGAACACTTTACTCAATTTAATGAATGACTGAAGATGAGTACCTAAAATTAATACTCATATGAGAAACAAGTTGAGGAGGCAATAGAGAGCTCCTAGCAAAAGGGCTTTGTAACGATTCTAGGATTCGAAAAAATTGGCCATGAATCGATGATTACAGTACAGAGAAATGGCCCCTGAAAAAAAAATGTCATCAAACGTAGCCGATATGAGTATCAAATGAAAGTTCTTTATAAGAGCTTTTCAAAACAGCTCTTAAACTAACAGTTTTTGCTTCAGTGGGGCAAAGGGGGGAAAATACACGAAAAATGTGTTTCTCCCCGCGCTAATCAAGAACACCTGTGATCTAAAAAATTATCAAGGGAGATAATTATGAGCCTAACAATAACAAATGCCTCAGAAGTCAAAATTCCTTAAACTTTGTCAATAATAGTATGATCTTCGAATTTCATATTTTCTCCAATAAAATCGTCTTTGACATGTTTTTTGATTTTATTCGTTGCTCATGACTGCATTTTGTAAGTTGAGTACAAAACCCTTCTGACATGAGCGTAGGTCTGTCCACCAAACTTGTTTCTTGATGAAACTCGTCGTTTATTCCTTTAATAGTGTTGAGCGTCTAGTTGAGGTATTCTTCTAGTTCATTGACCCATCTGTCAACTGCTTTATGCGACTCTTTTATGATATTTGTAGTGCAATCGATCAAGGATTTTTGATTCCTCAGTAGTTCCAGCAAGTATCTGTCATTTTCTTGAAGGTAGTTTATCGTCTCTGAAATTTATTTGCATATTCATCATCCAAAGTACCGAATAGTGAATGAGCAATGTTACCGAATATATTAAGAGGGGATCGTTTCCTTCGACCATGGCCTTGTCGACGTAGTAACTCGTTGTCTCTGTTAATTCCATAACCATGTTTGTTAATTGAGCTAGCGTTCGTGCACAGGAATGCTTATTTACTATTTTGCTACAGAGATGATTTAGGTTTTCAATCCCTTTATTTGCAGTGGCTAGCTCCTTTCAGTAGTTAGTCATGATGTAGTAAATAACTAAGTCTCATTCGTCGGAAGACAAGTTAGTGAAACCCATTCGTTCAAAGTACAAACCAGGAGCTGATTTGAACGGTGATATTATTGCCTGATTGTTTCCTAGCACCGGCAAAACAGGACATGTGAATAGTAATACGCTGATTGGGAGCTGACTTCGGCGCAGTTTTTTGGTAGAAGGTGGACCTTCAGTTTGGGTTGGACTTGTTGTTTCGTCTGCATTTGTTTGCGTCGTAGAGTGTGGAGACGCTGTACTGGTGACATTTTCTTCGTTGGTTTCATCTTTCGCGTCTGCGTCGACCTTTACTGGTAGTGGAGCAAGATTGTGGATTTTCCTTTCGAGAACACCTGTAGCCCTTTTTACGATTGCAACTCGTACTAAACCACCACCTCCCTTTATAGTCTCCAGTATGCAACCAAGAGGCCATTGCATGGCCGGAAGATTGCTGTCCTTTATTAGGCTTGGCGTTCTGGCATTTTTGCTTCCATTTGGTTCAATACTGCAGCCCGGTTAAGTTTTCTTTGAACCATCGCTGCCAGAATTGATTCTTGAGGTAAAGAGTGCGCTTCCAGTGCTAATGTAGACTACGGGTTGTGGGTTTTCAGTGGATTCGCAGTGCTGGTCAACAGTTCGCCTATTAAAAAATGTCCTATGGTGCACGCAGTCAGGTCGTTTGCATCCGAAGACATTAGCATGATAGGTCGTAAATTGAGTATCGCTTCTACTTGCGCTATAACCGTCTCCAACTCCTCATACGTCAGTCAGCGAATTGTTGTTTAAGCCGCAAGGAAGCAAGTTTTTGGTAGATTTGACGGCAGCCTCCCACAGTCCACTCAAATGTGGAGCTCTTGGTGAGATGAAATGGAATTCAGTTACTCTCAGTGTGCAGAATTTGCTAATTTGTTCTTCCATTTCCTTTGAATATATCGCAAGTCGAAGTTCTTCTAGTTAGTTTCGAGCTCCTACAAAGTTCGTAGTGTTGTCGCAATACAAATGTTGGCAGTTTCCACGTCTGCCCACAAAGCGTTTCAGCGCACCGATGAATGCGTTGGTTGTCAAGTCGCTTACCACTTCTAACTGCACTGCCTTTGTTACAAAGCAAACGAATAATAGTACATAATAATTTTGAGGCTTCTTTCCTCTAGCTTTGTAATGAATCCAAAATGGGCCGCAAAAATCAACTTATGTTGTCCGGAATGGCTTATCATGTTTGATTCTTCTCTCAGGCAAATTACCCATCATCTGGGATAAAAGTTTTGGCTTTGCTTTGCTGCAGTAAATGCAATTCAATACAATTGGCCGCGCAATTGTCTTCCCTTTGATAGGCCAACATTTTTGGCGCGTGGTAGCGAGTAATCCTTGCGGTCCAACGTAAAAATTTTTAATATGAATGTTTGTCATTACCAGCCGAGTAACTGTATCATTGCATGGTAACAACATTGGGAGTTTTGCCTCATATGTGATGTTAGATTCTTTTCATCGTCCTCCAACCCTGATAACACCATTCTTGTCCAAGAATTGGGCGAGTGAACTTAAGTTGCTTTGCTTGTGTACTATGGCCGCTTTTCAAGGGAGGCTAACTTTTGTGAGAAGTTTCGGTGTTGTACTTTCTTTATAAGTTTTGCCTTGGTTGCATCCAATTCTTCAAGAGTTATGTATGATGAACGTTCGAACCCTCTGCTTCTAGTGTTATTTACGAACCAAAGAACATAAACGAAAATCCGTTGCAAATGTTGAATAGATTTCCGTTGGTTGATCGTAGACAGTATGTCTCCTTTGTTTGCAACTGAAAGTGCCATCTTTGCTTGCTTCTAGATTTGTTTCAAATTTTTGATTTCTTGGCTACATGCTTTCACCGTCATGTAGAAACCAATTTGTTGGGTGAGATTCCACGGGAAACCAAATCGGCAGGATTTTCTGTAGGTCGTGCATGTCGCCATTGTTCAGCTGTGGTAAGCTCCTGCATAGCTGCTACTTGATTTGCAACGAAGGTGACGCATGATGATGATGGGTTCCTCAGCCAGGCAAAAACTACCTTAGAGTCCGTCCAAAATGTGCATGGAACATTATTCCATTGTAGTTCTCTTTTGACCCGAGTATTGAGCTTGATAGTGAGTGTTGCAGCTTGGAGCTCCAAACGCGGAATCGTTATAGCCTTGATTGGCGCCACCTTTGATTTGGCACATAGCAGTCTCATGACCACGGTGCCGTCAATTTACTGTAATTGCACGTATAAAGCTGCACCGCATGCCTTCGCTGATGCGTCGCTGAAAGCATGTAATTCAATGCTCCGTGGTTTGATATCTTGAAAGCATTGCAATTCTCGACGAAATTTGACCCAAGAGGAGTGCATCTCCATTGGTACAGCTGCGTCCCAATCTATGTTTAGATTCCATAATGCTTGAAGAAATATTTTGGCTTTGGTCACCACTGGGCTCATTGCTCCTAATGTCAATGACAGAATACACTGTTCTTTTGGGCACTTTACCGTGGCTGGGCTGGATTATTTTTACACAGAAGTTGTCCTCTTAGGGAAGCCAGATCATGCCTAACGTCATCACATGGTAGCTTTCTTTGCCGTTTATGTTGAATTGAACTGCTTGGTCCTCTTTGAGAATGCCCTGAAGTAGCCGAGTATGGTTTGCGCACCACTTCCGCTATTTGAACCCTCCTGATTGAAGCAATTCCTTTAGTTGCCTTTGTACTGGCTCCGTTAGGCTGTTAGCTGCCACCATCACGTCATCGATGCAAATATTATTCCTTATCTTTTGTGAACCCAGTGGGGCTGACGTTTCAGCTTATGCTGCTTTTTGTCTAAGTATGGAGCCGTTGTAACGCCGTATGTCACTGATGTTAGTTGGTAACACTTAACTGGTTCATTTGAATACTAATTGAAATTTCTTATCTTCTTCCTTCACTCCTATTTGGCGGTACATTTTCTGGATGTCCGCCGTAAATACAAACATCGGAAGCCGGAAGCGTAACAGAACGGTAAAAACATCGTCTTGGAGAAAAGGTCCAGTGTGCAGAACTTTGTGCAAGAGTTCAGCGAAATGTTCTTGTTCAATTTGCGTTTTAAAGCCAGAAAACGTGTATATGCTGTCTCTTTCAAGTTACCTAACAACTTAGGGTCTTTCATGAATGGTAACTTTACAACAAATCGTCCATCTTTTCCTCGCCTGGTATGAGTAGTGAAGAGCTCTTCACAACCTTTTTCTTGCTGCATAAGGTTCGAGCCTGGTCCCACTTCGTGTAGTTTTCAGAACTCTTGCATCTTGCGTCGCAATCATGACTGCAGATGCCGTAGCTAAATGTGTGGGTGCCCAAATTTGCCACTCGATCGGAAACGATCCATCCAAACACGGTATTCTGTAGGTTCGGTAATTTCTTCCCCAATCGTATTTGCCCAACTAAAAGTATCAACAAGAAGTTTTCTACTCCAATGAGAATATCAATTTGACAAGGGTGATTGAATTGAGGATCCGCATGCGACACATTCTGGGGAATGGGCCATGATACGATGTCAATGAATTCTGACTGTTAATTAGTTACAGCAGAACAAAGGCTTCGATTCTGACTGAGAATCCTATTTTCCTGGACCGAATCGAAAAATTTACTCTGGATTGAGCCTTTTGAATTTCTTGTCCAATTCCTTGAACGCACAATGCTTCGAGAACTTCCTTCAAATCAAGCAATCTTACCAAATCTTTAGGGATGAAATTTAATTGAGACCTAGAATCAAGAACAGTCCGACATTCAAGCTCTCGACCATCCACAGTCAATACCTTGACCAGTACAGTGCTCAGCAAGAGGTTGTTCCTCCATGTATTGTTGGTTTTCGCTGCTAGGTTCATTAAGTTTGATGGCATAGTCGATGTTTCTGCTTGTCCTGGAGGTAAAGTAGAGCTTGACTTGGTACCCAGATTGTCGACGTGCAATAATGTATTATGCCGTTGCGAACATTTCTTGCAGCCTCGCAGCGAACACTGTTGACTATTAAGGTCCGCCCTTAAACAGTTGTAACACTGATTATTTTTCTTTACAGTCTGGAGACGAACCTTCGACATTTGATTCAGGAAAGTTTTGCAAGAATATAGTGGATGCGTTCCTTTTCAGACTATGCATGGGCTTCCTTTCGATGAAATCACTAGCGAGGCAGGCTAAGTTTGGTTTTGCTTTAGAGATTGCGAGCTTCACAGTGCTGAGCTGCCGGGGCTCTGCCAACGATAGCTCATACAGCCTATGTGTAGTATGGTCCAACCTTTTCATCAGTACATGTAGTAGTATTGGATCCCAGGTGTCAATTAAAATGCCCAAATTCTTGAGTTCCAGTAGAAGATTTCTAATTGATGATGCATATTCAACAGATCTCGATGGTTGAGAAAGAAGTTTGTTGAGAAGATGTGTCACAAGCAATCTTTTGTTGTCATATCTCTCTTTAACTATATTCCATGCATCTAAATAATTCTCGCTGGAAACTGGCAAATGCTGCAATAATCGTTTTGCTTCGCCTGATAGATTTTTAAGCAGATCATACATTTTTTACGCATTTTCGATTGCACGATTGTGGATCAGTTGGAGGTACAAATCACAAAATTGAGTCCACTGCAAGTAATCACCGTCAAAGGTTGGTAGTACGATTTTTGGCAATTGAACTCCGGTATGCTTTGATTGTAGCAGTGGATTGTCGTTTCTGCCTTCAGTGCTTCTCATACGTTCTTGCAGTGAGATTATTATTTCTTGAGTCCAGCAATGAAGTTCTTGGCAGCTTTCAGGACTGTACTCAAAAGGGCTTCTTTAAGTGGTTTGTTCCCATATTGCCTGATCGTTCTCTGCCAGTTCATTCACGTATGTTTATAATAAGTTGACCTCAAGTGTGTAGTACTCGGTAGAATGTTCACTACTAGCCTTGTGTTCAATGTATTGAATGAAGTAGGTAAGGGTCCTCATTATAGCCTTTTACTTCCGGATCATTCTTGGAAGAACATCCCTTTCTTCTCCGCCATCGCCTTTGAGTTTGAAATCTGCATGACGTTCTGATTTTCTTGTGGCAGATATATCTACTGATTTGGTTGCAGGTGATGATGCCATGGGGTTGTCGTTAGAAGAAATTCCCTCCAATTTTCTCCTCGCGTCATCTAGATCATGAATGAGCTTCTCACATACCTTCCAAATTTCGTTGTAGTAATTGTTGGCAAAGTACGGATGATCTGGCGTGGTTACTTCAAATGGTTTTAATTGTTCGTGGACTTGATCAAACTTGGACCAAAACCTTTCTGACAAGCCTAGTCTCTTGTCAAGGTATTCCTTGGTTTTCCCGGGGACTGAAACGTTCCTGAAGTTTATCAGCAGCTGTTCCAGTTTACTCCTCAGCTCAGATTGTGTAGCCGTCAGCTTCTCCAGTGTAGTGCTTGTTCAAATGCTACGATTGACTTGCAACGGTCGATTTCGCTCTATTATCCTCGCTCTAGATCACGTTGGGTTCACCAATGTTTTTATACTGCGATAAGGTAATTTTCTTACCGCCCAATTCACAATTTAGTACTTTACTAAATGTGCAGGAAGCAAAGATATATTTCTAGTGCAAGACTAGAAATATTCTAACTCCTTTAAGTCATAACAAAACACCAGGGTATGCAGGAAGCAAAGCTATATTTTTAGTGCAGTACTAGAAATATTTTAAATCATTCACGTCAAAGCAAAACGCCAGAGTAAATAAAATAAACCTTGTTTAACGCCAAAAAACTACAACTGAATTTATTTCCCAAAAGCTTAAATTTGAATACAACATTTTCTTATTCTAAAATTGCTTGCTCTAAAATTCATAACGAAATTCCCATGGGAACAAAGATTGCAAATCAAGTTTCATTAAATTTTCCGCGACTCAAGAAATTCTACTCGGCACATAATTCTGTGGGATTCAGCCGGAGAAACATTTCCATGAAAATTAAACGCGCTCAAGTTGCCATTTTCGCTCGCTGGTGAGTGAGTAATGTGATACATGATGTATATGAATTTTTAACGCATGTGAATTTAACTTATCGGGCAAGTAAGTTACTTGAATTTTGTTACTTTCACTATCGTAAGAAAACAAGGAATATGGTATTGGATCCTGGAATATCAGATCACTCAATTGCCCTGACGCTATTAAGGACCTTTTGCTACAGGCGAGTCAATATCAATTAAAAATACTGGCAATCCAGGAAACCAAATTGGACTGGAAACGACATTCAAGTCATAAGATCGCACACAATATTCAAAAGTGGGAAGCCTACTGAAAAACGAGAATATAGAGTGGCCTTCATTGTGGATAGATTTTAAGGCAGTCAATGAACGGTTGTGTGCAATCTGTAGAAAAGCGGAATTCTTCAAAATCTGGCTGACGAACGTTTATGTCTCGAGTGAAGAAAAGGACAAAAAAATGAAGGAAACGTTCTACAATCACCTGGAAAGACTGGTCGACTCATTGCCTACGAGCTATACAAAAATAAATCTGGGTAAGTTCAACGCTATTTTGGCAATATTCTATCTCATGCGGGAATGACATGACGATATAGCCTCCAAGATGAAACAAATGACAATGGCCAGCACCGGATTGTCTTTGCATGTACCAGAAATACAGTCATATGGTCGACTTGCTTCCCACATCGACGCATTCATAAAATGACCTGGGTATCACCAGATGGCAGCACACAAAACCAGATGGATCATGTTCTGATCCAACAACGTTGGGCCTCGAGCATACTTGACGTTCGTATATACCGAAGAGCCAATTGAAGGGCTTTTTGGAAAAACCGCCACTGTCAGTTTTATAAAATTTTGAACTAGAAGTAAAAAACGTTTTTAAGAAGAATAGCTTCTTATGGAATTAAGTACAGGTACTCGATAGGAAGGTTATATATCAACATGTACTTTATGAGTGTAGTTACGAAAAAATTTCTTTTTAAGTACTAAAAAATCTTAAAAATAACTTTGACATAGGCACTTTTTCCGAAAAAGGCAAATAAAATGTTGACATAGGCATTTTTTTCCAAATAATTGAATATTAAAATCAAATAAAACAAATTCAATGGCTTATTATTATATCAAATATTTATTCATTATTATTCACAACCATCGCTATTATCCTCTTCATCAACTTCGTTGTGATCATCAATGACACCTTCACCACAGATTTGACGGTAGTAATCGCGATTTTCAGACCTAGTTAAATATTTACTAAGACTTAATAAATTCTCAATTTTTTAGCAGTCATTTTTATTGGTTCACTATGAAGGGGGTTCAGTACAAGTTCAGAAGGCAAAGTTACTTTTCTACGAACTTGATTACAAGTAGAAGGTCCTGAAAATGTTTCTTTTACTTTTATTTGCTGGTATGTTTCATTAGTCATGATAATACGTGCTTGACGCAGTCTTAGAGCAGGTCTCGGAACCTTAAGGAAGTAAGGAGTCAATGCATCTTTCATATTAAAAAGTAGGTCTTGAGTGACAGGAATCACTTTGAATGAAGAAGGGTGTGTTCTAGCTGTTTTTATGATTTCATCCCAGTCTGCTGGTACTTCCGGAGAATACACTCCTTTTTTCTTTCCAATCAATGCAAAATCTGCATCATTTGGCAGGTATGTGTGACCTCTTACAGGAAATACATGCTTTACAGTTTTAAATACCTTTAGTACATGTACTGAAAAGTATTGAAAATATACCATTACGTGGTTCTTGTTTTGCCCACTGCACCCATCACTGAGTAAAATAAGATTGTCTGATGTTATGTCATTATTATTTAAATAGTGAAGTAACAGTGAAGTGACATCAGATGCACCCTTTTTTCCTGTCATTTCCGTGTAACAGTAAATTGCTGCATCATCGTTTGACAAGTGATGCACTCCAAACACATAGTACCACATCTGTCAGGAGTAAAACACGTCACCTGTTTTGATGTGTGGTAGGGAAAGATTTTGCATAAAATCAAATGATAGCAACATGCATTCATCTTGCCTTGCCTTCTCTTTATACATATTTTTCAATTCACGGAATTTTTTAGCTTTCTTTAAATGTAACGTTTTTTGAATATTTAGTTCACTTTTTTTAAGCAGCATCATTTTCACTCATTATTTTTAAATTCAGTTCGTCACAAATGCTGCAGGTGGCAGATCTTGGAAGGCCAAATTTAATATTAAAATGTTTTGTAAATATTGTGTAATATGAAATATAAGAAATGCTGATCTGTACTTCGTTCAAAAACTACTCATGCATTTTCTTTACACTTAACTCTTGTGGCAAATATGTTGTGTTTGGGTTATTACGTAAAGAGTAATGAGACTGCCTTCCCTTGAAGCTCTTGATGTGTAACTTTATTAACCCCAGTATTGGATCTGGGACTGCATAAGGTCTTGTGGTATGCTTACCTCTGCCATCTTTGGGTAACTGACCTGAAGATATTTTGGCCTGAATTGTACGCAGCCTTCCTCTGGTAATTCCATGCAAATTCATAAACGCTGTGGAGCACACTGGCAACTCTTCATCATTAGTTCGCACTTTCTAATAATATGCTAAGTCATGGCTGAACGAATCATCCTTTTCATCACGGTTATGTCTAGGTCTTCTTTATTGGACACTTCTGTACGATACTAGTCCTGTAAAATGCGCGTCTTGGTCATTTTTACTTTCATAGTTGTAAAAGATTCTTAGTATTTCTTTTTTTGTTCAGTCGTTAATTTTGTGAAACATTGCAACCTTTTGCACCTAAAAACAATGAAGATCTTTATAGGTCATCGTACTTAGCGAAGGCGATAGCCAAAAGTGATCAACATAATATTGTTATCAATATAATATTATAACACAGTACCTTACCTGCAGTCAGGGCGCGTCACAGCACCACTTCTTAGACGACCAACGTGATCAATGTGGGGCTCTCCGCAACCCTTGCATCTTTTTATTTTTTCGCATTTAGAAATTATTTTCTTTCTTTTGGCCTTCCAATGTACACTGCTAGATTCATCTCGTGGTATTTTATCCATTTTTTAAGAAAAAAATACACAACAGTACATCAACTTACAATCCCTTCGAGAAAGAAAACTAGATTGTCTGTAAGCCACGAACAGAATGAGCAGACATATGAAATACGTCAAACAAGCAGTTTTTCCATTTTTGTTGGAAAAACAACCATTGTCATGAGTTGACTCATTGACTTAGGCGGTTTCTCCGAAATTGCCTTGACTTTGGTTGTTTTTCCAAATATCAAACAAACTTTTACCCAGAATTTCGTTTGACTAATGCACTTTTACGAAAAACCGTGTTTTAGGTTTGATTGCTATGATTACATAGAAACTATAGACATCAAAATATGGTTTTTTTCCTTTTTTGACATTGGTTGTTTTTCCAAATACCCCTTCAATTGTAGCTCAGGTCATTACCTGATCAAACTAATCTATCGATGTTGTACGTCAAAGGCATATTCGGCGAAGAGCAGTCCGCTACAAAAATTTGACACTATGAAAATCTCAGAAGAGTGGCGAAAAGGATAAGTAGGACTAAGAAAAGAAAATACTATGACACCCGATTGAGAAATATAGATGAAAGATTAGTGAGCAACAACACAAGATAAGCATACAAAGTTGTAAAAAGCCTGAAACATCGTTATCAGCCCAAAACCACGCTCTGCCGTGATGACACCGGCAATGTTATTGCTGATAAAGCCAAGATTGAGTAAAGATGTGCATCATGTTTTAAGAAGCTCCTTAACTCTCCGCATAGCTCCAGAACATCGGAGCCTATAGATGTCTGCGGAGAGCTGTCATTGACTCCACGAACTCTGAATGAATTTTGTTCCATCATTAAAGCCCAAAACAATAATAAAGCGCCAGGTATCGATGAGATTCCAGTGGAGCTCATCAAATATGGTGGCAGCAATTTTCATAAAGCTATTCACAAATCAGCCAGCACATTGTGCAACAAGAACATACTATGTGCCCGAAGAGTGGAGCCAATCAATTATATTCCCTATCTACAAAAAACATGACAATCTACAGAGTTAAAATTATGGAGGCATACCAATACTTTGGACGGCGTACAGAATATTTTCTAAAATCTTAGAAATAAAATCGGATCATACGCCAACAGTATTATTAGGGAGTATCAAGGCGGTTTTAGAGCAGGTAGATCAACAGTAGAGGTGCAGGTACTTGAAAAGTGCTGGGCGTTCAACATAGACGTACACCAAATTTTCGTTGACTTTAGGCAAGCATATGACAGTATTGATCGTAACGTACTGTAGAAAATAATGCTTGACTCTGGCATCCCAGCCAATTTGGTCTGTCCTACCAAAATGACAATGACGTCAACGACCTCCAAAGTCCACATCAATAACCAACTCACCGAGGCCTTTGACACAAATATCGGCCTATTGCAGGGAGATGGGCTGGTCCATTGCTATTCAATTTGGCTCTGCAGTACGTCATATGGAAGCTACTTGTCGATACACGAGGTATATTATTACACAAGTTAAGCCAAGTAGTAGCCTGTCCGGATAACATTAACATTTTGTCACGATCATAAACAACTGCCAAAGAACTCTTCCTGAAACTCGACAGCGAAGCAAAACTAGTAGAGCTACAAAGCAATGAAAATAAAACAAAGCTCATGACGCATGTAAGGAATATCCCTCAAATAGGTTAAGTCCGGGATAATTGGACCATGTTTTTCTAAAGCTATTTTTTTCGAAATTTTGCAATGTCTAGGATAAGTTTTTTTTTTTAATAAATATATATGTCTTTAAACAATTGGAAGGAAGTTTGCAGTTGTTAAGCTTATCACACCGGGAGTTATGATGTTTTTCTGGTTTTGCTCGATGGTCCGTCTATCCCAAGCATACTCGGGTTAGTTGGACTACCTATTAGGGATTGATGGGCCTCTATTTTACGTGACTGAATCAGGATATAGCACAAGAAATAAATGTAATATTCCAAGCTATAAAGTCAGGGTAAAGAGTTATAAACTATTTGATATGATTAATAGATTCAACAATCAAAATAATTAAAAAATAGAGTTAGTACAACTCAGTTTCTAGAAATTTGAATCATTCAGCAGTCATCTTATTTGGAGGACCTTGCTTTCCGCAGTAATCGCATTTATACTCGAATCTTGTACAGCCTTCATGTGTCCAGCGGGAGCATGACAGACACTTAAGTCAATCTTCATCTCGTTTTGTTTCGTTGTAGTTTTCTTTACACCATACACAAAAATCTTCATCCCCGTCACTTTCATAAAGATTGACGTTGCAAATTGTGTCGATATCAATATCTTCGGAATCTGAGGATGATGTTAGTTCTTTTTTTCTTCGCGTTCTTTTACTTTTATTGATCGTTGTTTGCATATTGTTCTCATTTCTTTTCTCTAGCTTCTTTTTCTCCTTTTCTCTTTTCTTTTCCTCTCGGTCTATCTTTTTTTCCTCCTTGTCTTTCTTCTTGTCTTCTTTTATTTTAATTTTTGACTCTTTCTCATTTTTTTTTTTCAGAGCAGTTATGTTTCCTGGGGAGCTTAACACTGTTGATATAGTTTGAACTTTTCTTTTCACAGTCTGAACTTTGTTAACACAAGGCACTGGATGTAGTTTGTCCAATAACTTTGAAGGGGTCACAATTTCAGATTTATTCTGGTACTTTTCAGAAGGTCCAGGTAAAGGAACATTTTCAAAGCTACTTGAAGTACCAGCACTACAACCGCTTCTTGAGGAATTAGAACCTGCCACAGCAACATCATCACTTGGGCTATTAGGACTAGCAACAGTGGCATCATTTTTTGAACTACAAGCTATGCTAAGAAGCGCACCAAACTGCAGTTGAGTTATCTTCCTTGAAGGTTTATTGGTCACGTACTTTGAACAAGCAGAATAATAGTTCATTTTTAAAGACATGATGAAAGCGCGGTCTAACGGTTGAAGCCAATGACTGGTGTTGGGAGGAATACTCATCAAAATTATTTGATTATTTTCTGCAAACTCTAGTATTTCAATGCAGCTAGTGTGTGATGTATGTCCATCTAAAAGAAGAAGCACCTTTCCTGCTGGTTTTTTTGGAGTGAAATGGTTTTTCAGCCAATCAAAAAACAAATCGCTATTTACATAGCCAGACTTTGGCGACATTTTTACTTCAGCGCCAGGTGGCAAACCATCACACAACTCCTGCTTTAGGTTCTTTCCTTTCATTATGCAAAAAGGTGGTAAGAATGTACCCTCTCCATTCACACTTGCCAATACTGATATGGTTTTACGCTTTTCTCCTGAAGTAACAGAAGTTACATTCTTGGAACGTTTCAAAGCAACAACCTTCCCTGGTTTGTTATTTAGCTGTAAACCTGTTTCGTCCATGTTGAAAATGTTGCTAGATTCATCTATAAGACCATTTTCTTCCAAAACATTCTTTAAGAGGTCAAAATACGCTTTGACATCTATTTTATTTAGACCTTTTGCTCTCGCAATAGTCACACCTTCAGATTACCGAATGGACAGTTCAGGATTGCTAACAAAAAGAAGAAAGCCAGCTGTAGCCTACTTGCTTTGTTTCATGATTGAAACTATGCTTCAATTGCAGATTTTCAGCTAAATAGTAAGCCATAGAACGTACTGAGTCTCTGGTTGGAGTAAGCCCCCTCGATTGTAATTTTTTTATGTGTACTACAATTTTTTTTCATTTTCAACTCCTAGCAATGAGTTTTTTCCCATGGAACCTTTACTAAAACTTTGTAGCTTGATGCGTCTTTTCAAAGTTGTTTTCAGTATTCCAAACACCTTCACTGCAGCATTAACTCCCATTTCCTTACTTTGAACAGCTCTGGCTGCATTTTCCAAGCTACGTTCAGGCCATTCTCCCCTCCCAGACATGCGTTTTCTGGTATAGAACGTAGGCATTTTCCTGTAACATAAAAAAAAACCAACGTATCAGGACACACCTTTGTGTTTAAAATAATGTTGATAAGTATCATTTAATATATATTAGAAGTGAAGTCCTGATAGGAAATATGGTCGTACTATTCCAGGTTCTTTTCAAGTCGGCCAACTATCCCAAATGCCACTGATCCATCGATCCCAATTGTACGGGATAGATGGACCAGCTACTCATTCAAACAAAAAACGCTGCTGGAGCACTATTTTAGGTTAAGACCTTACTCAACTATACAATCGAGCTATAGCATTGATCTTACGTTAAAATCAATTAAACTAACTTAACCACATAACAATAAAATCCCGTGAAAAATATTTTTCAGCTCACCAAAAGAAATAAACAACGTTTTTTTTCCTAAAAAACATGTGACACTCACGAGCAAAAATAAACGTGTTAACGTCTGCACGAGTGGACAAATACTAGCCAATGAATGCGACGCTGCTGTGACAGACGAGCGAAATATTCGGATGGTCCATCTATACCGGTGGTCCATCTATCCCGGACTTACCCTACACAAAATACCACACTTGGTGAATACAGTATCGAAAATGTTGGCAAATTTATGTACTTGGACGCCAAAATAACGAAAACAGGAAATGAAAGAGACTAAATACGCCAAGGAATACAGCTCGCAAATAAAATATTTTATTCAGTTTTGACGATCTTGAAGACCAGCTGCATACACAGGAAAACAAAGCTCCAAGTATACAAACCTGTGATAAGACCTGTATTATGCTATGGGTGTGAAACATGGACCCTCACCCAAGCATCCGCAAAAATATTGAACGCCTTTAAGCAACGGTTCCTGCGGCGAATAACTGAAGCAAACCTCGACGGGTACCAATGACGAATTCACTACAACCATGAGCTGTATGAAGTTTTTGACGATCCGGAGGTCTCAACGATTGTAAAACTGCGGAGGCTTCAATGGCTTGGCCACATAAATTGTATGGATGAACAACGGATACGCCAAAAGGTATTCGTTGGGAGAATTGAAGGCCGGAGAACACTGTTGAGACCGAGGAAACGCTGGTCTGACTCGGTCGACAAAGGCATTCATCGTTGCTCGGATTTCAAAATTGTAGGATGCAGTGATTAGACCGAGACAGTTGGAGGCGCTATTCGCTGGAAATGAAGAGCCGAGAGGGGGTGTAGCGCTAAGAAGGAGAAGGAGATATTTCCTTCAGGATCGCTACACATTGAGTTTTTCCAAATGTGAACATAAGATAAGATCCTTAATCCTAAACATATGTTGAATAGCTATTTGACTGCACGAAGGATATTATTAGGGGCAATTACATAGATTAACTGTTAGTACGTATGGTCTTCAAAATATATTTCTATGTCCCTAAAGGTAAGAGAAAGGATATTTTGATTCAAGATTTTTTCAGTCTTGTCTTAAGAGAGAAAGTTGTAAGTGAAAATTATTCTCGTGAGTTGTACTTTGTGAACAAAAATAAAAGTTCCTTTTTAGAATCAGTGTTTAAATTAAAAGAAGAGTCCCCATTTCCAATAGACCATTTTATACTGTTGCCGAATTCTCAAATACAAATCTGGATCTTAGCAATCTAAACTCCAGGTTTAAAAAATTATTCCAGTTAAATTTATGAGATACAATTTTCCCCATAGGCTTCAACAGAAACAACTAAATGCAATTAAAACTAAATAAATGATAGGTCCACGTCTGATTATAATAGAAACACGTCTGAGATCTCATGATTGATGTGCATGCATCATTATTCTCTTACCATGCGGTGAATGCCTCAAGGAAAGTTTGTCTGAATAATTGAAAGCCTGCTTATAATAGTAAAGTAATCATCAGAGCTACCAATACTCTCAATTAATAAAAGCTACCATGGCAGACAACAGTCGACACTTCACCATTAAAAAGGATACTTAGTGCTGACTGCAGGCTTTTCTAATCAGTGGAAAGAGGAATGCTCAGATTTCGCTGTCTTACTGGTTGGCGTGATTACTTCATGGTTCACATCTCCAGTCATCCATCCATAAACACTTTACATTTATCCGACAAATCCTTCTGCAGACAAGAAGTCATGACTCTTTTCCTATAATGGTAGACCAGAGATAACTGCCCTTAAACGATCGTGCAATTTCGTGATTACTTTCTAAGGTCATGTGTATGTTAACGACCATAAAGGTGAATAATTGAAAGCAATATAGCACGCCAGAGGTAATAACCACACATGCTGGTATGTGAAAGATCTGAAACCGATAAGCTGCTGGATATTTATGAAAAGATTGATGTATGCTTTAATCTCGTTAAGATTTCTGATGGGTGAAGTGTATCCAAATGATTGCTATCCCGTCTGGTGATTCAAATTGTGGTTGTAGGAAGTAGAAAACAATTTATATTCATTTAGCTGAATGAATTTTAAAATATTTACTGTCATTTGGTTTTAGAGAACGCATTGAATATTTTCTATTAATTAGCCGCAATGACTCAAAGAAAAAATAATAAAATAATTGAAATACTTCAAAAGGCCTTAACAAAGATGAAGTAAATTTCCAGCAACCGGCGCTCAATCAAATTGACACTATACATTGATATAAATTTTTAGGCAAAGAGCGAAATTCGTTTCATACCACTTTAATGATATCAATTTTATCCTTTTGAATCTTGCTCTCAAAATCAATCTTTATCAATTTTTTTCAGTGATTAATAGGACAATCTTCGATTGTTCTCAGTAAATTATGATTCCTTTGCCGTTTGAAGGCTAAATTTAAACTATATCGGTACGATTCATTCTTGAGGACGATGAAACTCCTAAAAAGTCGTCGTTGGATTCTTTCAGCTCGTAGTTTTAATTTTGCAGTGTTTTTGTAGCAGTATATAGTTAGATGAAAGGCAACAGAAAAATTTCTTAGAAAAACTGCAATCGCTTCTAATTTCTGAAGATATCGATCAAATGATAGTTAAAGTGTGTGGAGAAATAATTTTGTTTTGCTGGTTATGCTTAGACCATTTTATGGCATTAATATGTATTCAAATATACTTCATTTGTTTATAGTAGTGAAATCGCATGCTTATGAATATTTCATCACGAAACTTATAAAGCTTAATTAGATGATACACAATAACTCCGCCGTAGACGGTCCCAAGCCCAGTTGAGAAAACAGGAGCAATTTCTATTGTTTCCGCAACACACAGTCTCCATGACTCCTCATCCTAAACTCTAGGAACAAATGGCAGTAAATGGTCTCGGTGTTTCATATTGGGCTTACTGGCTCCCCAATACTGGAACACTAAGTACTGAGAAATCAAATAGCTGCAAATACACCTGCAGCTCTACTACTAAATCCTACTTACACCTTTGCCATGACGTAAGAGGGTGAAAGCGAGTCTTTCATAACCATGCCCCTGGAATGGAGGTTGGGTGACGGGCCAGCTCCACTTCCCTGTAAAACTTTACGTTGTTTCGAAATCTGAAACAGAGCCTTGGAATGGATTGAGCCTACAGTAACGAGCCCGCGACTAAAAAGGACAATGGAATTGGATCCTGGAATATCAGATCACTGAACGACTCTGGCGCTATAAATGACCTTTCACAACAGGCCAGTCAATATAAGTTAAATATATTGGCAATCCAGGAAACAAATTGGACGAGAATTGATATTCAAGATATGAGATTGCCCACAGTCTTCAAAACTGATTGATTTTAAGGAGATCAATGAATGGTTGTGTGTGATCCACATCGAACAAAAATCCTTCAAAATTTGTTCGATAAATGTACACGCTCCAACTGAAGACAAGGATGATGTTTGCGTCAGGACTCTTTTGTCCTGGCCTCCCCTTTATCGTTTACACTTGAATAATACTTTAGTAGTTTTCAATAATAAATCACTTGGTTATTTATTAAATATTACAAAAAATTTGCACATAAAGTGCTCGTTATTACTTTCCACTTTTTTCAACCGTTTAAGAACCTCGAAACACTTCCATTCCTATCAAACGTTAAATCCTGACTTATTTTCCCGCATCAAGCGAACAAGCGTCAGCAGTTTCCACGCAAGAAAACGCTGACTCTTGAGCATAGTAGACTCAACTAGTAGCCACACCTTTCATTTACCATGTGTTGCACACTTTTTGAATTTTCCCAGGGGCATTACAGCTGATCCGGGGCATTACAGCTGATCCATTTTTGGCGCGCTCAAGAAACAAAGCAAAATGCAGATAAAATTTCCGACGCACGTGTTCTTTAACGCATTGCAGAACATAGGAGTGCTGCCACATCCTAACAAAAAACTAAAAGATTGCATGGAACGAATTTGTTTTTCGGCAAAGTTATTGATTTTTTAGCTCTGGTAGCCCTGAAATCTCTCATCGAAGCATATGTTTATATTCGCGCCATTCCTCGCATTAGCGTTTACCATCTACCTGCTACCGAAGATTTATGGCTTGCTGTTCGGATTTTTCCGGAGGGTTGATGGAGTGTGGTTACTAGATGAGTATACTATGCTCTTGAGCGTCTATAAGCGTCTCTTGCTTGAAAACCGCCGACGCTAGCGTCCGATACGGGAAAGAATGTGAAGATCCACATTACATGATATCTGATACATTCATAAGATAAGATCCCAATACATTTTGCCGACTCCTGCACGTCAGCAAAATGATGAAGTGAAATGATGCTGATAAAATGCTTGAACAATATTTTGCTGACTCGTGCGTGTCAGCTAAGAAATTTCAACTTAGCATACAGTGGCTCCCAAAAGTTTAAGAGTCGCATAACGTGACAAAATTAATTGTGCATCGAAATTAACAATATTGTTTGAATTGAATTAGATACTAACATTTGCAAATTGACTAAATTAAAATTAAGTTAAAGCCACATTAATTAATTGAATTGACGGAAATTGTAATTTTTACCTAAATCAAATTCGCGCTTAAATTTGAAAATTAACCCGAATTAGAGAAGAAATTAACGTAAATTAGAGAATCAAAGGGAGCGTTCTACAATCACCAGGAAAGACCAGTCGACTCGTTGCCTACAAACGACACAAAAATAATTCTCTCAGGTTGGCAATGATCTTTCTCATCGGGGAATTATTAGAGGACATAGCGTCCATGATGAAACAAATGACAACCGTCAGCGCCTGATTGCCTTTGCAGATAGCAGAATACTAGTCATACGTAAGAACTGCTTCCCACATTGATGCATACATAAAATCACCGGTATCACCGGATGAAAACACGCAAAACCCAATCGACCATGTTCTGATCCAACAACGTTAGTCCTCGAGCATACTTGACATCCGTACATATTGAGGAGCCACTAGTAATTCAGACAATTACTTGATCAAACTAAACTATTGATGTCATATGTCAAATGTTTATTCGGCAAAGCTCAGCTGGCTACAAACATTTGACACCGAAAGGCTTCAAACGGAGACAGTGGTGAAAAATTTCACGGAGACCCTCGACAACCAGCTGGCTCCCATCTTATTAGATACTTTGCTGAAAACAAGCAACAAGCTCTGGGTGGAATGAAAGCGGCGATTAAGATCGTGGCAAAACAGACCATCGCACATCAAGGTCAGCGCAAATGGAATGATTGGTTCGATGATGCATGCCAAAATGTGTTAGATAGGAAGAATCAGGTTTGCAAACAATATTAAGGTTGGTAAACGTAACGAGAAAATTATGAAAATTCCAGAAGAGTAGCGAATAAGATAATTAGGATTAAGAAAAGAAAATACTATGACGACCAATTGAGAAGTATCGATGTATGTTTGGTGAGCACCAAAACATGACAAGCATATAAAGTTATGAAAAGCCTGTAACGAGGACCCAAAAATACGCTCTGCCACGACGACTTCGGAAAAATCGTTGGGGTGGAAAACAGTCTTAAAGATAGATGGGCATCATATTTCAAGAAGCTCCTCAATACGTTGCAAAGCTCCAGGGCATATGTTTCGGTGTTCACGAACCCATCCACAAAATCATCTCGCGCATTTGAGAACAAGAATATATATTGAACGAGTGGGGCCAATCAATCCATATCTGCAAAAAAATGATAAGCTGCAGGGCAAAAACTATAGAGGCGTATCATTACTTTGTATGGCATACAAAGTATTTTTGAAAACCTTGGAAAACAAAATCAGATCGGGGAGTGTCAAGGTGGCTGTAGAGTAGTTAGAACGACAGTATACCAATTGTTTACAGTTAAGCAGGAACTTGAGAAGTGCTACGAGTTCAACATATGTAGACGCACACCAATGTACGTTGACTTTAAGCAAGCATACAACCTTATTTATTATAATGAACTGTACTGAATAATGCTTTGCTTTCGTATCCCAGCCAAATCAGTCCGTCTCATCAAAATGACAATGATGTCGACAACCTCTCAAGTCCGCATCAATAAACAACTCACCGATGCCTTTGATCTAAAGTAGGGCGATGGGGTGACCCCATTGCTATTCAATTTGGCTCAGGATATGTCATAATAAATCTACCTATCGATACAAGAGATATGTTACTATACAAGTCCAGCCAAGTCGTAGCCTATGCGGACGACATCAGTATTTTGTTATGGTCACTAATAACCGGCAAAGAAATTTTTCTGAAACTTGACAGCTAGGGCTACAAATTAATGAAAATCAAACAAAGCTCATGACGCAGTCCAGGAAAAATACCTCAAATACTCAAAATATCACACTTTTTGAATATAAAATCAAAAATTTGGGTAAAAATGTGTATTCAGGCACCAAAATAACGAGAAGCTGTCATGTAACGGACGAAAGCACCGAAGGGTTAAGCTTGCAAATAAAATTTTTGTTAGTTTGGACGAACTTGAAGAGCAGTTGCATACACAGGGAAAAACTCCAAGTAAACAAATCTGTGATAAGACCTGTGCTATGCTATAGCTGTGAAATATGGATCTTAACCCAAGCATCCGTAAGAATATTGAATGCCTTTGGGCAACAGGTTTTGAGGCGAATAGTTGGAGCGAAACTAGACGGGGATCAATTGCAACCTCAATATAACCATGAGCTGTATGAAGTTTTCGACGAGCCGGAGTTCGTGATTGTAAGACTGTAGAAGTTGCAATGGGCTAATGTGGGTCGGAGAACAATGGGGAAACCAAGGAAACCAACGAAAACTGTTTATCACTGCTTCGATTTTGGAATTGGAGGACGCAGTCAATGCAGAGAAATAGTTGGAGGTGCTTGTTGCAGGAAGCGAAGACCTGAGAGAGGTTGTAGTGCTACAAAGAAGAGAAGAAGAAATTAAATAATATTGTTTTATTTTGTACCATGCAACCATCATTTCACATTATGCTGTTGAATCAAACTCAAAGAGCCCGATATTCCGTGAAAATAGCTTTCGTTTATCTAACATATGTCAAATGAGCCATCTGTGGGCTTTGTAGAATCGAAAATAGTTTTTTTATGTGTTACCAATCAGATACTTGCACACCACCCATTGGAATGATAACAAAATCTATTTTATTACAATCTACTTAATCAGAAACACATGCGGTTTAAATTTCAGCTCAATTGGTTGACTTGTTCTCGAGTTTTTGCACTTGGTTACACACAGATAAATATTTATAAGATCACATCTTTCCTTATAATCGACCAATAATTGTTTTTTTTTCTTGAAAAGCTTGCTTGCATAAAATTGATTTCAGCATAGAGTTTGTTTGAATATTTAGAATAGTTAGTTTAAAATAAGTCAAAGTGGCAGGAGAGAGCTCTCACACGAGGGGATTTGTATACCAATTATTCGTACAAGCTCCAATTCTGTGAATTTAACATTATAAATCACATACGAAAAATCATCAAAGTAAATTTTAATAATTATCTCAATTCATTATTTTAATGAAAAAATACGCTAAGCCTGGAAAAGGGCTGAAAAATTGCCTGTTATAGTTATAATAGCTTACCCCTATAATAGCTTATTTCCGTACTCTTTTTTTGTAGATATGGAAAGCTGACGCCATAGCCAATAAGTAGTCACGTCCAGCCATCTGTATTCTAGAACAAGGCTGATCAGCCGGCCTGTAAATATACGTAAATTACTAAAGCCCCACAAATTCTGCATAAAAGTTTCTGTTTTTTTTATATAGTCATATGGTTTTATTCCGTACATACTATATATTACAAATTTGCTAGAGAGCTCTGTGCAATAGAAAAAATTTCTCTCGAGAAATTTACCTGAATATGTTCAAGATAAAAGTTCTCAGTCGTGGGATTCCAGCTCTAATTTCATGAACCTTTTAAATCCTCGACAAAGCTGCAGAACATCAGAGCTTATAGATATTTGTGGAGAGCGTCCATTGGTCCCACCAACTAAAGATGAAGTTTATTCCACCGTCAAGGTTCAAAAGAATAATAAAGCGCCAGTCATCAATGAGATTCCAATGAAGCTCATTAAATATGGTGGCAGGAGTATTTAGAAAGCCATCAATGAAGTCATCCTGCACATGTGGTAACAAAAACAGTGAGTGGAGTTAATCAATTGTATTCCCTATCTACAAAAAATACGGCAGCTACAATGTATAAATATTGAGGAATATCACTACTTTGTGCGGTATACACAACATTTTCAAAGAATTTACAAAATAAAATCAGATCACATGCCATTAGTACACTTGGGAAGTATTCAGGTGTCATCAGAGCTGGTAAACTAACCATAGACGTAAACAAACCATAGACGTAAACTAACCATAGACGTATCGTTTACAGTCAAGCAGACACTTGAAAAATGCTGGGAGTTTAACATAGGTCTACACAAAACTTTCGTTGACTTTAAGCAAAGACACAATAGTATAGATTGCAACGTACTGTATCAAATAATGCTTTGGTATCCCAGCCAAATAAGTCCGTCTTACCAAAATGACCATGACATCGACAACCTCCTAACTTCGTACCATAGTATACTCAACTAGTAACTACACTCCATCAACCCTCCGGAAAAATTCGAACACAAGCCGAACAGCGAGCCATAAATCTTCGGTAGCAGGTAGATGGTAAACGCTGATGCGAGGAATGGCGCGAATATAAACATATGCTTCGATAAGAGATTTCAGGGCTACCAGAGCTAAAAAATCAATAACATTGCAGAAAAACAATTTCGTTCCATGCAATCTTTTAGTTTTTTGTTAGGATGTGGCAGCACTCCTATGTTCTGAAATGCGTAAAAGAACACGTGCGTCGGAAATTTTATTTGCATTTTGCTTTGTTTCTTGAGCGCGCGAAACATGGGATCAGCTGTCATGCCCCGGATCAGCTGACGTGCCCCTGGGAAAATTCAAAAAGTGTGCAACACAGGGTAAATGAAAGGTGTGGCTACTATTTGAGTATACTATGCTTCGTACTGAAAACCAACTCATCGATACCTTTGACACAAATACCGGGCTAAAGGAGCGAGATGGGCTGGCTGGTAATTTGACTCAGGAACATGTCATAAAAAAGCTACCTGTCAATACCAGAGGCACGTTACTATACAAGTTGAGACAAGTAAAAGCCAATGCTGATGACATCAACATTTTCTCACAGTCGTTAACGACCGTCAAAGAACTTTTCCTGAAACTCGACAGCGAAGTGAAGCTAGTAGGGCTACAAATCAATGAGAATAAAACAATGTTCATGAATCAGTTGAACTATCTGTAGTACTGAAAATATCACACTTGTTGAATACAATACCGAAAATGTGGGCGTAATTGTATATTTAAATCCCAAAATAATGAGAACAGATAATGAAAGAGATGAAATAGGCCCGAAAATATAGCTCGCAAATAAAATATTTTATTCAGTTCTGACAAAATTGAAGACCAGCTGCATGCACAGGTAAACAATGCTCCAAATGTTCAAATTTGTGCTATGCTATGGGTGTGAAACATGGATGCTAACCCAAGCATCTCCAAACTTTCTGAACACCTTTTGGCCGACGGGTTCTGAGGCGAAAAATTGGAGCGAACCTAGATGGGGAAAAATGGTGAATTCGATACAACCATAAGCTGTATGAAGTTTTTGACGAGCCCGAGGTCGGAACGATTACAAGACTGCGGAAGTTTCAAAGGGCAGGCCATATGAATCGTACGCATGAACATCGGATACCCAAAAAGTTATTGGTTGGGAAAACTGAAGGGTGGAAGCCCGGGAAACACTGGTTTGACTCGATTGACGAAGATATTTCATCGCTACTCAAATTCCAAAATTGGAAGTTATAGTAAATGGACCGAGACATTTGGAGGTGCTATTTGTAGGAAGCGGGGGCCCGAAGCGAACACTTATGTTATTCTTCATGAGAAACATCGCTCCTGTATAAGCACTATGACCATTGGTTAAGGGACTTACGGTACATGGCAAGAAGGCAAAAAGTTCGAAAAATAAAAAAACCTCTTGTCTTTAAACTAAAAGTCAAATAATTAAAGACCAAAGCAAAGGCATAAATAGAACTACAGAATTTTAGAATGTACACCTAACGTTGAACATACCTGAAGATACAAACATTGAAATAAACAAATAAAAGAAAGTGGTTAAAATGCAGGAACTATAGAAATTTTTGCAGTTATTTATATAGATATAAAGAGATAAATACCAATAATATTACTGCCAGAAAAGAATTTATCATAAGTAAACTTATAAGGTCTATAAATATTTAGGACGAAAGCAAGGAAACAAAAAAAAAAATTGATTACTTTCATTCATGGTTGCAATTTATAAAAAATTCCTTCTCTTATTATTATTATTATTATTTATTTTATTTAATATCATTTTTCTTTATATTAAATTTATACGTTTCCCTTTGATTATATTCTTCATTATATTTAACTTTTATTATTATTTAAAATCTTCTTCATTTTTCTTTATTTCTGTAAATTTTTGAAAAAATTTTAATTCTGCAAATTAAAATTTCGGGCAATGAAACACTGATTTAGTGCATCCCATCTGTATATTGCATTACCGAGTGCAATCGAACTTGGCTGAGCGAGCAGCTGATTCGAGTACCGTTGCGACGCGGAAAAGAGAAAGAAAGATTTGGACGGGTCAGGGATTCCACGGGAGTTCGTGAAGAACCACGGATAAATTGGCGAATTTTCGTTCGATAAGACCCCTTTGTAATTCGATAAGTTTTGTCACCATTTAGATCAGTGCCATGTGAAGTTATTAACAGCGCATCTTAGTTAAAATTTGTTGGAAAGTTTTCGAATTATTTAAAAGTTGAGGTTTCACCAAGGCAACTTTAGTGCAGTGAATCGTACGGCTTCAAGATACAACCAACTTCAACCGTTTCTCGACCGCCTTTTATGCGAGTGTGTGTAAAGGTTGGCTGTCCTGCCGTCGGAATTGATGGGAATTGTTGAATTTATTTGGTGAACACGGGCAGTGGATTAACATAACAAATCGAAGTTCATTTCTGAGTAAACTTGAAGCCTCAGTGAAGTGTGACCTTCATTCGTTTCTGCGCCAAGTAATACCAAGTTTAAGTCAATCAAAGAAATGGAAGCAATAGTAGGGAGTAGGAAAGTCCATATCGAGGTAAGCCATGTAGCAAGCGTGTGTTTAGGAGGCGCTCTGCCTAGTTCAGTGAGAATTATGGGTATAGCAACTTATTTTTAATCGATGATGCAACCCGGAGCGAATGAATAGGAAGGTGATACTTCGCTAGAGATTTAAAACAAAAATCTATCTTTGACTTGAGTTCACAATCGGATTGCTTTCAGGCATGGCGGATTAAGCTGGTAAAATATTATTGATAAACAACGTAACCAAGGACGAATTCAAGTTTAATAGTTAAAACCTGATGATTTAATGGTTCGGTACTTAGTTGACAACTTGGTGCAGGTCATTTACGTTCAGTGCAATTAGTCAGTAACTGCAGTGTAAAGCAATAAAACAGTTATTAATGACGCGTTTAGTGTCTTGATTATTGTTTCTGAGAAGTTCTTGAAAGATAAAGGCTTACGCATTTGAGAATTTAGTGCCCGAGTAAAGTGATCTAATCCACATATTAGTCAACATTGAACGTATTGCGCAAGTTCGTTAAAGGGAGTACATTGTAGGTCAAAAATATTGCCTGGGTTTTCGTGTTTGAAAATGAGGTAGGAAATCACGACAATTTGATGTGGCATTCTATGTATATTAATGCATGCGTCATTGATGAGAAAGAGAAAACACGAATTTAACTCGCTGAGTCAACGTAAAGCGTGCCAGTGCGTTCCTATGGGCACCAAAGTAAAAAGTATGTACACAAACAGCTTAAATAGACATTCCGTTAAAAAGATGAAAACATGATAGTGTCAGATAGCTCATTTTTAGGGTCTTGTAAAATAATTTTACAAAACCCTTCTAAAATCGCGTCCTGTCTGTCCGTCTGTCTGTCTGTCCGTCCGTCCGTCCGTGTGTCACAGCAGTTTTTCTCGGAAACCACTTAAGCTAGAAGCATCAAATTTTGTATATAGGTGTAAAGTGGTGATCTCTTTAAAGTTCAATTACTAAAAAATTTTATAAGGTATTTAAGGGGGGTCTCCCCATAGAGGAGAGTGACCCCCCGAAAAAAAAATTTCATTGAAGGTAGCCGATATGGGTATCAAATGAAAGGTCTTGATGAGAACTTTTCAAAACAGGTCTTAGTTTGGCAAAGTTTGCGTCGAGGGGCGCACAGGGAGGGGAAATACACGAAAAATTTGTGTCCCCCCCCCTCGCGATTGGACGCCTTCCATCCAAAAAATCTGAAAAAAATCACGAATGTAGGCCTTGATGAGTACAACAACAACAAATACAAGAGAAGTCGCAATTCACTCAACTTTGTTAGTAATAGCATGATTTATCGATTTTATGTTTTCTTGAATAAAATCTTAACGGTACCCTTAAATTCAATGAAATTCAGTACACAGACCTCTATTTATAAAATTGATCAACCCTCCAAGTTTCATAAAGATTGCATCATATTTAGCGAAGTTATAGCGGTTTGAATTTTGCTGTATTACTATGGACCAATATGCGCTGCATGTATTACTATGGCAACATATGGCTATGGAACAACATGCGCTTTTTACCGACTCAGACACTACAGTTTTGCTAGGATTTGCATGAAAATTTCAGGAATGATAGGTGTCATGAATAACTTTGAGAATCAGTTCAGCTAGTGGTATCAGTAATCGTAAAACAAAATAGTGGTTGTTTTAAATGCGAAGATTGAATAACTTTGAGTTATTTTTTCCCAACTTCAACGTTTGAGGTGCATGCTTTGAACACTTGATTCAATTTAATGAATGACTGAAGCTGAGTACCTACAATTAATACTCATAAGTGAAACAAGTAAAGGAGGCGGGAGGGAGCTTCTAACAAAAGGGCTTTGTAACAACTCTAGGATTCGAAAAAATTGGCCATGAATCGATGATAACAGTACAGGAGAGTGGCCCCTGAAAAAAATTCATCAAACGTAGCCGATATGAGTATGAAATGATAGCTTTCATGGGAGCTTTTCAAAACAGTTCTTAAACAGTCAGTTTTTGCTTCAGTGGGGGCACAGGGGGGAAATACATGAAAAATGTGTTTTCTTCCTCGCGAATGGACATCTGAAATAATTATCAAGGGAGATATTTATGAGTAGAACAATAACAAAAACCTCAGAAGTCGAAATTCTTTCAACTTTGTTAATAATAGTATGGTCTTCAAATTTCATATTTTCTCCAATAAAATCGTCATTGACATGCTTTTCGACTTTATTCAATCTGGTGACTGCATTTTGTAAATTGAATACAAAACCCTTCTGACATGAGCGTAGGTCTGTTTACCCAACTTGTTTTTAAATTACTTGGAGTGTTGAATAGTCAATGAGATAAATCTTTTAATCGGTATCTGATTTAAAGTGTAACTCATGGTTATTCTTGTTAGTTGACCAAAAGATTATTCCGTGGAGAGGCAATATGAGAAATGATTCAGTATTCCAAAAATCATAGGTATTAATTTGTAAATCATGATACCTGAGATGATAATCGTTTATTTTCACACCAAGTTTACATAGTCGTTTGCTGATTGCAACTCGCTTAAGGTATTCCAAGAGCGTGATGCGATCGAGAAATTGGATATATTGAAGCAGCCCCCGATTTTAATAGTACATTTTAATAGATTTTTTTTGCCGACTCAGACGGATTAGAAAACACATACAAGAAGAAGCAACGTTTTGTCAACTTTCCACTAACAAATCTCAATATGAACTCATATATAGTCCGTACATAGTTGCGAACGAGAAGCAACAAGACTTATCACTTATATGCTGTCTCAAATCATTACGGACCAATGAAGGCTGGTCATTACACGGCATTTTGTAAAACCAGTATTTACGAGAAATGGTTCAAATACGACGTCTAAAGTGTACAGCGATTGATTGTTAAAATATATTCAAAGTGAAGTTAAACAAATTTTTAAACGAATTCTAAAATAGTTGAAAAATGTAATTGCATTTAATTATTGTGTATTTTTACGTATTATGATTGCAGAAGACACTTTTACATTCTGTCAAATAAACGAAAAAATTTTCTCATGGGCTTGTAGGTCATTTAATAAATTAAATTGAATTTAAATAATTATTTTTCAAAATTAGAGATAAATAGGCACATCAAATTGATCAATTTGCAAGCATGTTTCATGTACGTTTTCAATTTTCAACTTATGCTTATTTGCACAAGAAAAGACCCCTAATGCAATCCTAATATCGATTTTTTTTAAACTTAGGTACGAATTGACGTTTACCGGTAATTTTGACCAACTAAGAGTTTATATCTATTAAAAATTGAACTTTATCGATACAAAAAACACGAAATTATGTATTCTTGTTTAACATCGATACATAAAAAATAAATTCAAATGGATTGTTAAAGCTTAAAACCTGGTCTTTCCCTTTCGTTTGACCTGCCTGGGTATAGGACCCGCATCGATGGCAGGATCCTCCGCTAAAATGGGCTAGCCATCCGGCGTGCTCCTTCTTTTTTTTGCTTAACAGGAGCTCTAGCCGGGTAGAGTGGCCTTCCGCTCGCGTGCCCGTTTATGACATAGGGTTATGTGATTTCACTGCATAACGCTATGGCATAAATTGGTTACGTTTGCATTCCTCATTGGAGAGAAAAAGTCATGCAAATAATGTTTTCACTCTAATGGCAAATACATGGCTACGTCTACGTATGGATCTTGATCCGGTTGGGAGGGTATGAAGAGGCACCGCTTCCTGGATACCGTACTGTTATTTGTGGGTCATAAGTATCGTCGGTAACGAGGAAGTCTGCTCTTAAGTCTGTCTGTTTTCTCCCGGCCCGGTTTGTTACTGGCTATAAACAAGTTCAACGCTTAGAAGGTTACCTCGGCCTCGATACCAGTAGACCGGCATTTTTACCTGGTTTAATTCGTGAATGCAAAATTCGTTTGTAGTGCGTCCTTGTGCTGGGGGAAAGAACCCGCCCCAACGACAACGCAACGCCAGCCTGCCAGTGCATTCACGCGTCCTCGGATTAATCCAACCTCGGCGGATTTCAACATCCTCTTTCGCCGAGGTAGCAGTCTTTCACGCACATTTTATCTATATCAGTTTCACTACAAGTATTTTCATACTCGGGAGTTAATCATTTAGTGCAGTTCATGCGAAATAATGTGAATTACCTCAGTTGCCAGGAAGCTTCACGTTACTTGCAGATGAATTCTTATCTTCATTGATTATGTAATGTATGAATTGACCATGAATCAAGGAAAGGAATCAATGTTTGTGTTAGTAACTCCCAGATAAGCTCCAAATCTACTTGCTTGATGAGTTCTTTTGTCGGGTTTTCCTTACCAGTTCATAATATTGCAATTTCTTGATTGGTGGAAATGCAGCCACAACCTGATTTCATCAATGAATATGAAAGTATATGTCTAGGCCGATGCCAGGATTCACACATTAACGGAAGCAAATTTAATTGCCTCGCAATCGGATCTAATACGCTTGGTATTCTTCAGCGTTGATCGCACGATGCCACTTTTGGTTTACAAAGAGAGGCAGATTTGGCCTCGCTCCTTCCGTAGTGCTGGTGAAAGAACCCTGGCAATTTCTCTAGTTTATATTATTTAAATGCTAAGTTCTTCTTAGATTATCTCTAAATACAATAACTAAGCTTTCATTTTATTTTATTTTATTCTATTATCATTGCTCAGCTTCCATTTCTGGAATCTTTTCAAATTCCTAATCTAGATTCTTATTTGCTGAAGATAAGGTTGTGGTTGCGCAAGTGTTGACATTAACAACACCATGGCAATGTTGAAAATGAAAAATTCATCAATTGACTATTTTTAATATTTTCAAAGATAACCGAAATGCAAGATCGCATGGGCGTATATAAGGGGGGGGGTTTAGGGGTCTGGACCCCTCCCTAAGCATACGGAAAAACTAAATAATATTGAATTAAAAATTTCTTAATAGAAATTTCAGCAGAGACTAGAAGAGAGAATAGAGGAGCATTCCATATCTCTGAAAAGTGTCGCCAAGGGTGGAAAGAGTAGAATAAGTGGTATCGAGATCACGGGCCACCATGGCATCTACAATTAAAAGCGATGTAATTTCCCAAAGACGTAGAAAGAATAATGAAAACATCTCGCAACTGAAAATTAGCATACAGAAAAGTAGCATAAGGCTTAAAACGTTGTTTTTGAATTTAGAGTTTGGCTATTGGAAGGTTAGGGGGCAATGCAAAGACATTTTAATTTTTCTATTCATGTAACCGAACGTTGATCGCAAGCTGCTTTATTTCACATGAAACATTTCGTACTAATTCAAGGCAGTAGAAAATGTGTTGCTTTCTGCTTTGCACCCATATGGGAGTAAACTCTAGCGAATTGTTAATCATCCTGGCCATGCATATTCAGAGACTATGGAAGTAACATAAAATATTTTTTACCAACTTTAAAAAAATAAGTTTGTAGTTGTATCCCTTTTCCCTATATGTTCGAATACTCGAATATAGCTAATCTTAACTGTCTTTTGTTTTGTGATTGCTTTATTCGCTGAAACGATTGTTTTTTTTCTCATAATGTTTCTTTCAGAAACAGAAGTGGTTACAAGGATTTTATATTCGAGGAAACTTTGTCGCTTTACCCATACCATGCATGTAAAAGAATTCCTTGAAGCTGGCATTCGTTGCGGGCAAAGACATAAACTACTGGACGCAAACCTTATGCTCTCGAAGTATACAGTCTTTCTTCACCTTTCGTTCCCCTTTACAATCCTCCACCCATGAAATACTCTCGCGACGAAAGCATGCTTGCCTCCAACTTCATTCAACGCAACAATGCAAACATTTTTGTTTTATTTTTGGCGATTGGAAACAAGCGTCATACAAAGTAAAATCATAATGGGTCAAGAACCGAGGGCGATGGATTGTCTCCAATAGAACTTCCTTCTAGAAATGAATTTGAATGTTTCGGTCTAAATTTTGTTTAAAGCCATTTTCAGGAGAAAGGTCTATTGGGGCAATCGTCGACGGCCCAAAGTGGAATTGCAAACTTATGCCGAATGCACAAAAAAGAACGTGACTGCAATCATGTAAACAACTCCAGTTAGATATGAATTGGAGTAGGGCAGAGCGAGATACCATGCAACTAAACAATCATACGCTGCTGAATGCTTAATTTATCTCGAGCCATTTCTTATCCTGTAGTCTATGTATGAATCTATGGTTGAGGATTAGTTCATACGCGAACAACAAAATACGAGTGTGGCTTACTAAAAATAAAAAATGAAAAAAGTATCAGAGAAAATAACTCTTTTGAATTTTTCCAAAAGAAAGGACTCTTCAAAATCAGAGGATGAAAACCATACTGAAGCTTACAGAGATGTCGCAGGCCCATCTAGTAATCAAGTAAAGAAAGGTAAGTAAAATTATAACAAAGAAAGTGGTCATAAACTTCATTCGTGTAAAACGGAACACGCCACAAAATTAAAATTTGGCGGCTAGGTCGCGTCGTGTACAGTGCAGTCTAGATATTTGCATATGGAAAGGTGTCTCAATATTTTTTTTGATCCGATCAGTTTTTTAAATATAGTCGTGTATTTATTATACACAGTAACCATTTTTAAGTCCTTCTAATTTTAAAATAGTACATTTCATCATTTTCTAGTAACGGTTAGTATTTTATCGTAAGAAGTACCGAAAAATTGTTACTGTATTTGACCAATCTTTGACTTACTTAACAAATTTATCTGGTAAGCTGAGTTTTAACTGTTTTCTTGTAAGTATTTCTCTCAGTAAAAGTTTAAGCTTATGTTTTGTTAATAAACATTCATTCTTGTTCATATAAACTTATGTTTTTATTCTAATTTTATTGTTGCCGAAAAATTTTGTTTTGAGCTCTACTGGCTATGCTCCGAAGTAGCGTATGTCCTGTTTTTCTAAACAAAATATCGTTTTGCTCATTTGCCTAATGGTAGCATTTATCATCTTCGCTACCAAAGTATATTTTACCAGTAAATATACGCGCGCCATACAGTCAACGCTACATATCAGTTTTGAAAGAAATTTGAAAATAATGCTTCAAAGTATCATCGGTTTGGTGTTTCTTCGTACCAAGATTTTCTCACATGTAAAAATATGCTGAGTGAAGAAACTGGCAAATCATACTCAGCTTTGAAAATAGCAATACATTGCCAAACTTTCAACTAAATGCAAAGTAATATTTGAAAACGACAGCGTTGATATTTGCTCCTTATATTTAGCTTGGTATATTTTTTACTCTCTTACATTCACCAAAACGGTTCTCAAATCGACGGAAAACTAGAAAAAAAATATATAAAAAAAAATAAAAAAAAACTTATTCAAACGTATTAATAGAAGTGTAATCAGAGCACTGATCAATAATCATCTAGATAACTGAGCTACTGGAATATAATATATATATATATATATATATATATATATATATATATATATATATATATATATACATATATATATATATATATATATATATATATATATATATATATATGTATATATATATATATATATATATATATATATATATATATATATATATATATATATATATATATATATATATATATATATATATATATATATATATGCCACTCTGGAGATTTATCAGCCGAAACATTTGTTTAAAGCTTATTTTTCACAACTGGAGATGTATGTATGTTGAAAGAGTGTTTATGTTGTCTTCGGAAAAAGGTGTTTAGGCTAAGACATTTTTCACTATCTTCCACTTTATAGCAAATACAATAAATACGTTTGCGCCATTTACCACGTAAAATCCCACTTTCAAAATATTTTTTGTGCGTGGATGTGTTGCTTTCTGTCTCTATTCCTTCTCTTTTTCTATCCATGTTCGGTTTCGTTCATTTCCTTCTTTTACAGCTAGGATCGACGTACTTCCAGATCCACCCATCGAGTTTGATATTGGGAAATATGTATGTGATCCTCCGAAGAACGATGAAGAAAAGCTGCGTGCGTTGAAGGAACCTTGGAGTCCACCTGAAACATTCAAATTTCCAGTTACAGGCAAAACGAATCTTTCTTTTCAGCAGCATTGGACCACACGGTATCCATGGTTAGTTTATTCAAACATAATGCAGGGAGCGCTTTGCAAAGTATGTGTTTTGTTCGGCAAAATGCAAGGTGGCCGCGGTGATCAGAAACTTGTAGCCTTAGTTAGCAAACCATTTAACAATTGGAAGAATGCATTGGAAAACTTCGATCAGCATATAGGCACGATATACCATAAATTTGCTCTTGAACAAGCAGCAAATTTTGTAAAGGTAGCAGAAGGTAAAACACTTAATATAACAGAGAGTATCAATACAGAAAAAAAAATGGCCGTAGAAAATCGACAAAAAATTAAAGCCATCATTGAAACAGTACTTCTTTGTGGAAGACAAGAAATGCCATTAGGCATTTACGCCCGCCGAGTCTGGCAGTGTGGGACTCCCATGGGGGATACCCTTGGACTACCCACTAAACACCCCCCCTGTCAATCTGAGAACCTAGCCTGGAACCGTTTGACACATTACTTTGGGCTAAGCCTCATTTCTCTACGCGTTTAGGTGCCACCGGCCTACAGGGATCCCTTTTCCAGCGGAAGGAGGGGAAGGGAGAGGGATTTCTAGAAAAGAGACCCCTCCGCCCTGGACGCCCCCAGGCGCTCAAATATGTTCCTTTTTATCTGAAGGACTGCCCGAGCGTAATGTGCCACACAGTTCCATTTGTCAACGGATGTGAGCATCTCTCCAGTGAGTTCATCTGGAGAGAGATCTCCCATTTCTTCAATGAGGTCACCGCACTGTCTTTCCCACCTCTTGCATACATATTACTTCGGGCTAAGCCTCATTACTCTATGTGTTTAGGCGCCACCGGCCTACAGGGATCCCTTTTCCAGCGGAAGGAGGGGAAGGGAGAGGGATTTCTAGAAAAGAGACCCCTCCGACCTGGACGCCCCCAGGCGCTCAAATATGTTCCTTTTCATCTTAAGGACTGCCCGAGTGTAATGTGCCACACAGTTCCATTTGTCAACGGATGTGAGCATCTCTGCAGTGAGTTCATCCAGAGAGAGACATACCATTTCTTCAATGAGGTCACCGCGCTGTCTTTTCAACCTCTTGCATACAAAAAATGTGTGGTAGGCATCACCGACTTCTTCAGCACAGGATATGCAGTCAGGAGACCGTGACGTACCAATCTTGTGCAGGTAAGACCGAAAGTATCCATGTCCACTCAGTAGCTGAGTTAGATAGAAGTCTGTCTCACCATGCCTTCGATTGAGCCACGGCCTCAGGTCACCAATAAGGCGTGCGGTCCACCTACCTGTTGTATCGCTCACCCAGGACTGTTGCCAATCACTGAGTGAGCGTTCTCGTTCTCCGTGGGCGACAGCATCTCTGTCGTATTCGTTCCTCCACAGGTAGATTCTGCGGCGCTCCTTGGCAAGCAGGGCAATGGGTATCACTCCTGCGATGACCAGCACTGCCAACTCCGAGACAGTCCGATATGCAGATGCGATCCGCAGCGCTCCTCGTCACTGCACCTGTGCCAAGCGCTTTCGATACAACTCCTTGTTGAGAGCCTCACACCATATTTCCGGTCCGTACAACAGCACAGATTGTCCTGCGCCCATCAGAAGTCTCCTTCTTGATGAGGTGAGACCCCCTTTGTTGGCCATTAGTCGGCTGAGCCTTGTCAGCAAAAGCTGACAAGGCTCGCTGCAGCCTTGTCAGCTTTTGTCTTGATTTGCTCGGAGAAATGCATCTTCGAGTCGATCAAAATGCCCAGGTACTTCACTGCTAGTTTAGTCTCAACGAGTGCTTCCCCAATGTTGATCATCCTTACCCTAGGGATTCTCTTTTTTGTCAAGATGACTACTTCGGTTTTCTCCAAAGCTAGGCTGAACCCGCGAGCAGTCATCTAGTCCCTCACTCGGCGCATTAGCTTACCCAGTCTGAGTTGCGCTTGTTCAACAGTGCGTCCCGCAACTAGCGCCGCGACATCATCTGCATAGCCGATCAAGCACGACTCATCCGGCAGCTCGATTCTCAGTATCCCGTCGTACGTGATGTTCCACAGGTCTGGGCCAAGGATGGAGCCTTGTGCAACACCCGATGTAACTTCCATCCTCCGCCGACCCTCCTTCGTCTCATAGAGCAGGCTCCGGTCTGTCAGGTAGTTCTTCAAAATCCGCATCAGATATTCTGGAACTTGAAAAGAGTTTTCCAGTGCTTCCAGAATATCCGCCCATCTAGCGGAATTGAAGGCGTTTCTGACGTCAAGCGTCACGAGCAACACAACCCTTTTGTTTGACTGGCAGTGAGCCTCCACTCTTTGGACCGCGCTCACTACTTCCGCTATCGCGTCAATAGTGGAGCGACCTGCTCTAAAACCATACTGCCGTGGAGATAGGTCCCCGGCTGAACGGACCGCGTCAGTGAGTCTTCCCTTAATGAGTTTCTCGGGCACTTTCCCAGCCGTGTCTAGCATACATAACGGGCGGTATGCAGACGCCAACTCGGAATTTCCCTTCCCCTTGCTGTTCAGTACGAGCCTCGACAACTTCCAGCGTTCCGGAAATACACCTTCGTAAAGGCAAGCGTTGAACATACTGAGCAACAAGTCAGGACAAAGCTCGTAGACAAGCTGCAAAACCTCAGCAGGAACGCCTTCCGGTCCCGGGGCCTTCCTTGCTTTCATGGATAGAATTGCCTGCTCCAGTTCCATCATTGTGAAAGGTGAGCTGAATCGACACGGATAGGGTGCGTGGGGAATAGTGCCCGTGTGATCTCGTCCATCTTCTCTGCTTCATGTAAGCAGGGCTTCCGTTGGGCACCAAGTTTTTGCATGACCAGTTTGACACCTAGGCCCCATGGATCCCTATTTACATTGTCCATGAGATCTTGCCAGCATCGGGCCTTGCTCTTGTTAATAAGCCTGCGAAGATATTTCCTGCCGGACCTGTATACTGCTAGCCTAGTGTCTGCGTCCTCCCGTGTTCGCGCCCGCTGGGCCTCTCGCCGAAGTTTATGACACTCGCTTCTTTGTTCGGCGATCTCGTTTGACCACCAGTATACTGGAGGCTTACCGTGTCGGGGTCTCCGACGGGGCATGGAAGACTTGCAAGCAGTTATGATGGTACTCATAGTTGAGTTTATCAAGTCCTTGGCTGTAGGCCTTCCACTCCCTGGCGGAGCTCCCAGCAACAGTGCGCCTGCGTAAGCGCGTCAGCGAACCTCTCAACGTCCATCCTCCCAGTCCTCCATCCGAGGATTGAAGTTTGGGCATATGCATGCAGAGTGGCACCGTCGTGAATCTTAACCGCTATATACTGGTGATCACTAGCCGAGTAGTCCTCTAGTACTCGCCAGTTGTGTACTCCAGGTACCAGGGACTCCGAAGCGAGTGTCACATCGGGTATGGTTCCTACGCAACCCCAGTGGCGGAAAGTAGGGGTGTTACCAGTATTTAGTACAAAAAGTTCTGTTCTGGCCGCCATGTCCAAGATTTGCTTTCCCCTTGGGTTGGATTGTGGCAAAACCCATTCAATGGCTCTAGCGTTGAAGTCTTCCCCGACCAGCGTGTGGCCCTCTGTGTTCGAGACAGCGTCCTCCAGGGCATCGAGTTTGGTTCGAAAAGATCGCATTTCCTCGTTAGGCGTCAGATAAACACTGAAATATGTTATCCCTGAACACCGCACCCACACAAAACCATCCCCGCGGCCATGGCCCTGTACCTGAAGGCGGGCGCTGTCTCGAACCCAGATGGCCGAGGTACTAGATTCGTCAGGGTACCACGCTTGCGAGTCCTTGTTATGATGTTGCTCGCTCAGCAACAGCAGGTCAGCTTTCTTATCCCTCGCAAACTGCTCAAGTAGGTCCTGGGCGTTTGTGATTCGGTGCAAATTGACCTGCAGGATACGGATCATTTGAGTATCGATTTGGCTTTAAATAGAGCCTCCTTGAAAACCCAGCATCTCCCTGCCCCCGGCTCATGTTTGAGGTCGCCGGGTGCTAGCTTAGCATCCTTGCAAAGAATGCATTTTGCCTCGTTCGTGCACTCCTTCCTTTTGTGCCCCGTTTCACCACATTTGTAGCACAGAGATCTCCTGTCGGGTCCCCTACAGCCATACGCGGTGTGACTGTATTCGAAGCACCTGAAGCAGTGGATAGGGATCGCTCTTCTCCGTATCCTGCAGATCACCCAACCTATCTTAATTTTGCACTTCGCCAGGATTTGCTGGGCGTCTTTATCTTTTACTATAGCAATGCGCTGTCCCCTTGTGTTTTCACGTGTCAATCTTGCCTTGACTTCACTTAAGCTGGGGAACTCCCTCCTAATGGCATCCTCTACTTCAGCTTTGTCCATGACGCAGTCGAGGTCCCTGATTTCCAGAGTGGCTATTGGTTCGAGCGAGGCAATGGTTGCCGCATCCCCAAGAACCTTTTGAACCGCGTCACGGAATGCATCTTTGTTTTTGGCCTCTGGCCCAAATCCACCAGCAGGCCACCGGTCCGGGTTGGTCGAACTGCTTTGATGGCAGTTTAGGTGTCGTCGGCTTGACCGCTCCTTTAATTTCACGGAGGACATCTGCGTAGGTTCGGCCCTTAGTGGGTTTAATAAGCAGTGCCTCTCGCAAGGGTTTGCGCCGCGGTTTGCTTTTTGTTTTCTGCGGTATATCGGGGGTTCTTCGTTCTTCTTTTTGTGGTTGAGCTCTTTGTCTATTTTTTCTAGGAGGAAGGACGGGACTATAAACGAAGTTGTCACTCCAGACGAGGAGTTTCACGTGGTGCGAAACAAGGCAGCGAAAAAAGCGGCCAAAAAGCTACTCCTAGAAAAAATGCCATTAAGAGGTAACCATGACTCCGGTGAAATTGGAATAAATGAACCTGATCATAATGACGGCAATTTCCGAGCACTTCTTCGCTTTCGTGCACCATCTGGTGATGAAGTATTTAAAAGTCATTTACTGACACAAACCAACCACAATAGAGCGATGTATACTTCATCAGTTATACAGAACGAAATTATTACACTATGCGGTAATGCTATTCAAGCTCATGTCCTTAAAAGGGTTAGAAAGGCAGGTTATTTTACCTTATTGGCAGATGAAACCCAAGACATTTCACGAAAGGAACAATTAGCGCTATGCCTGAGATGCGTTGATTGCTCCTCTGAAAAATCAGTTGTTCGTGAGGATTTCCTGCAATTCGTTCATCTAGAAGATGTTTCAACACAATCGTTAGCGACTACAATCATAACGAATCTCTTGTCGTATGATTTGGATATGACAAAATTTACTGGACAAGGCTTTGATGGGGCTGCAGTATTTAGCGGCAGACTAAGAGGCGTACGAGCAATAATTGCGGAGAAATACCCAAGAGTACAGTTTGTGCACTGTGTAGCTCACGTGCTGAACTAAGTTCTGGTACATTCAAGTGAGATACCAATGATACGAAACTGTATCGGCACTATCAAAAGCACTGTCAATTTCTTTCGACAATCTCCACTTCGGGACGGTATGTTTAAACAAATAGCAGACCAAACTAATTCTCTTCATTCAACCCTTCTCTCTCTCTCTGTGAGACTCGATGGACAGAAAAGCATAAGGCGGTTGAGAGGTTTGCAGAAATGTATCTTGTAGTAAGATTCACGCTTGAGTCACTTCAACAATCTACTAACAGAGATATGGCGAGTCAAGCGTACTAAATGCATGCAGCCATAGAAAGTAGCCAATTTATTATGTCGTTGGTGATTCTGAAAAAAAGTTTTTCATATACAACAAACTTAAAGAATGCAATGCAGAAGGTGAATGTAGATTTGACAAACGTAACCAGCTACGTGACGTCGGTTAAAAATACTCTCAAAAATATTCGAAATGAAACCGAGTTTAAAATACTTTTCGACCAAGCAATGGGGCTGAGTTCAAGTGGCACCATTGCTCCACGAACAACTGGAAGGCAAACGCAGCGTGGTAATGTTCCAGGAGAAAGTGCGGGAGAATATTATCGGCGGAATATATTTTATCCATTTGTTGACCATGTAATTATGGAGCTTAATGTTCGCTTTAAGCCACACGAGGAGACTATCAAAGGAATACAGATGATTCTGCCCGAGAACATAAAAAATTAGAAAACTGTTAAAGAGAACCTAGGGAAAGTAGCATTGTCTTTTCTGGGAGAAACGATTGCAAACTCTTTTCCTAGTGAATATGAAATATGGCACAATCACTGGGAATCAATACCCGAAAAACCGTCAACTGCTCTAGCAACTTGTAATGATTTTCAACTTTCTTTGCGATCGCGGAACCGACCTCTCATCGGTTCTAGACGTTAAGTCTGAGTAGTGCCAACGGATGGTACCAACCGGTCAACCAATCCGTGCACCGTAACCCATTCACGCAGTGGCTGCTTGTCTGCCAGCTAGATCGGAGAGGATTTCGGTCGCGGGTCTCCGAATGGGTTACGCTCAATTACAATATTCAGCCACCTGTACACGCCCGTTTTTAAAACGCGTTACAAAAGCAAAACCATACCGAGAGGAAACCTATTCTACGTTACTCCGTATTTCTTCATTAACCAGTCAAAAACACAAAATCTAATGTTTATTTCGTGTTCCCGAATTCCCGACGCGGTACCGAAAAGTTTGCTACACTAACTCAATCCGACGAAAACTACGTTAAAGAAAACTCAAAGTCAACTAAGGTACCGCGTACCGCGCGCGACGCGAAACCAACCTCAGCGGATTTTCTCAAACCCTACCCTCGCGACGGCATACTTACCCTGCACCTCATTTCCCGCTGAAAGGCAGAACTACTGGAAAGGAAAGTCGTGTTTTAATTTGCAATTCATGATTTTATTAATATAATAATAGATACATAACTAAAGTTAAATCTTCAAATGCTTTTTTTTTACTGTAAGGCCCTAACGCGGTTATATCTATCGTCTACGATTCTAGCGTTCAATTTCAACACCGTCGAGTCGTACAGATCTCCGAATTTACTGCAACTAAATTAATAATAAAGCACAGGATGTGATGTATGTTTTTTTTTTTACAGATTTCGAATTATGCTATAAAAGTCTTACTAAACAGTTCCACATCTATCGCCTTTAGTTTGCGTAGGTTTACCAACACTTTTCTACTATTGAAAAAAAACCTTAAATTGCATTTTAACTGGTAATCGAAAATATATCTGTACATATAACACATGTGTGTATCTGTATTATGGGACTCCCATTATCGCTGCCCTTACTCTACGAATAATTATTGAGCGGCAATTCTCGTTTCGAGTAGTTAGATAAAGAAAATAGACTGCAAAATTAACTAAAACGAAACCTTGTGCAACCTAACAATTTAAAGTTCTCTGACACTAACGGAACTCTGCTGGTTATTGTTTCCCTACTGCTAATACCTCACCATAGTCGTTACTGATGATGCGCTTTCTGCACCTGCAAGTCTACTCAAAAGTTCAGCTAATCGCAACTTAAGTCTGTAATGAGTTAAATAGTCCAACATTGGAAGCTAACATTAAGTTAATAAAGCATGTTAACTGCAGCTACTAACTACCTATAAGAATAACAACTTTTTGGAGGAATGAGTATTACTAGTTAATCTCTTTTATTTCATTTTTACTTTACTCTTAGAGACCTATTATGTCCTAAGTTATGCTTTCCATACAAATTCATTTCAAATGCAGCTAAGGAACGACCCTCTTTTTTTTTTAAATATACATGTTGCATGTACAGAAATATAATAAAAGAAATAAATTAAAAGTGGGAACGCTTTGATTTTGTATCTCTCAACAGGGTTGGTGGATACTCTTGTTTGGATCAAGGAATTTTCTCGAGGCCTATACCCAATCAAAACTAAAAGTTATTTTGAACGTTAATCATTGAAAATTGACTCGTATATTTTAATAATTTACCAGCCTCTTATTTAATTCTTTGGAATGCGATTACGAAGGCTTCGTCACTAAAATATTCATTTGAATAAGATTTCGCAAATTAGCGCAGCGAAAGTCTCGAACGCCTTCGCCACGATAACTTTTATGCCATGTACGTAACCAGAACAATACAAATTCACTACAGAACTTGGAAATTCGTTGATATTCACTTAAACAGGAGTACCCAACCCCAGGGACACTGCTGAATAAACCTTTCTTTATTTAAATTACCCCAAATATGTTGAGAAGACTCGATTACTTCAGTCTCATTAATTTCGAATATATTAGAAGATAGTTAATACATAAATCTACACTCTCTTCCCTCATAAAGTGTCTTACAATCTTCAGTATTCTATTCTACCGACTTTACTCAGATGTACGATCGTATAAAAATAAAATGCTTAAATATATTGAAAACTTAAAAAGGTAAGGTAACAATGCAAACAAAAATCATCAGTTAATTTACAACATTGAACATGTACTTTGTTCTCGTTTGCGATTGCTACCACACACGTCAGTAAAATGTCTCCTTTGAATTCGACATCGTTCCGCACGACGCCTTGGATAATTCATTGATTGCGTGGATTTGGTTTAGGATTGTGTTATTTTTGTGATGTAAAACAATCGCTGGGTCAAGCACTTTGGGCAAGGTTTCATTAGGAATCCCGCCATGTGGCCTAATATATAATTTGCATGACCATTTTGGGAAAAGTCTAATCTTTCATACCTTGAACATGTCCATTGTTTGCCTTGAGCAAGAAGCAGCGCCACAACGCAAAAGCCAAAAATGATTCGTTCCTTCCTCCACCCTTTTCCCGCAATCGCTTGGTACCTTCCAACAGTTGTCGCTGCCTTTGGGGGCTCAACCGGAATATCCTCCGGGGTTTAGATTTGGATTAAACGTCTATTTAAATTGGATTAATTGTCATTTCAAGACTAATTTTTATCATCTTACATGGCCTTTAAACTGTTGCAATTATAATGAGCAGATGTGTAATTTCGGCGATACGATACTTTAAGTCGGGTGCGGCACGCTCTAAATTCTCATTAGCGAAATCACACGATGGGAATATGTGTACAACATAAGCGGCTTGATCAATCCCTGTTGTTGGGGTGGCTGCTTCACCAAATCGCTGCGCAATTCACGTTCAACGACCTTCGCCTCACAACCACACTCTGCCGCCATGTGGCTGTCACTTTTTCCTTTTGACATCCCACGACAAAATTGACGTAGGATGTGCAACCGTCACACCCGACATGAGATGCCAAGCCACTCGGTGGCAAGGTGTGTTAGTGAGTCGCCAGCAGCGTCACAAGATTCATTACAAACTCTTGATAAATGCGACCAAGAGTTCTTCCCAACCATCAAAATACTGCTTAAGATTTCGGCCACCCTTCCAGTGTCCACTGCAATCACTGAAAGGAGTTTTTCAACCCTAGAGAGGTTGAAAAACTATCTCAGAAACAGCATGGGAAATGAAAGACTCATTGGACTTGCGCTGATGAGCGTTCATCGTGATTTAGTGATCCAGCTAGACGCAGAAGAAGTCCTTAACATGATAGCAACACGGCGCAATAGATTCAATTTAATACTTTAAGTAAGTTTGAATAAGTTCTTTGCTTCAAAGAAACTAATACATATGCATTTACAATGCTGTTTAGAACTATTGTACATTTCACAGCATACTTTTAAAAAAATGAAATGTGGACTGCGTTTTTGTAAATCTACAAAATTAGTTATGTAAAAGAGGATAAGACATTGGTGGTATACCAAAAACATTATTTTCGTTAATTAAATTAAATAAAAATAATTTTCTCCTTTTAACATTGGATATTTATTTTGTGTAAAACGCGTTTTCGACTACTATTTGTAGTCTTCTTCAGTACAATAGACTAGAAGAAGAAGACTACAAATAGTAGTCGAAAACGCGTTTTACACAAAATAAATATCCAATGTTAAAGGAAAAAATTATTTTTGTTTAATTTAATTAAAACACATTGGAAAAAAGTGACCATTATTTGATTGATTATTTTCGTATTACTGCTAAAATATTGTGCGTAAATGTTTTCTAATATGTCTAGCGAACGTAAAATATGAGTTTTTAACGGTGTAAGTAAATCAAAATACAAAATGATTAAAAGTAAATACCTTACTTAGGCATTGAGTGCACCTCATTGCTTTTTTTTAGGGTTTTGTACTAAAATACAAAACCCTATTGCAATCACGACCTGTGTCCATCTGTCCGTCCGTCCGTCCGTCCGTCTGTATGTCACAGCACTTTTTCTCCGAAACTATAGAGGCTACAGCCACGAAACTTTGTAGAAAGGTCAGAAGTGGTGACTTCTTGAAAGTTCAAGGGTGGAAAAATTTTTCAAAGGGGTTTAAGGGGGCTCCCCATATAGGGAGGTGACCCCTCAAAAAAAAATTTCACTATTGGTAGTCGAGTAGGGTATCTTTGGAAAGGTCTTAATGAGATCTTTTCAAAACAAGTCTTAAAATTGCCTTATCGTTACCGAGGGGCGCAGGGGAACGGGAAATGTACGAACTTTTCGCGTACCCCCCCCCCCCCCCCTCGCGATTAGACACCTTCCATCCGAAAAATCTGAAAAAATCAAGAATGTAGGCCTTTATGAGTACAACAACAACAAATACATAAGAAGTTAAAATTCACTCAACTTTGCTAGTAATAGTATGATTTATCGATTTTATGTTTTCTTGAATAAGATCTAAACTTTACCCTTATATTCTATAAAAATTTATAAGATTGATCTTTCCTGAAAGTTTCATAAAGATTGAATGGTATTTGACGAAGTTATAGCGATTTGTATTACTATGGAAACATATGGCTATGGAACCATATGCGCTGTTTACCGACTTAGACACTACAGCTTTGCTAGGATTTGCATGAAAATTGCAGGAATGATAGGTGTCATGAAGATGAGTACAGATAATTGAAACAAGTCGAACAGGGCAGGAGAGAGCTCCTAGCAAAAGGGCTTTGTAACCATTTAGGATTTGAAAAAATAGGCCATGAATCGATGATTACAGTACAGAGGAGAGGCCCCTGAAAAAAAATTTCATGAAAGGTAGCCGATATGAGTATCAACTGAAAGTTCTCTATGAGAGCTTTTCAAAACAGTTCTTAAACTGACCGTTTTCGCTTCAGTTGGGGCGCAGGGGGGGGACTACATGAAAAATGTGTTTCCTCCCTCGCGAATGGACACCCGTGATCTAAAAAATCTGAAAAAATTATCAAGGGAGATATTTATGAGTATAACTATAACAAATACCTCAGTAGTCAAAATTCTTTCAACTTTGTTAATAATAGTATGATCCCCGAATTTCACATTCTCTCCAAGAAAATCGTCTTTGACATGTTTCTTGATTTTATTTGTTGCTGGTTACTGCATTTTGTTAGTTGAGTACAAAACCCTTCTGACATGAGCATAGACCTGTCTACCCAATTTGTTATAGATTGGGCCAAACGGAAATGCATTTTATCCATCAGGGAATTTCCGTAATTTACGATAACTTAACAATGACTAAAAGGTGTAAATAATGTAAATAGATATTCTAGATGAGTGTGTTTATGTTTTATAATTTTCTCATTAAAACTATTTATGTGTAAATACATATAAACAATATTTTGCCAACATTCCTTTCGTATTCGTTTGACGATGCTTTGCTCGCAGCGACTTTAATGTGTATGTAATTTGAATAAAATAGCTTAGAGTGGTGTAAAAAAGCTGCATTTTAGAGCATAATGTAATCAGTAACTTATTACTTTCTGTCTACCTTGACCTTTGGACCCCCCCCTTGTGAAAGCTTTAAATACGTCACTGCAAGAGCGTCACAATGCTCATCTTTACATAGGTATTTGAATCAGTAGAAATTGATTTTGATGACTTAAGTTACATTATATTAAAAATTATGAGACAAATATTTTTGTGACTTAATTTTTCAAAAAATCAAAAGTTTCTTCTTGCTTATAAAACAACACGAATGATCTGTAAAGAACTCAATCAATACAATAATTTTTAATTTACGAGCATGCATTGGACCTCTTATTCGAGTACTTTATCTGAAACTCAAAAGAAGTCGTAAAGGCATGGTATTTCAAAAGCCCAAAAATATTCAACAAGTAGCAATACGCAGTCCATTTGAGGTAGGCATAATACATATAATTGACTAGAAATCAAATGTAATTATGAACCGCATTAAAAAAATTTGAATTGATTTAGTTTCCAACTTTATTGAAGTGCTTGATAATTGAATTGTCTGATAATTGAACAAGAAACAAAGAAACAACTATCTCCAATTATCGAACTTCATACTCGAATACGTTTTTTAATTGCAAGTTGACATAAAGCCCCCTAAATCTCTACTTTATTGGGAATTCCCTTGTTACTCGCACTTATTCCACTAACCTGCATTTAGCGCAAATCAGTTGCTCAATTTCAATTAAGCAGAACTAACATATGCATATGACAGAAATAACTAATCTTGAATGAAACTGAAAAATTATCATAGTGACGTAAGGATAAGGTTGAATGCAAAGTTTGGAGCATATTTGCATTAATCGGAAAACATACATGTATATTAAATGTGTTCTCGTACATATATAAATATACAATTAGTAATATCAGTGAAAGGCTGGAGTCTACTGAACTGGCAACTAAGTTAAATAATTTGATTTATTCCTGCAATAAGTGTTCAGTTTTACGATTTACGAAGGTCTTCGTTATCCACTGATTTTCATGTAGTCTTAGTAGTGATCAATCCTCTGCGAAATTGTCACTTTAGTTTAGAATACTGAAACACTCCCTAAGTTATATGTAAATGTCACGAAATATCTTTAAAAGCGATAAGTAGAAGTTGATTTAGATTTCCACAAGCATGCGAAAATTGTTGCATAAAGGTTGCTGTTCCGACAGACATAGCTATGCTAAAGTTGCACTAAATAATTTGCATAAGAGCTGGAAGTGTTTGCGGAAAACTGTTCAGTTTCCAAACCTACTTGTTTTTGAAGCATTGATGACTCTTAAGCTGGCGTTGAAAATGTTGAATATTTTCAAATTGGTGTAATAATGGAGTGTTGATAGAATAATTTGCCACCAAAGTGTGGAAAAACGAGTCCTTATGTCACTTTTGTTAGTGATTGGAGCTTTGCTTGCATAACGACTCATTAATCATGTTGCTTTCTGAAATTATTTCAAACTTGATAAATATTTTAATAATTTTCCAGATTTACATGTAGCAAGTATTTGACCTTTTTGAAATTTCAAATTAATATCTGAAAATAAAATAAAAGAAAAAAAACCTCCCTTGAATTTCTGTCCTCCACTTGAGGACTTCTTCAGTACTACTAAATTCACCTTGCATAAGTCCTACTATTTAACCTAAAAGGCTTGAAATTATTAATGGTGTCATTCTGCATCAATACACTTTTTCCAAGTGTGTAATGATTTTACGTGTCTACGTGCGAACGAGGAACCGACCTCTCATCGGTTCAAGACGTTAAGTCTGAGTAGTGCCAACGGATGGTACCAACCGGTCAACCAATCCGTGCACCGTAACCCATTCACGCGGTGGCTGCTTGTCGGCCAGCTAGATCGGAGAGGGTTTCGGTCGCGGGTCTCCGAATGGGTTACGCTCATTTACAATATTCAGCCACCAATACATGCCCGTTTTCAAACGCGTCACAAAACAAAACCATACGGAGAGGAAACCTATTTTACGTTACTCCGTATTTCTTCATCAATCAGTCAAAGAACAAAATCTAATTTTTACTTCGCGTTCCCGAATTTCCGACGCGGTACCGAAAAGTACACTACGTTAACGTAATTCCGAAAAAAAGCTACGCTAAAGAAAAATCAAAATCAACTAAGGTACCGCGTACCGCGCGCAACGCGAAACCGACCTCAGCGGATTTTCTCAAACCCTACCCTCGCGACGGCATACCTACCCTGCACCTTACTTCCCGCTGAAAAGAAGGTAACCACTGGAAAGGAAAGGGTAATGTGACGCCTACGCCCGGGAATCGAAGTGATTCCGATCCCGAACCCTTGCCACCGGCCAGATGGGTATGTCCTCGAAGTGCCAGCGGACTTCATCTGTCGTGCGGATATCGTTGCGCAGAAAATATTTCCTTTCTTTCCAAATATTTAGATCTGTGGATATAAATATTCGAAATATAAAATTAATCCAAACCCCGACACATTTCGAGACATATCCATCTGGAAATGCCCCTCCACCGTGGCCATCGAAAAACTATGCCACTGGCGACAAATGGAGAGGCACATTGCCGACATGTGGCGTGCCATTCCACACACCTCTGTTTTGTCCGATGTGACAGCCGGTTGGATTTGACAGCCACATGGAGAAAAAGTAGAAGTGTCGGTGGCGGAATGTTGGCGCGGTCCTGGATTTGGTTAAAACTATTAAGAGGTAATATTTTTTTCGTTCGGCGTACATCGACGAATGCCTTACCATGTTTTGCTTGCAGCTCATCGCCCCATAAATTGGATTGCTGACACGCAGAAAGAAACGCAAACTTAGGTTAACTTCGCAGAAAACACTGAAGGAAAGTTTTTTGAGACAACATCAAGCATTCAACTTGTCTGGCGGGAAGGACTTTTTCGCTCCAAGACAATCGTCTGCTGCCGAAAAAAAAAGTTCCTGCTGGATCAACTCACAGCTGATGATCGAAACATTCCTGGAAAGAGTGAACCATTTGAGCTGTTCATGTATAGGAAGGATTTGGATGAAAACTACAAAGAAAACTCACACTTATGTCTATGGTGGCGTGATAATGTGAATTGTTGCAGAAATATATTTGCGTGAAAACAACCAATCCCGAAGAGTTCATCTTTACATCATCTTCAGTTTACTCCAGCTGGGACGAAAAAAAGCGAAAAGACTTCGTTACAATCACTGTGAAACACATGGAGGATCCTAATTGCCCAGCTAAGTATTATTAGGAATAGTGAAGACGATAGTATCGGAAATAATCATAAGTGATGAGGCATAAATCGATATTACTGTCTTTTATGAGTTAAGCAAAGAGTGCGTTGAAACAAATTTAGTTCAAAGCAACGTGGATGAGAGGGGAAGATTTGAACCAACAATCTTTCTATCGTTGCCAGGATGTTCTACAATCGTTAACGTGAAATGACATTCCAAGTAACGTCGTTTCTTTTGTCTATGTCTTTCCCTACTTTGTGCAGATAAAGGGATCTGCCACCGGGAGATCTTTTTCAATATATTTCGAATGTGAAGGGCCTTAAAACTCATTAAAGTTGAAATTGAACTTCATTGACGAGGTTTATCCATGAATAAAATTTAGATGTCATATCCCACAAGAAATGAACATACTATTCCTGCCAAAAAACCCTTCGATGATCTCATAAGACTTTAATTTTCGTAAATATTTTTTTTGAAAAACATCTACCGATCCTTCATATTCAAGTGCGTCTTGCTGTGCGCAAATGGATTGAAACCTCGGTTTCAAAACTGTGTACAGTACGCTCGGAGGAGAAACGTTTGATTAATGTTGGGACTAATCTCGAAACAATGGCCGGGCCTGGTTCGCGAAATGTTTACGGATGCTGACTTTTTTTTGGAATTTCGTTCCCATTGGATTTGGATGTAAGAATGAAGGCAGTATGTTTGGGTGCTTGCTTTTTGATTGATGCTATGTTTTTTGAAAAGCAAAATAATCAAGAGACGGACCGTCCAGGCATGTTTTAATTCTGCTGCCCTCACGACGAAGCACAAATTCTTCTCAGAATTAACTATTACTTATAATCATATAAAATGCAATGATCTTAAACATTTACGCACTCAAAACTTTGTTAACTTTACGTATCAATTTCTGATTTTAATCTTGTTGGTAGTCTGATAATATTGTTAAATTTAGAATTGAATTTTACATTCAGTGCTTTTCAGGTTACAGTTTCTAATATCACTCGTTACCTACTTTTAAACTCTGGATGTCATAACATGAAATCAGGATTTATCTCAGAGGCAGCTGGTTTCCATTTAAAAAAATAGTTAGATAAAACTGCACAATATTTACATTCGAGATTTAAACGTGATATCAAGGTGATTGGCTTAAAGAAAAGATTTGCTTGTACATTTGAATATTTACAACTTAATGACATAAAGCTGAACGAATTTTGTAACTATCAAAAATTAATTAAATTAATTATTTTGTCATATATATAAGCGAAATTTCATGTTATGGCACCACAGCCGGTATCATTTTGAACATAAACTTAAATTTTGTTAATTGTATAGTAAATTTTATGCGAATAAGCATTCCGTTTGCATCGATTCAGAATGCTTAGTAGAAACATCATCATATACCTAAATAGTATACAGAAATGTTAGTTGTAGAAAAATATTTTAACAACAAGTTAATAGAGTTCTAAATGTTTATTGAAAGTTGAGTGTTGTGGGCTGTTGTTTGTTTTTTTTTGAATCTGAAAAAAATAAGAATTAAAGAAAATTAGAAGTTCTCCTAGTCATTCGGCCAAAAATATTAAGAAATTACAATAAAACATTTGAGATTCATATATGCATCCATTTGTTCATGACATTCAATACAGCCAGAAATTGTCTTTAACTCATTCAACTAATGCTAAAGAACGCCTAGCAAGTATTTTAATGTGCCTCTTTCTTGTGAATGTAAAAAAAGAAATTGTTGTAAGACAAAAAGGATCCAGCATCTTATGATTAAAAAGGGAATGACTATTAATACATATTTACTCGATTTAAAAGATGTTTACAATTTTGCGTTGATACTAATATTCTGCATAATGCAAGATTTACGTAATATTATATATATATATTAGTAGTTTTTACAAGAAATTTATTTTGTTCTTTTTTAAGCTGAAGTTATTTAATTAATATAGATAATACATAAAAAAAACATATGTCAAACAGTAAAAAAAAAAAAAAAGAGAGATCCAAAACGGGAACATTGTGACTAATGCAAGGAAATCCACGTAGAAAAAAAAAATTTAATTCTAAATCGTTTATTCCAATCGATGAGCTGTAATTTACGCTTGAAAAAGAAAACAGAAACCTTTGAAAAATCCTAGGGTTACTTTAGATATTTAGTTGCATTTTCACGTATTCAAACTCATTACGAGTCATCAAATCAAGAAAACACCATTAGACTTAATATGAGTTTAGTAGTAGTAACAAAATTGATTAATAATGAATTCGTACTTATTGATTGAACGAGTACTTTTCGATAAAAAATCAATGAATTATTTCAATTTTTTTTACATTTTCATATGCACATTATATTAAATTAAAAATATTGTTTAAATTCTAACAAGGTCTCTAAACATAATGCAATGACGAATAATAAATGAAATGGTATCCTATAATATTTAAGTAAACATGTAAACTTAATTCTTTAGAGATGAAAAAAAAAAAAGGTTGATGTCTTAGTTAATATCACGATAGATTGATTTTGTAAAGGATTTATCTAATTTTGAAATGAGTATAGCCAGGAAACAATTACTGACCATTGTACAGAGATCTTGAAGTACGTAGAAATACATCAACAATATGTAAAAGATGTGTGTACACTTTGAAAAACAATATAAATCACTAGGTATGTAATGCTTCATTATAAGTAGATTGTTTTAATACATATTAAAAATCTAAAAATTTATACTGCATATAAAAAAATGTTATGGTCACATTCATATTAAAAAGTAATAGTATATCCAGTGTGGAATAAATATTAATAGAAAAATATATAGATTTTTGAGAACTAAATAAAACCAACATGAATTGCTAAAACTTTAACCACGACTTTCCTTTTCAGTGGCTCGTTCTTTTTCAGTGGGAGGAGAGAGTGTGGGGTAGGTATGCCGTCGCGAGGGTAGGGTTTCGACAAATCCGCTGAGGTCTGTTTCGCGTCGCGCGCGGTACGCGGTACCTTTGATTGTTTCGTTATTTTATTTAGAGTAGTCTTCGTTGGGTTGAGTTAGAGTAGTATACTTTTCGGTACCGCGTCGGAACTTCGGGAACGTGAAATAGAAATTAGATTTTGGTATACTTGACTGGTGATAAGAAGAAATACGAAGTAACGTAAAGTAGGTTTCTTCTCCGTATGGTTTTGTTTTTTTGTAACGCGTTTTGAAAACGGGCGTGTTCAGGTGGCTGAAAATACTGTAAATGAGCGTAACCCATTCGGAGACCCGCGACCGAAATCCTCTCCGAACTAGCTGGCCGACAAGCAGCCACCGCGTGAATGGGTTACGGTGCACGGATTGGTTGACCTGTTGGTACCATCCGTTGGCACTACTCAGACTTAACGTCTAGAACCGATGAGAGGTTGGTTCCGCGTTCGAAATTAAGAGGTAGAAAATCATTACAAAAGTCGTGTTTTTCGTTAGCAATTCATATTATTAATATAATGTATGTAATCAATTAATTGCTTTACAAAATAATAGATTTATGCTTAACGCTAGCAATTAAAGAAAAAAAAAATATACACAACTTACAAAGATCTTTATCATCTGTAGAAATATATTTTTAGCAACTATCTGCCTAGTAAAATATAAGAATAAGAAAAAATACAGTTACGCTTAAAACTCAAAAGACAAACTACTAAACTAGGATGAAGTTATATCGTAAAGCAATAAACGTACTTATTGGAAGATTTCTACTGGGTAGTTTGCAGCATACATTTCTTTTTCCTTATTTTCTCTTCATTTTTACAAACTGTTTTGTTTTATTTTTATTTTTAGAATTTATTTCTAAGTTTGCCTTTGCATGTCGAATAGCAAAAATTGTATTCTCCTCTCTTTCTCTATTTAAGTGATATTTATTTGTTTATTCATTAATTCAATTATTTAACATTGCGATTTATACTTATTGTCGGTAAAAAAATACAAGTTTCTTTTCGTAGAAATTATCATTTGCTCTAACACTAGTTCTCTCATTCTACAAATAACGAACGAGCGAAAATCAGTGTTTTCCCTAGTATTTCACAGTATAACTGCATATAAGGGTCAAAATCACCAAGGTGACGAATTCGGAAATATGAAATTTTGTAAAAAATATAACGTGATGGGAGTCCAGAAAATAACTGGCAATATACAAAAGACTCTCAACAATGGCGCTGTAAAAGAAGCGCGCAAAATACTCACATTTTCATTATTTATCCGGGTTTTCAAAGAGACTGGGTATATCCTAACATCATTCAGGGAACGTATTTTAAAACCTGGATATTTTTGTTAAAAAAATATAAATTTCATAAAACTTATTTTGAAAGCACGATATTTCAATAAATGTTGAATAAAATATATTTTAAGTTGTACTCAACATGGTCTTCTGTTAGCTTTTTTTAATAAAAAGTAACATTTATGAAGCACATGTTAAATATTCTTCAACGAAAGTTCTGTTTATTAACAATGGTTTAGGTTTTATTGTTTTTTTGTTTTTTTTTTCTAGAAAATTGTTTATTGTAGTACTTAATTTTAATTGCAAATGAAGAAGATACATTTTATCTTGAATTAAATAATTATATATTTACTACGTTCCCATAAATGACGAAACGTTCACTGAATGATCGCGACGTTCACGAAATGAAAATAGAATTTCGGAAATGACTTAGGTTACTAATTTCAGTATTAAAGAAATGACAAATGTTAAAGAAGGAACTTTATTTTTTATTCAAACTGTTAGACTTTAGAAAGAAGTATAAACTATGCTAAAAGTAAACTTTTGCTGTGAATAGTTTTAATGAAAAGTATTGCAAGAACCTTACGTTTAAGACTTTTAGATGATGCAATCATTGATCTAAAGATTACATGAGAACTTTAAATAAAACAAAATGAAATTAATACTTGTATAACAAACTTAAACAGTCACTTCAAAAACTTTAAAGTAAGGAATAGAGCAAAATCTAAAATTAAACAAATAGTAGAGCACGCATGAGTTCATGTATTTAAAATCAGCTAAAGTTTCTCATAAATATCCATCTCATTTTCAAAATGATAGTATGGATTGTGACTTGCTCCCTTTATTGACTGAGGCTTAGGAATAATTTTTAAAACTTGCTCGTATGTAACGTAGGATACATCCTTGTAGTCAATTTTAAAGTCTCTGGCACTGTTACAAACTGACTTTAGGAATGTGACCTTGATTTCTCCTTCATCGTCTACACTAGTTCCAGCAATCGCAACATATTTGTAAAACAGATTCCTACTTTTCGTTGGAACATTAATCAATAAAAATGTTCCGGGTATTATTTTGTTAGGATGGATATGTTCATCTGCCTAAGACGTATTAGCACCCATGTCTCGTTCTTGTTCTTTTTTACGACGCACGGTCATAAGATCTTCATCCTCAGAAGCGGATGAACTGTACACCATCATCATATATGCTTTTTCTAGGTTTCAAATTATCTATTAGCTTGAAGTCTAGGGGTGTCATATATTTAGAAGCTTCCGTCTCTGTATCAAAATGTTGTTTTCTCAGTGTGGTGGATGTATTTCTAATGGGTTGTTTTTCCATTTGATGTATGTTTTCTAAATGAGTATTTGATAATATATTTAATTTAACTGCTCTTTGGTTTTGACCGTGCTGGTCTAGTTTAATCACATTCCCTAATGCTTTTTCCCATTTAATTTTTGTGATATTCAAAATTCCAGGAACTGGATCAATTTTTTCGGGAACTGTATTTTTGATGCTAATGATTTCCTCATTCGTTATTTTACGCAACATGACAGCTGAATCTTTGAAAATTTCAATGAAATCATCTGCATTTTTGACATCTTTCCCCATTAGTACATGCTTGTCTGCAGTCCTCTTCAAATATCCTCCTATTCCGTCCATCGGACCTTTTCCATGTCCTGGCTCCCTAGAAAACCAAGCAGCTTTGGTTATTTGTTCACAGCACTCTACTAAGGTCCTCAGCCACAAATAAACGTTGGTGCGATTTCTATATTGCGACGTAGGCCCATCTGAGAAAAAGAAAAGCGTATCAATGTGTTGTTTATCCACAAGAATTTTTCTTAATATTGGTTTCAAGTGACCCCATACTGCATGGGCTTGATGGTCTAGACAGTCGCTAACAGTGGCTAATGAGGATGTCTGCAAATTGTTCTTATCATCTTTATGATAATAGACGCCAGTATGAATTGTTTTCTGCATTTTAGATGCACCAAAATGTATTGAATGAATTTCTCTGTCATATTTTGTGACATAATTTTCTGAGAAATCTATTTGCAACATAAGTTCATTGTTCTTTAAATTCTTTCTCACTCCTTCTTTGACTTTGTTGTGATAATAAATACCATAAATATGTTTTTTCATAACTGGAATCTCCTCTGCTAGTTTGAATTTTAATTCTTTAATGGTGCTGGTAGCAAGAACTTTCTTCACAATTTTCACGATCTTCTTTTCACCTCTTATTAATCTTTCCTCTTTCGTAGATTTCCATTGAAAATAATTAATTGAATCTTCATCACTCTCACTAGCGGTCATTGGTATTTCTTTACATTTATCACATCGGGAAAACATGCAGTCATCAGATGTCTCATCACAACTGACGTCCTTGATTAGTTTTGAAACTTTTCCATAGTTTAATTCATTTACTCTGTATAATTTTTTGATCATGAATTCGAAATTTTCATGTCGCACGCACAAACAGGTATTCCGATCTTTTGCCGTTGGGTTAACAACCCAAAATGGTTTTTCCCTCAGAAATGTATTATAAGATAATTTAATCCCTGTGGCATTCATAAACTTTGGATGCAAATCTTTAATTGTATTTAAGAGAATACGTTTCTGCTTTTTAGTTGCACCTCTCCTAATGAAATCTCTTTTTCCAGGACACATTCTACTTATTTCATCTTTTTTAAAAAAGTTGACTATTTCAGATCGGATTTCTGCTGTTACAACACACACTCTTCGTTTTGCATCAGCCTTAAGAATATTTTTATTATCTCTATTCTTAGGTAAAAATTTTTTGGTCATATTCAACATACGGTATTTTTTAACGATTGTACCACTAACCCTTTTTAGAATGCTTCTCGTTCTTCAGAAGTCTTAGATAAACTATCAGCAGTTACCTGTAATTTTGAGGTCATAACCTCTGCAAATAAAAGCTTTTTTCGTACGTCAGCAGTCACATTACAGTCTCTGATTAAATGGTCAACTTTGGTGTTTGGTGATGTCTCATTTTGGGAAGCTGTTTTCAACATTGCTCCTCGTCTTTTCTTGCGTTGAATTTTTTTCTTCAACGAATCGATTTTATTTTGCATTTTTTTTATTTTAGAATTTTGCTTAGCTATAGTGCGATAAGCTTTGGCTCTTTCTTTTCTGACCACTTTCCTGCCTATATTTTCTAGAGTTTCTTTTCCACAGAGCTCTTTGCTTACGCTTCTCTCTCTCTCTCTGTCATCGCATTTATAGATTTTGCTTTATTTGCAGCCTTCTTTTTTTGATAATATTCTCTACCCTTCGCTTTTTTCAACTCTCTCTTTTCTGCAGTTAAATTATTTAAAAATTTACGTTTTCTTGCATTCGCTTTTTGGCGTTGTTTTATGTAAGCGGCGCTATTTTTATTGCTATTTTTTTTGGAAATATTTTTCTTTCTGAGTTCTTTGGTCTCCATGTTCCTAGGCTAAATCTAAAACAAATGTAAAATTAACTGTAACAGCAAGTCAAACTCTTTATTTTAAATAAAACTTACAGCTGCTCTTAGAAGGTCGTACTATACTAAACAACTACTATTGACTTTTGTTCCAGACGAAAAACCAGCAAAAACGAAAATTTTGAAATTCGGCTTAGATTACGTTTCTACAACCAATGCAGTAAATTTAAAGTCACTTCAATCACTACTATAATTCATAAAATGAATATGATCATTTAATAACACAAATTCACAAAAAAAGCAATTACAGGTTAAATCTTAATAAAAATATAATTATGGGAACATAGTTGTCATTACGGGAACACATATCATGTTCGACAACGTTCTCGAAATGATCGTTGCCGAAATGATTTTTCAACGCTTCGTAATGTTTTAAATAGTCATCGGCCATCTTGTATGTCACTTTATCATACCGGCGGAAATGGTATTACGACTAATTATCTTCATTTATTGGATGTTAATGACTTAGTAGCGTTCCCGTTATGATGCACTATTGATGTACGATACCAAAATAAACAACTGAAATAATCTTACCTTGAAAATTATTTGAAAATCACCACAAAACAATCGAACGCTATCTCACTTGATATATTTCAGCTCGCGACCGCACAGCCGCGCTAGATATGCCATAATTGGACACTCCTTTTTTGACAGAATAGAATGCGTGTACGAAGTGACCTACAGATTACCGGACAAAGTTGCGTGTAAGATAAAATCTGAAGTTGGTCACATTATCTTTATAAATTATTGTGATTATGATATTCTACTAAATGTATCAAACATGCTGGAAAATTTAATTTTTCAGTTAGTATTTCATTGTTTCATGAACATGTCATATACGGAAATGGGTATTGGGACGCGTTCCCAAAATGACTTTTTCCCCAGTTTCATGAGAGAAAAAAGAATCTTAACATCTTTTTGCAAATGAAAATGAAGGGTTTAGATAAAATTAACTAAATCTAGTAGTTAAAGATGATTATGACCCAACTATTTCAAAATTTTATAGGCGAAAATGGTGTCGGAACCAAATTTGCCACCTTGGTGATTTTGAGCCATAAATACAAGTTTTCTCTTATATTTCTACAAGAAAAAAAAAACTGAACAGAAAGCAAACCAAATTCTTTTCATTTCATCTTGTGTAAGAGGATTCATTGTAATTTATCTTTTCTGTGTTCTCGTGTATCTCTTATTATTCATTATTTTGCTTCTAACATTACAACTGAGAGGAAAAATAAACCTTTAACTTAAAATAGAACAAATAAGGTTACGCTTATATCTACAGTTTGGATCAGCAGTATCATGACAATTTAATCCAATAACAATAAATGTAAGCATGATGCACGGAAGAACCAAAATAGAGTTGAAATAACAAAACTACAGAATGATCTTGTTAGTCGTGACGAAAATCAAGATTGGTCGGATGCTAAGAAAAGGATTAATTTCATGCTTTACTATTCCTAGCTCTCCACTTGACATCAACGCCACAGTAAAGCCATTAACGCAAATTTTTCTAGCTGTCTTGGAAAACAGAAACTCAAAGCCGAAACAACTGAACATACAGCCGAAAATAACACGGTTACATTTTATTGCGCTTCGTTTAACTTCAATAATGCAAATAACTTTCCAGATCTTTATCTTCCCAAGTGAACGCCAACAGTCCAGGTGAGCTCGTATATCTTAACAAGCTATAAATCGAATCAACACGACATTTTGGGATATCACCAGTTACCCTCGTACAAAAGCATATATTAAATTCTTTAAGAGGAATCCCAATCTGTAGCCCTTTTCAACTTCTTCAGCAGTCTTGCGGTCGATAAATAAGCTTGAGTTATAGCGCTACGTAAATTATGTTGATCACCACTTTCCTCGCCGAGGAAGAATCTTTATGTCATTTTACTTCAAACTTAACATAAGACTTTACACTTAAATGTGAATTGGACTTCTTAAGGTTCTAGAGTACTCACACCTGAACACCTTTTCTATAGAACTGCCCTTTATCCACTCCTCGCCGACGTCAAGTCCCGGTTCAGTTTGTAATATGGCTTTGTTTGTTTTCATTTAGAGATTTAACCGTCGTCTTGTTCGTTTCCGAAACCTATTGACTATAGGCAGCTTCAAATCATCTGGCTTCTCTTTTTCAATCTCGTCAATATCTAATTTCTCTGGAACATCCTCCCGGGTGGCGGCTTTTGTTCAGTCATGCATGACGAGGGAGCTGACAGAAGGCTGCGCTGGTCTAGTCGTCTTCCCGTGACGTGTTTACACTTTGCACTGTTATCGTTTGCCCAGGTGAACGGGAAAATGCAACCAGGCCACGGCCTTCCTTGCGCCTATTATAAAGTCGGCCCAACGGCCTACAGGTATGCATCCAATACACTACAAGAAAGTAAATATAAAAAAAACTCGCGATTTTCATAGACAACTAGTTTACGATGTTATTACCTGAGACGAGTTCGTTTCAAATATGTTAAATATATTAAACCACCCGGCGAATCTTAAATCGCGACCGGCCAACTCAAGGTAACCTCCTTACGCGTGGCGGCCACTACCTCCACACTTCAATTCCATGTGGCTGTCAAATTCTGTTGGCATCCTACGACAAAATAGACGCGGGATGTGCACTGGTCGTAACCAACGTAAAATGTCAAGCCACCTAGCAGTAAAGTGTGTTGGTAGTGGTCACCAGCGTCGTCGCATGATTCATTACAAGTGTTCCAGTTAAGGAAGCACTTGTTCAACAAAAGGAATGGTTTCTTTGTCAAGAATCGGGCAAATTTTGGAAAACATGAACCAAAATGTACCTGAAATTAGCTAGACGTTGCGTGGAGGGAATCTTTTTCACTTTCAGGGAAGAATTTTTTAACCAAACGCAAACTGCTCCAATAGGAACCTTCTGTACCCATTATTTAGTGAAATTTTCATGTCAAACTTGGAGGAGAAACTAGCAGAGAAGCAAAACTTCCGCTTCGATGAGTAAACTACGTAGATCAACTCCACATACAAAGACATTCTTTTAACTCAGGCAATGGAGTCTGAAAAGCGGCTGCCATTCCTGAACGTGATGGTGTGTAGAGGAACAAATGGACTGAAGTTCGGAGTAAATTACAAACCAACGGAACCATGCAATTCAATATTTCACTGCCTGTTAAATCGAATGGTCACGCTTTCATTAAATAAGGAAGGATAGGAGATGGAAACTTCGCACATTTACGGGTTAGCGAAATGGAATGGATAATCCACAAATCAAGTCATGAAATTGATAGGGAAGTATATAAAGGAGATCTTCAACAGGAAACTTACAAAGCTGACCACGAAGTGCGATCAAAGGAAGAGATTAGTGACGACTTACGACTCACGGATGGTAGACATTGGGAAGGTAATGAGAAGATGGTAATAGATTTGGTTCATACGAGCTAAGCCACAAGACTCCAGAGTTTACTTGGTTCAACGAAAGACGACATAACCAAAATGGAGAGCAGTCAAGCCTACAAGATGTCCTGCTGAAAATGAAATGGATGTTACTTTGGACAAAAGAAAAGATCAATAGGCATTAGATGGAGTAAAAATCTGAGGGAAGTAGTTCGTAAATCAAAGAAGAAGGAAGTGGAAAACTTCTAGGCAAAAGTGGCCAAGCATATGATTGTAGAATACCATGAAATAACGATGGACAACGTACACATTGTAAAAAATAATAAAAAACGCCTTGAAACTGGATGCAGCCAAAAGTATCGAAATATCTAATTGCAGGACTTAGAATATTTGAAACGGTGATCCAGGTAACAGATATACCTGACTTCGGTTGAGCTCACTAAATATGGTGGCAGTAGTGTTCAGAAAGCCATCCGCAAATCATCGAGCACATTTGGTACCAAGAACATATGCCCCACACAAGAGCAAATCAATTATGTTCCATATCTACAAAAACAAACGTGACAAGCTAACGTGCGAAAACTATAGAGGCATATAACTACTTCACACGGCCTACAAAATATTTTCAAAAAACTTCGAAAGTAAAATCAGATCAAATGCCAACATTATTATTTGGGAGTATCAAGGTGGCTTTAGCACAGGTAGATTGTCGGTAGACCAATTGTTTACAGTTGTTTACGTACACTAGATTTTTGTTGACGTTAAGCAACGATAGTATTTATGGTCAAGTACTGTATGAAATAATGCTTTGCTTTGGTATTCCAGAAAAATCATTCCATCTTACCAAAATGACAACGAAGTCGACAACCTCCGAAGTCCACATCAATAACCGATTCACTAACGCAAATATCGAACTAAACCAGGGAGATGGGCTGGCTCCATTGCTTTTGGATTTGGCTCTGGAATACGTCATTAGAAAGTAACCTGTCCATACTTGAGATACCTTACTATACCAGTCAAATCAAGTGGTAGCCTATGTGGATGACATCTATATTTTGTTACGATCACAAACAACTGTCATAGAACTTTTTCTGAAACACGACACCGAAACAAACCTTGCGGGACTACATATCAATTAAAATGAAACAAAACGCATCACGCAGTGGAGAAAAAATTCCTCAAATACACAAAATATCACATTTGGCGAAAACAGTATCAAAAATGTTGGCAAATTTGCATTATTAGGGGCCAAAATGCCAATAGCAGCTAATGAAAGAGATAAAAAAACGCCGAAGAATACAGCTTGCAAATGAAATGTTATATTCAGTTATGATGATTTTGAAGGCCAGCTGTATACACAGGAAAATAAAGCCCCAAGTTCACAAATCTGTGATAAGATCTGTGCTATACTATGGGTGGGAAACTTGAACCCTAACTCCAGCATCCGCAAACATACTGAACGCCTTCGAAGGACGGGTCCCAAGGCAGATAATCGGAGCAAAACTAGACGGAACCAATGGCAAATTTGATACAACCATGAGCTGTATGAAATTTTTGACGAGCTGGAGGTGTCAATGATTGTAAAACTGCAGACAGTACAATGGGCTGGCCATGTGAGTCGTATGGATGATACCCAAAAAGGTATTCGTTGGGAGACCTGAAGGACGGAGACCGGTGGGAAATCAAGGAAACGCTGGTTTTACTTGGTCAACGAAGATAGTTCATTGCTACTCAGATCTGGAAATTGGAGGACGCAGTTAATAGACCGAGAAACCTTCAGGCACTTCTTGCAGGAAGCGAAGGCTTGAGAGGCGCTATAGTGCCCCGAAGAACAAAGAATTTAAATACAATCAACTTTTGTTTCAGAAATTAAGAAAGTGTTGAAAAGAATCAGACAATGCGTTAGATTTTAAGCTCATTAGAGCTTATACACGTTAAATTTAGTAGAAGTAAAGAAGTCCTCAATTGTATACGGTAACTAGTTGGGAAGTTCTTTTCTTCTATGTCTTTTTTCAGTTGAAAATTCCTCTAAAGGCGGAGTATATTTTATGACTACTTAATATGTGAAAACACTGCATAGTTTTCAATTGACTTCCAAAGACAAGACTATTTTCAGTTACATGCGCATATATTTTTTGCTTATGTTAATATTCGTTCATGCTTACCTTTCGAATGGGAATATGCAACTGCATTCTGCTTTTGCCAAACCTTGAACTTGTTTATCACTGTGTGCCAGCTAAAGAACATTTAAATTGCATAGCAATACACGATAAAATCCATTAGATGAACTTTAAATTTAAGACATGAGTTCCAATTTCTCTTCACCATGAACCGATCTGGGAAAGGATGCTTGTTATTTTGATTGTATCTGACAGGCAGTATATTTTGAAATAATACATCAGTTTTTGGTGGCTGATTTATTGATGGGCTTGTTTTTGCACATATTTGTTTTATGTTGAGGCAAAACGGTTGTTTTAGCCACTTTTCAGCGATCAGGCTTTGGTCTATTGCACTCGAGAATCGCATTAGACCTTATTCGTTATTTTACACTCACCAAGTAGATTCAATTGAATTTTATCCGTGAGAATATTCGAGCTCATTACTCTGACACTAAATATCTGCTACTTAGCATAGGCAAAGAAAAAGGATTCACATGCATGATGCATGGTTGTGTCATCCTCTTCTAAGCAACTTGGCAAACAGGATCATACCTATTCTTCGCAGACAAGCACGAGGAAAATTGTACCCTGTAATTAGTCTACCCAGAGTTGAACACTCTTTCCTGCTTTGAGTAGAAAATCTGTTCATCTCAAATTTGGCTATTTTATTAAGGACTTATTTAGTCCACAGCCATCACATCCTCTCCAAGACTATTCTGAACTAGACAGTGTAGCAAAACTAGTAGGGCTACCAATCAATGAAAATAAAACAAATACAAATAAAACAGGAAAAATACCTCAAAAACAGGAAAAATACCTCAAATACACAAAATATCACACTTGGCGAATACAGCATCGAAAAACTTAGCAAATCTGTGTAGTTAAGCACCAAAGTAATGAAAATGGATAATGAGAGAGATGAAATATGCCGAAGGATACAGCTCGCAAATAAAATATTCTATTCAGTATTGACGATCTTCAAGACCAGCTGCATACATAGGAAAACAAAGCTCCAAGTATTCAAATCTGTGATAAGGCCTGTGTTTTGCTATGGGTGTGAAATATGGACCCTTACCCAAGCAGGACACTTTGAGCGACAGATCCTAAGGTGAATAATTGGAGCGAAGCTAGAGGGGGACCAATGGCGAATTCAATACAACCATGAGCTGTATGAAATTTTTGACGAACCGGAGGTCTCAACGATTGTAAGACTGCGGAAGCTGCAGTGGGCTGGCCACATGAATCGTATGGATAAACAGCGGATACCCAAGAAAGTAATTGTTGGGAGAACTGAAGGGCGGAGACCAGTGGGAAAACCGAGGAAACGCTGATCTGACTCGGTCGACGAAGACAGTTCATCGCTGGTTGGATTCTGAAATTGGAGGACGTGGTCAACGGATAGAGACATTTGGAGGGGCCTGCTGCAGGAAACGAAGGCCCAAGAGGGACTTTTGTGCTAAGAAGAAGAAGAAGAAGAAGAAGAAAAAGAAGTTCATCTTGTGAGTAATGTGAGAGTTGGGGACTCTTATACTGGATCCTGGGCTATAGAACAAGTTCTCAGAGCCGGTTTTATGCCTAAACATCTGAACTTTTCATTGCTTGTGTACTTTATAAGCCCTGAAACTCAAAAAAAGTCTAAGCAAATCATGTCATTCGACAGGGTTTCCTTCATTCAAGCATTCATGAACAATTTTTAATGTTACTTTCCATCCCAAGAGGGCAAGCAGTATCGCCTAGCTATCACTGCAATATTGATTTGCCTCCGTTTCTATCTATTATCAATATTTTATTGCCTGGCCAAGCAAGATGATATTCAAGAGTGGTCTTCTTTATGTCACCAGATAACGAATGCGTAGCAAATCAGTTGCCTGATAATTGATGCATAAAGCCTTAAGGTCTGCATAGGCATCCAGCCGCATGACTTGCCAAACGAATTTTTCCCTTGTTCAAGAAATGTGCTCAACTGTTTGGTCCTTACAAGAATATACTCCTTGAAAGGAAGTTTTCTATACAAGTTAACCTGAAGATATTTGACCTCCGCTTGAAGCTGAGTAGTGACATCATATAGTTGGAGTTGAGTTGAACCATCAGTCTTTCCACCGCAATAGCTTTGTGCAGATTAACTGAAAGCACATCGTCCTGAAATCACTGCTGTAGTATGTCTTAAGGAGTTTTCATATTACTGTAAAGAGCCTTAAGACGCTTGCCATGGGCATGCTTACCACAGGCAAGCATCTTATGTCATCTGGATATGCTTGCAAATAGACTTAATGTTCCTCAGGTTCAAGTAAGAGATTTTTGACCAATATTCTCCATAGCATTGGTGAAAGGACACTACCTGGAGGGCATTTCTCCTCAACCTTGACTACAACACATTGTTCACCCACTAACGTTATCTAGAGCAAACTGTGCCAATGTATGTTGCTGATCCAGCTCACATAAACTATTGCTGCTTATCAAAATGACTTCTTTTCATGATTGGAGATCACCTTCTCAATTTTCTCCCATTGGTAATGAAAGGTCCTTGAGAGACTACCTGAAAGACCAAAGCATGCCTTCAGCCCGACACAGGGCCAACGAAGGATGTAAGTTACATCGGGTACTATCCAGTGATCTATCCTTGGTCCAAACCTGTGGAACGTGTCTTACAATGGGTTACTGAGACTGGAGATGCCTTGAGTCACGCTTGATCAGTTATACGGATGATGTGGGGGTTCTCGTTGCTGGGGGCACCGTTAAACAAGCGGAACGGAGGATAGGTATGTTATTGCGCCGAGTGAGAGGCTGGATGACTGCTCGTGGGTTTAGCTTAGCACTGGAAAGACCAAAGTGGTAATTTTAACAAAAGAGAATCCCTAGAGTAAGAATGTTCAGTATTACAGACATACTAATTGAATCGAAGCCAGCGATGAAGTACCTGGGGCTACTGATCTACTCAAAAATTAGTTTCTCTGAGCAAATCAGCGCAACGGCTGAGAAAGCTGCGAATGTCGGGGACCCAGCCCATCAACAAAACGCCTCTTAATGTGTGCTATAGGGCCAGTGCTACTGTATGGAGCAGAAATATAGGGCGATGCTTAGCACAGGTACAGAAAAGAGGAGCACCGAGGATTGTTTCTTCTTATCCGACAGTCTCTGGTTCGGCGGTGAGAGTTATTGCAGGAATGATACCTGTTGCCCTTCTTGCCAGAGAACGCCGCGCTATTTACCTGCACTGAAACGATGATGCGAGGGAGATGGTGGGCCATGAGAATAGACAGTGCTCACTCAACGACTGGCAGCAGTATTGGGTGAATTGCACAAAGGGAAGGTGGATTGTCACATCCACCTTCCCTTCGTGCAATTCACCCAATACACTACTACTAGCTAAATCGAAAGCATGGTGAGACCGACTTCTTCCTGACCCAGTTATTGATCGGGTATGGATGTTTTTAGTCTTACCTGCACAAGATTGGAATGTTATGGTCCCCCGATCGCCGGTTTTGCCCAGAAGAGGAAGGAAATGCCTGCCACATATCTTTTGTGCATAAAATGGGACAGGCTACGAAAGGGCATCCACAGGGAGACGGAAGAGCTCACTCCGAATAGTATAGTCACGGTGATGCTCGAATCGGTTGACAAGTGAAACCTGGTGATACATTATGTTTGGACAGTCCTGAAAAATAAAAGGGACTCACAGCAGTTGGGGGCGTTCAGGCTGGGGAATTGCTTGTCTGGCACTTCCTCTCCTCCATTTTCTTTTCGCTATAAGAGGGATGGCCCAGCTTGAAGGCACCCCACAGCGTGGCAAAACGAGATCTGGCCTGAAGTAATGCGTCGAATGGCTCCAAGCTGTGTTCTTGTGTTGAAAAGGGAGGTATTTTGTGGGTAATCTAGTCACTTGCAAGTATAGGAGTCCCACACTCTGCCCGCAAATAACATTCACCTCCCAAACACAAAAAAAAACAAAAAAAAGAAAGGCTGTGTTGCAGAATTTTCCGCGTTGATATACGTATTGTGTAATTCAGAGAGAATTTTTCCTCAGTGTCTTATATCTTAAGTGCAAGCCCGCAAAATTTTCCCGTACCTTCAGCAAAAACAAAGATTGATAGGATAGAAGATTTTAAGCTCAAAACGGTCAAGTTTTCCAATGTTCAGAATAAAAGTTTCTCTGGATATCTGCTGAGGTGTAGGTATGTATCTTTATGCTACGCTTGATGTCAAGATTTTCCTGACACACAGCATCAAATTTTTAGACTTTACCTTAATCGAAGCAGGAAGAATACCAGCAAAGCACGGTGAATCGAACTTCTCGAAGTAGTCCTAGCAAGAATGGAATTTAATGTAACACCTACCTTGCTGGGTTGCAACTTCTTTTTCCCTCTCTTTCTCTTTGCAGAGGCATGAAGAAGTTGGTTGATTTAACAGAATTTTCAGTGAGTCCAATTTAACAGAACTTTTATTGGGTGAATATTTTGCTTAATAAAGGTGCTTTCAGGTTTGACAATTGAATCTTGTTCAACAATACGGTCATTATTGAGGACATTGTAAAATTTTACAGTCTCTTGCATCCCCACAGTCTTCTAACAAAACTTCATAAAAGAGGGCCATTTAAAGTCTCTTATGTTCCACGTATATTCACACACACACACACACACACACACACACACATTGAACCATATACATTAAAATTCAATATCACGACTGCAGTGAAAAATTTACAATGGCCTCAATTTGCAGGAATATTATGAAAATCTCAGAAGAGTAGCGAATAAGATAATTAGAATTAAGGAAAGAAAATACTATGAAGACCAATCGAGAAGTATCAGTATACGTAAGACTAGTGAGGAACAATACAAGACAAGTGTACAAAGTAGTGAAATGCCTGAAATGAGATTATCAGCTTGGGACCACACTCTGCTGTAATGATATCTCATCGCTGATGAAAAAGGATTAAGGAAAAATGGGCATCATATTTCAAGAACCTCTCAAATTCTCCACAAAGCTCGAGAATATTGGAGCCTATCGATATTCCCAAAGAGCCAAATGCACCCTTTGCATTTGCTCCGGAACTAAGGACAAATAAGCTTAAATATGGTGACTTAAAAATTTACGGAACATAGTGTGCATGCACACTTCTACCATCAAATAAAAGCCGTTTTTTTTTCTAACCTCAATTAGAATGCCTAACATATAAACATATGGGCACCCAAAATAGAATTGATTAGAATATTTTAAACTTTCAGCGCCTGAAAAAATGGCATTTGACCCGGGCCTTTTTTGGTTCAACCGGGCCCTACCTGCGAATTTAAGCGGGACTGAGAAGGATAAGTCAACTAAAATATGGTGATATGAAAATTGATGAACATACCTATTGTGCATGCACACATCTGCCATAAAATAAAAGCCGTTTCTTCCTCTAATCTCAATTAGAGTACATGCCAAAAGCATAAACATAAGGGCCCTTAAACTAGAACCGAATAGAATATATTAACTTTTTCAGAACCCACCGATAATGGAATTTTGCCCGGGTCCTTTATGATTTATCCGGGCTTTTCCTGTGAATTTTATCAGGACTAAGGACAAGTGAACTAAAATGATGAAATGAATATTTACAGGACATCGTGTGCATGCATACTTCTGCCACCAAGTAAAAGCAGTTTTTTCTTCGAACCTCAATAAGAGTACCTAGAACACTAATATAAGGCCCAACGCACACATGCGTTGCCTCAACGCAATTGCGCAGCAGTAGTTGGATGCACACACAACCGTTTTGCTAGCGTTGGCTGCACGTCGGACTGTGTCGGTTCATCATAATTTCAATGCATGGCAGAAATAAAATGAATGAAGAACTGAATATTGATATTCAGATATTTGAGATCACATAATCAGCTAAATACAAACTTTAGACCTCGAGTCTGTCAGTCCACTTACCACCGCGTGGTCGAGGGCAAGTAAGATCAGCTTGGACTTATATAGGCTAACCGTGGCATTGGGAGCAGATAAGAATGCAGTAATAAAATTGCGCTACATACTAAACCAACGGGCCATAAGGGAATGCCCCAAAAGGAGCGATCTTGTTTAATGTTATCGTTGTCAAAGATTCGGGCACGTTTGCACCAATTGTCGATTCAACTTCCGATGTATAGCATGTGGGGAGGAGCATAGCTCAGAAAAATTCCACAGGAAAATCGCTCCATTTTGCACTATGTGTAAAACGTACTCGTATGGATATTTTTCCGGCTGCTCGGAATAAAAAAGACTGTTGGACAGAGCAATCAAAGTTTAAGCCAAACGGACATCACATAATAGTTCACCAACCCCATACCACTTTGCTCCTTTTGCCAACAGGATCTCATATTCAGAAGTTCTAAGAAACGGGACTCCACATCACACTTTGATAGCACCGACTCTTAATCCCGTCCAGCGCCTAAAACAGATAACCGTGGAATGGCTGTGAACTTCTTCCAAGGTCAGGGCTCTTTTCTCATCCTTTGACACCATTCCTAAACCAAGAGAAGCCAATAGCTCTCCTCAATTTCTATTTTAATCTTTATGGTTACAAATTGACTTACCATTCTTTCCCGAAATATCAACTCCCTTAGTTTTCATGATAAGAGGCTCTACATTGCTGATTTGGTCAAATCCTCCCAAACTGACATCCTCCTTCTAAACGAGATAGTTCTTATCCCTCAACATCAAGTACGAGTGGAGAACGACTATGTGCTTCGTAATGACAGTGGTAGAGGTACTTTGATACAGTTTCCGGATGATAAAGACATCCATCAAATCCCTTTTGAACAAAACAATTCCTTATTCACACTAGCAACTCTCAACACCAAATGACCCAACCCAGCCAAAATTATTATCGGATCCCTATACCTTTCGTGCAATCTTGGTCCCGTGATCTCATTTAAGTTTAACCAAATTGCCGCAACAGCCTCATTCCACGACTCATTTATATTGGGAGGAGATCTTAATGCTAGACACGAATACTGAGGAGACTCCACAAGGAACATCAATGGGAACTAACTATTCAGATGCTGCTATTATAGAGTGTCTAGATCAGTATGCCCACTACCAGAAACCACTCAGCCCACTTTATAGATGTCTAACTCAGGAGACATTTCAATTAATAAAAACTTGGAAGCCTATGCTCCAACGGCTTAAGCGTATTTATAATCGTAGCTTTAACCAATTGGATGCGGAGTGTTTATAACTTAAAACGCAAATAGCAAGCATTTCTCGTGTAATCCAAAAAAACGCATTAAATTCAAAATCAACAGCTTCTATAAAAGCAGACTGGATCACTGCGACTATCTTCAGATGTATCAGATGATCAACTCATAGGCCGTAAAAATTCCAAATTAAATACTGAGAAATACCCTATACAGCGAGAAAATAAAGGCTTCACTGAACAATTTGACAAGATCATTGCATGTGAGGGATACTTCAAAAAACTTTATTGTTGCCATGAGTCATCTAACATAGCTTTGAATAACAACGCTGAAGCAGCGGTTCTCCTAACGATAGAAGTATACGAGGGTTCTCATTTAACTGTTTTCTCCAATTATGATAAAGCATCCTCTCCACAACATCCAGCCTTCGCCGGGTTTTGACCTCGAAAACGGAACTAGAATATCTCGTTAATGCCTTAAATGGCGAGATTTCTCACGGCCACAACAGCATCTCGGACAAAATACTCAAGAAATAAAGGAAGGTCATCTCCTCCTTCTTGACAATATTCTACAATAATTGTATTAATAAAAGATATTTTCCAAAACCTTGGAAAGTCAGCAAACTGGTCCCAATACTAAAACCAGTTTTTGGCCAATTTTTCTTTTGTCTTACATGGGCAAACCTCCTGAAAAGATTATTTTGTGAAACTTAAACGATTTGACAAATCCTCTTATCCCCAATTTTTAGTTTGGATTTGAATGCGAACAATCTACGGAGCAAACAATAATGTTATTGCACAAAAGAGTCATCGGCAATCTCCGGTAGGAAGAGTGCACAGTGGCCTATACTCTAGACCTGGAAAAAGCTTTCGACTCAGTTTGGATCAACAGTCTCAAGTACAAATTGAAAATATCATCCTGTCCGGTCGTAATCCTCAGAATTCTAGATAGCTTCCTTTCGGATAGAACATCACAAATTAAACTGCGGAATCTCATTTCAAATTCTATACCTATTAACAATTCAGGAATCCCACAAGGCTCTATCAACTTTTTTCTTCACGATATTCCACGCCCGAAATGCTTGACCATCGATATAATAATGTATGCAGACGATACCCTCCTCAATATCACCCATAGCCTCCTCCAGTGATGGCCCAAACAAGGCTTCAGCGCTCTGTACACTGCATCGCTCGATATCTACAAGATTGGGGGCTTGAAATAAATGCCAACAAATTGGAGCTATTCTGCGTTGGTAATGCCAGCGAGAGAGGGCACCGCCTTGCGGTGTCTCAAAGTAGGAATGTGCAAGTACATATTGCTGGTGAAATCATTCCTCTCAAGGAAAATATCAAATGCCTTGGAGTCAATTTTAACAATCGACTTAAGGTGAAAAGTCGCGCCAGGAAAGCCCTCAATAAAGCTAAAGCAGCGTCCGCAATCATTTTGTCCATCTTTTCCTTGAAATCAGTCTGCCCAAAAGTTAAAGTCTCAACGTACAAAACTCTTATTAAAACAATCATCACTTACGCATTTCCAGCATGGCTAACAAACCCGCCTACTGTTGCCAAAGAAATCCAACCCTTCAAGAGGAAGATCCTTAGAAAACGCCTGTCCAAATACAGATGGCCTAATAAGAACCCCTACAAGAACTCTATTCTTCACAAAAATACGGGGATAATTCCGATTCTCCACTGCATTTTCTTTTTATGTTTGGGAGGTGAATGCCATTTACGCGCAGAGTGTGGCACCCCAATGCCTGCAAGAAGACGACTGGACTACCCACGAAACACCTCCCCTGTCAACCTGAGGACCCAGCCTGGAACCGTTTGAGACATTCGGGCCAGGTCTCGTTTGGTTACGCTGTGAGGCGCCTCCAAGTTGGGGGATCCCTTTCCTAGCAGGAGGGGGTAGAGGTAGAGGAAGTTCCAGACAAGCGATCCCCCACCCGCAACGCCCCCGGTTGCAAAGAGTCCCTTTTTTTAAGGACTGCCCGAGCGTAATTTGCCGCCTGGTTCTAGCATCACCGCAATTATATTATCTGGAATGAGCTCTCCCGTCTCTCTGTAGAGGTCCCTTCGCAGCCTGGCCCATATCGTACACTTAAAAATGTGTGACAGGCATTGTCTTCCTCTCCTGGGCAAAACCGATAATCGAGGGACCGTGACTAACCAATCTTGTACAGGTAAGACTGAAAACACCCATGCCCGCTCAAAAGCTGTGTCAGATAGAAGTCAGCCTCACCATTTAGCCACGGTCTCACATCCGGGATGAGGCGCGCAGTCCACCTTCTCTTCGTACAATTTGCCCAAGACTGCTGTCAATCGTGGAGTGAGCGCTGTTTCTCCTTGCGGACAACCATCTCCCTCGCATCCTCGTTTCGGCGCAGGTAAATAGCGCGGCGCTCTCTAGCAAGGAGGGCGACAGGGATCACGCCTGCAATCACTCTCATCGCTGAGTCAGAGGTTGTCGCATACGAAGATGCAATTCTCAGTGCTCCTCTTTTCGGTGTACCTCCTTACTGAGAGCGTCGCCCCATACTTCTGCTCCGTACAGTAGGGCTGACGCTACACCACTCACCAAAAAGCGTCTTCTTGAAAAGCTGGGTCCCCTCACATTGACTATAAGTCGACTCAGAGCTGTTATTCCCGAAGCAGCCTTCTCAGCTGTTGGCCTGATTTGTTCAGAGAAACTCATCTCCGAGTCGATCAGTAGCCCCAGGCACTTCACCGATGGCTTCGATTCGATTTGTAAGGCTCCAATACTGATCATCCTTACTCTAGAGATTCTCTTTTTTGTCAAGATGACCACTTCGGTTTTCTTCAGTGCTAAACTGAACCCGCGAGCAGTTATCCAGTCCCTCACTCGGTGCATTAGCATACCTAGCCTTGATTGTGCTTGTTCAACGGTGCATCCAGTGACCAGAGCCGCAACATTCACATAGCCGACCAAGCGCAACTCATCTGGCATCTCCAGTCTCAGGAGCCCGTTTTAAGACATGTTCCACATCTCCAGACCAAGGATAGATCTCTGGGCAACACTCGATGTAATTTCCATCCTTCGTTGGCCCTGTGTCGTCTTGTAGAGCAGGCTTCGGTCCTTTAGGTATTTCCTCAAAATCCGCATTAGATATTCTGAAACTTAAAAAGGGTTTTCCAGCGTATTCAGAACATCCATCTATCTAGCGGAGTTCAAGGCATTCCTGACGTCGAGTGTCACCAACAGGACGATCTGTCGCTTAGTGCGACTGTATGCCTCTGTCTTTCAGACCACGCTGACCTATGCAATCGCATCAATGGTAGAACGTCCTGCTCGAAAGCCGTACTGCTGAGGAGATAGGTCCCCAGCAGCACGAATCGCGTCAGTGAGTCTTTCCTTGATGAGTTTCTATACCACTTTCCCAGCCGTATCTGGTGCTATATAGTATACAAATGAAATATATTTGCTCTTTTTACTAATACAGTCATATATCATTATACACATTCGCATCCTAATATTTCGGGCACTTCTTTCCTAACCTTTCGAGCCGCAACATGTGATATCGCAGGCCAATATCAAGTGTTAAATATCTTGTATTAAATTGTATTAAATGAATTGAATACCTTTTAGTGAATAAACTATTTGAATTATTATAGCTCGGTTTGTTTTATAAAACATAAAGCCTTTGAACAAAACAGTGCTAAGCACATGAAACGAGCAACTTTAAAACATCTAGCATGTGGTATGCAGACGGCGATTCAGGATTTTCTTTCCCCGTTGCTGACCAGCACGAGCCTCGCCACCTTCCATCGTCCCGGGTAAACCCCGTCCCGTAGGCAAGCGTTGAATGTGCTGAGCAGCAAGTCAGGACAATGGTGATAGACAACCCGCAGCCCGTCAGCTGGAACACCATCGAGACCTGGAGCCTTCCTCGCTTTCAACGAAAGGACTGCCTCTTCCAGCTCCAGCTGTGTGAAGAGTGGACATTCGAGTGCTTTTTCACCATGGACAGCGTTAACACGGACGAGATGGGCAAAGAAGAGTCTGACTTATATGCTGCTGCACGGTTGCTTGCCTCGTCACGGTTCCGTGCCCGTTGAGCCTCACGCCGAACCTTGTGATACTCCCTTCGTTTTTCAGAAATTTCAGTTGACCACCAGTACACTGCGGGCTTGCCGTACTGGGTTTTAAATTGGCAAAGAAGCGTTGTAAGCTCACAGTTGAATTTGATGATGCTCACAGTTGAATTTGCCACGTCTTGAGCTGCCAGTTCTTCCGGATATCGGGAGACAACATTGCTTATCTCAATCAGAATGCACTGATGATCACTGGCTGAGTAGTCCTCTAATACTTTCCAGTTGTATATCGTCCATACTAGGGGCTCCAAGGCGAATGTCACGTCCGGTATGGTTCCTTCACAGCCAATACGGAAGAAAGTCAGCGTATTGCCGGTGTTTAGTACAAAGAGTGCCATCCTGGCCGCCATTTCTAGGGTTCGTTTTGCACGCGGATCTGTTTGAGGCGTGCCCCATTCGATTATTTTAGCGTTGAAGTTGCCCCCAACGAGCACGTTCCCGCCTGCGTTCGAGGCAGTGCCCTCCAAAGCATGAAACTTGGCTTGGAAAGATGATATCGATTCGTTCAGCGTTAGGCACATACTAAAGAAGATGGTCCCTGAGCACCGTACCCACACAAAACCATCCCAACGTTCGCAGCTCTCCGCCTGGAAATCACTATTTTGAACCCAGATTGCGGCATTATATGTGACATCAGGATATGGTATGCTGAGCTTTTATCATGGTGTTGCTCACTCAGCAGCATAAAATTGGCTTTCATGTCCCTCGCAAACTGCTCAAGTAGATTTTGGGCTGTTGAACTGCGGTGTAGATTTAGCTGCAGGATGCGGGTCATCGAAGTTCTAATTTTGCCTTGGCTAGGGCTTCCTGGAAACCCGGCATTTTCCTGATTCCCAGACGTGTCAAAAATCGTACACTTTTTAGGGTTTTTTAAAATAATTTTACAAAACCCTTCTAAAATCGCGTCCTGTCTGTCCGTCTATCCGTCTGTCTGTCTGTCCGTCCGTCCATCCGTCCGTCCGTGTGTCACAGCAGTTTTTCTCGGAAACTACTTAAGCTAGAAGCATCAAATTTTGTATGTAGGTGTAAAGTGGTGATCTCTTCAAAGTTCAACTACTAAAAATTTTTATAAGGTATTTAAGGGGGGTCTCCCCATGTAGGGGAGTGACCCCCCGAAAAAAAATTTCATTGAAGGTAGCCGATATGGGTATCAAATGAAAGGTCTTGATGAGAACTTTACAAAACAGGTCTTAATTTGGCAAAGTTTGCTTCGAGGGGCGCACAGGGAGGGGAAATACACGAAAAATTTGTGTCCCCCCCCCCCTCGCGATTGGAAACCTTTCATCCGAAAAATCTGAAAAAAATCAAGAATGTAGGCCTTGATGAGTACAACAACAACAAATACGTGAGAAGTCGCAATTCACTCAACTTTGTTAGTAAGAGTATGATTTATCGATTTTATGTTTTCTTGAATAAAATCTTAACGGTACCCTTAAATTCAATGAAATTCGATACACAGATGTCTATTTATAAGATTGATTAACCTTGCAAGTTTCATAAAGATTCGATCATATTTAGCGAAGTTATAGTGGTTTGAATTTTCCTGTATTACTATGGAACAATATGCGCTGCATGTATTACTATGGCAACATATGGCTATGGAACAACATGCGCTTTTTACCGACTCAGACACTACAGTTTTGCTAGGATTTGCATGAAAATTTAAGGAATGATAGGTGCCATGAATAACTTTGAGAATCAGTTCAGCTAGTGGTATCAGTAATCGTAAAACAAAATAGTGGCTGTTTTAAATGCGAAGATTGAATAATGTTGAGTTATTTTTTCCCAACTTCAACGTTTAAGGTGCATGCTTTGAACACTTGATTCAATTAATGAATGACTAAAGCTGAGTACCTACAATTAATACTCATAAGTGAAACAAGTCAAGGAGGCGGGAGGGAGCTTCTAACATAAGGGCTTTGTAACAGCTCTAAGATTCGAAAAAATTGGCTATTAATCGATGATAACAGTACAGGAGAGTCGCCTCTGAAAAAAAATTCATCAAACGTAGCCGATATGAGTATGAAATGAAAGTTTTCATGGGAGCTTTTCAAAACAGTTCTTAAACTGTCAGTTTTTGCTACAGTGGGGCACAGGGGGGAAATACATACATCCTCCCTCGCGAATGGACATCTGAAATAATTATCAAGGGAGATATTTATGAGTATAACAATAAAAAAACCTCAGAAGTCGAAATTCTTTCAACTTTGTTAATAATAGTATGATCTTCGAATTTCATAGTTTCTCCAATAAATCGTCATTGACATGCTTCTTGACTTTATTCAATCTGGTGACTGCATTTTGAAAATTGAATACAAAACCCTTCTGACATGAGCGTAGGTCTGTTTACCCAACTTGTTTCTTTTATGTTGCATTTCACCGCATTTGTAACATAGGGAACTCCTTTCACATCCTTTGCATACTTGTGTGGTGTGACCATATATAAGGTATTTGAAACATTGAAGAGGCATTGCTCTTCGCCGTATCCTACAGATAACCCACAAATTGTTCGGCGTCCTTTTCGATCAAGTCAACTATGGCCATGCGTTGTTCCCTGTTGTTTTCTGGTGTCCGTTTCGTTTTGATCCTTCCCACCCTAGTGAACTTCCTTTTGATGGCCTCTTCTACCTAGGCCAGATCCGTCACGCAGTCAATGTCTCTTATTTCGATCGTTGCCATCGGCTCGAGCAAGGCTAGAGTTGCGTTTTTGCCTAAGATTTTCTTTACTGCGTCGCAGAATGTTTCCCTATTCTCGGTCTCTGCTCCGAATCTGACCAGGATGCGGCCCGACCGCGTTGGTCGTACTACTTGAATGGCAGTGTTAGTATCTACGATTCGCTGGATAACTGTCTTCTATCTTGAACGGGGAACTTCATCTCTTCCACATCAATCCATAGTCACATGTAATTACATTTTCGTCTTTCGCGTCCACACACAACTGAGTATTTTAATTAGTTTAAACTGTAATGTTTTAATGAAAATGAACACATAGGCCATTACGAAATTGATTGCTTGCGATATTTATTAAATACATTCAATTATTCAATAAATGTCATGAGAAATATTTGAAGAACCAGCAGCGGAGCAAATTGCACACGAGTGCAGTTAACAAAGCACGGTGACTTTTCCTCGTTTTTCAGAATTCCAGCCCCGCTTCGTCTCAATCTCGCCTAAATCAACGAGCCTCCTCATGTCAATAACAGCAGATTCCTTCGCTAGATTCCGTTCTTGATTGTTATTTTTTTATTTTTTCTTTCCGGAAAGTGTTAGTTTATCGAGGTTGGTAGCAATGATAGAGGTGGGGTTTATTTCGCGTTGGTAACAATAATGTTAATGAGTTGCGTATACTTGCACCCGTGTCAATTAATGCGACAGTGATCTCGCCCAACACTTTGATTGGTGCGTAAGAGCTAGTGCCCTTCTCGGAAACCTCCGACATGTTACATACGCTCAGTATTTGGGGACAGATGTGCACTCTCTTACTGAAGCTTCTCCAACGACGAAGTGATCATTTTGTCTTGTGTTGGTATGAGGTGACTTCTTCTGGAGCACAAATCCGCTCTCCTGCTGCAAAATATTTTTGCAGTTTCAATGCACAAGTCCGTGGCTGTCAGGGTTCTTCAGGCAGTACCTGAGGTGGTTGCTTCAAAAATTTTTTTGGAAATGCCTTTGGAGGAGATGTGTCATCTGCAGCATCATAGACCAACAAAGGTATCGGGGTGTTTGTATCTACAGTGCTTTTTGGCCAAGAACTCGTCGTAGTGGAATTTTCAGTAGATGGGATGGAGAGATGTGTCTCGAGTGCTGTGGGTTGTCGTGGGCACTCGCTTGCAAGTTTTTTGGCTTTTTGCAATTGGTCTGATTCGGGGCATATGTATCTAGCTTACCACATCGGAAACGAAAGATGGTCGCCCCTGCCTGACATGCGGTTATGCGATGTCCCGTCTGCCGGCAGTTCCCATACGTGGTGAGTCCTGCCTTAGGTGCTAGTTTGTGGACTTCTGTTAGATGCACTTTGTCCTGCTCCGTAGCTGATGAAAACACGGTCTCCGAAGGGCTGTGGTATGAGACAAGGTGGTACAGGTAGGGCTGCCACATTGGCTGGCTCCTACACCATTGCCATTGAGTAAGCTCACCCCTTTTTCTTTCTCGTTACAGGTGCTAAAGCAGGGTAGAGTGGCCTTCCACTTGAGTTTCCCATGTATGTTAAAGTTTTATAAGATTCCATCATATGAAACTACAACATAAATCTGAGACATTCTTATTTTTCATTTAAAGAAAAAATTCACGTTTTTCATTTTAATGGAAAATATACGCTACATCTACAATGGATCTTGATCCAGATGGGGGATCGCGAGGGGGCACCGCTTCCACCTAGATGTCCCACTCTTATTTGGGGTCGTAAGTATTAAGAAGTAAAGACGAGATCCTCTTGAGTCCCGTGCTTTTAAGCGGGCTCGGTCTGTCATGCGTTGGTATTACATTCCTTCGGTAGGATACCTTGGCCTCGACACCGTCAAACCACGAGTCGAACGTTTAATTCGTGAATGCTCTTGTTAGCTCTTGTGCAGGGGAAACGAATTCACCCCACGACAGCGCAATGCTAGCCTGCCAGTGCATTCACGCGTCCTCAGACAAGGCCAATTCCAGCGAGCACTAGTACTGCCGAGGCAGCAGATCATCGTTGCAGTCCTTCACGGACATTGAATATACCTTCAATCACTACATTGTTTCTGAAGCCGAATCAGAGTATTTATTTAGGTGCCAAAATAATCAGAAAGAGATGAAATCTACCAAACATGCATTCACGCGTCCTCAGACAAGGCCAATTCCAGCGAGCACTAGTACTGCCCAGGCAGCAGATCATCGTTGCAGTCCTTCACGGACATTGAAAATACCTTCAATCACTACATTGTTTCTGAAGCCGAATCAGAGTATATATTTAGGTGCCAAAATAATCAGAAAGAGATGAAATCTACCAAACAATGCAGCTTGCAAAGAAAATGTTTTACTCAGTTTTGACGAACTTGAAGAGCAGCTTCATAAATAGGTTAACAAAGCTCCAAGTATACGAATCTATGTTAGGATGACAAATGTCAAATGTACTATTATTAACAAAGTTGATCAAGCTGTAACTTCTGAGGTTTTTGCTGAGCTTGTACTCATAAAGACCCAGCATCATAATTTGTTTAGATTTTTCTGTCCATCGCGAGTCGAGAGGGCACAATTTCTCGTACATTTATGCAAACGGAAAATTAATAAAATTTGTTCAGTGAAGGAAGTGAAGAACTTTTAATATACTTCCATTTATTTTCTTCCAACATTTCCTCGAGTCCTTATTCAACAAATAAATTTCTTTTATATAGAAAATTTCTTAGATTTCTTTATAACTTTGCTTAAAATATTTTTTAAGCGCTCTAAACGATCCTTCAGTTGCCGATGAAAAGCTTGCTTAGACGAGCCAATTTTTGGCCTTATGGACTTGACTATCGCCTCAGCAGCCCATTGTTTCAAAGTAGCTGTTTTTTTGCTTTCTTAACATTTAAGTACACTTTTTTTCAGTTCAGAAACTTTAACAATTTAACCTGTTGGATGAACACAATTGTGGCCGGTATTGATTAAAATTTAATAAGGTTTTCACCCTCATGGACCGCAAATAAAATATTTTATATTGACATCATCACATTTCTGTAAATACCAGCAATCAAAATTTCTTAGGTGTAAATTCACTAATGTTTGGTTTGATGGCAAGTTCTCAGAAGCATTTTTATTGAATGCTTGAGTATTGACAATTATTAATGCTACAGTACTCAAGTGCTCAAAATCGGACTCCAGAAGTAAAATCGGACGTATACCCAATTTGCAAGTTGAAAGCATTTATCTGTGCATCTGATGGAAACTTGCATGTTGTTTTTCATTTTTTTTTGCTGCAAGACGATAAGATCTCCCAATCAAACGTAGTGCTGGCCTTCATATGCTGTTTGAAACTGTCACGAGCATTAGCTCCACCTTAGATCTTAGCCAAGTGGCGTCAGTGAATTATGTTGACCTTTCAATTAGCTAATAAAGCACGACACACTGGAATCTAAGTACCACAGTCATTAACTTTGAACCAACATTGAAATCACGTTACAACCATCGATAGGTCTGCGCTCCATAACTTCTTGAGGCAACATACTCGTACATAATTAACATAACAAATCATAATGATCACACGCGGCCCGCAAAAAGACCTTTAAGTTTAAATGTTTACTTGAAAATTTCAAAAAGTTCCGATCCACCAGATTATTGCCGTGATTTGCTGAACTTATGTCCTTGCGAAGGTCATCATCAAAATTTAGTGCCGCCTTTCTATTGTCGAAGTGCCGAAGCCGGCCAACATGTTCGAAGTTTAAGTGGCGTACAGACTCGTTGGATTGCACACATGCGCTCAATATGCTTCACATATGTTAAGATATTGTTGTGTCTAATGGTAATTATATTGGCAAGTTAGTTAGTGAACAGAAACTTTCAAATCATACTGCATTGTCCGCTGAAGACTAACCTTGCTGGCAATTTTTTCGGCTGCTACCGTCAATCATGAAAACGTCTGGAGTCTGGTTGAAGCGACTTAGTCGATTCTTTTGTGCTGGATACACCACCTTGAAATTGAATTCGCAGTAACTTTGGCGAGTTCAAACAACAAGATTCAGAGTAGATTTTAGCGGCCATACCGGTAAGAGTCCGCTTTTGCGTATGAGCTTATTTTCGCACTGATTCACAGCTAGGCCTGCCAAATAGACAGTGATTATGCGGAAAGGAAAGCAAAGAAAACGATTTGGGCATGTCTCCATTTCTATTTAAAGCGATAAAAGACACAAAAACTTAAAATTCTTCGAGAATATCTCAACTTGGAGCAATTAATAACAAATCAATGTCGGCTAGCGTAGTCAGTTATAGCCACACCAGACCTAAAGAAAAATTCTGCATGGTATCATTCCAAAGTTAATAATAGTATTCAAGGATATAAATTAATTCATAAAAACACGTAATTAGTTAGCAATATGATTGCACGCATCCATAGTTTAGGTTTTTATTTCTTACCCCTCAGAACCGTTTATTTCTGAGGCTCCCTTTCGGATATGTAGTTCATTTTTGCATTTTAATACAGAACGGGAGTTCTCACGATGTAAAAGATTGACTCTGCGTGACCGCCAATGGTCTCGCATACGCACAATCCCGGGGAGCGCTAATTTCATATCGCTTTCGGGGGCATTGTCTTTGGAGTGATATCCGGAAATATATGGCGAAAATCTATGCCAAATTTATTCAGTGAAAGGAGATTGTATTTAATATGTGACGGTGCAATAGCTGAACTACAAAAATGCCAAGTCATATTGTGTTTCAGGTGTTTTTTTGCAAATTAAATTTGCTCGCGGTACTATTGAAAATTTGACCAGTCATGATAGTACTAATATCGATATTGAAAGATTAAAATATGCATATTGGATTGATATTGCCAGTTATTTTTTTAATGTTTGAGAAAACTCTAATGATTGTTTTAAGTGTAGGTTTAACCTTGATATTATTTTTTGTAAGGTCGCGTTGGAGGTAAGATTTAGCTAAAATAGTTTACGTCAGTTTTAACTTTAAACTTCTCAACAACCGTAAATTGATTTGATATTGGAATGTGGGTGGGTGGAAAGGCATAACCGCAGTTCGCATTTTTTGCGTAATTGTGCAGAACTCCGTTTTTTGCTTCTAATGCAAGGCATTGAAATCGCGATAATGAACTTGGTTCGCCATCAACAATGCTTGATGTCAAAATTAACTTTTGATACTATTTCTCATAATTAATGTCCAGATTTAGTTTTGTCATTCAAACAGGATGCTTAATTTTTAAGAGTTGCTTTTTGAAAGACAAGCACAATCTAAGTCCGGTAGACTTTGCTAAAATTTAATTTTTTCATTTAAATATTAATCATATAGCTCACCCAAGAAAATAAAAGACTACTTAAAGAAGATACTACACTGAAAGAATTTTGAATAGTGATATCAAATAAATTTCATACTCAGTTTGATAGTCACGTAAAACATATTCTTTTTTACTAATTTTTGCCAGATTGACTTCAATTTTGTTCATATTGATTATTTTCTCAACTATCAGCAAACTCCAAAATCATAAACGTTAAAATAAAATCAATTTTACCTTAAACCACAGAATTTATTTAAGAAATAGGTAAATGCACATTTTGGAATCAATCGTGTTCCTTCTTCAGTACCAACTTACTTATTTATCTAAAACATCAACCTTATATACTAACAATATTCAATGAACGAGAAACCAATTAAATAGTAATTACAAAAGATTGGTTTCTCGTTCATTGAATATTGTTAGTATATAAGGTTGATGTTTTGGATAAATAAGTCAGTTGGTACTGAAGAAGGAACACGATTGATTCCGAAATGTGCATTTACCTATTTCTTAAATAAATTCTGTGGCTTAAGGTAAATTGATTTTATTTTAACGTTTGTACGTACCGCAGCAAAAAAGGATCCGACACTATATATATCAAAAATCATAGTCAAAACAGTAAGTTGAAAGGGCGTGTAATTTGATACTCAATATTTTCATTTTGAAAATTAATATAGTTGCCTTGACTTCATATAGTAAGGCCAACTATTTCATAGTTACAGCAAACTCTTGCTATATTCCTTCGTAGAGACGAACTAATACGAAGAACTTTCATTTGATAATAAAGTATTAAATGGTCTCAAAGTGACTATTAGAATTAGTCAAAATGAAAAGGTTCACTGTGGTTTTGACTATTGTTTATGATAAATATGTTGAAAACGACTATGAAAATAGTCAATGTTATCTATCAAACGCAATCACGACGCGGTTGTCAAAATTGATGTGAAAAATGACTAATTCTGCAGAAAATATAATTTTGAAAATAGCAGATTTCATTTCATCGAACGATGATGGTGAGCTATTAGAATTAATAAAAAGTTTCGATCTAAATGAAACGGTATTTTTGATTTTAAAAGGTGTGGATGAAGTTTGATGTACGCAAGTTATATGTAAACATTCATAAATTTAAGGAGCCGATATAACAAAACAAGAGCTTGGCTACTTAGAGAATGAAGACTTGGACAAGCTTTTCCCTAACTTCGAACAAATAGGAATTAAAGCCAGATTTCGATTCGAATTAAGGTAGTGGAAAAACAAAGAACAGGTAGAGTAGATAACGATATTTAACTTCAAATTGTGATTTTAATCTTGCAGCTGCATTGTGCTGACACCTTGTCAAATGTTACATCGTGGGGTAATGACTTATCATCGTCAACATTTGCATCACCAAAGCTATTTATTAGCCCTGAGGTAAGATAAAGCGTGTGGTGGTATAAGAATTTTAGTTTATGTTTTTTAGATTGACTTCAAATCAATTCTGAAGACATCTTATAAAGGAAAATCGGTCGTAACATATTACGAAGACAACAAGCATCTCTTACCCAATCACAAACAAATTATATCGAACGCAGTGGTCGACAATCTTTCAGCAAAACAAACACTCTCCAGCAATGACTTCCAACTTTTAAGGCAAAAATTTGCGGACGAGTTTCCAGGAAAAAAACCCGTATAAAATACACAAACAGGCAAATTTTTCAGTTGTTAACACGTTTGTATTTCCAGGAAACATACTTTATAAAAAGATAAAAAAAAAAACAGGAAATGTCCAAGCGGGAAGCTGTACAGTATGTATATAAATAATCGAAAGCGAAGCGTACAAAAAAATAGTACTACGAATAGCCCAGATAATGCAAATGATGTTACCGAAACGGACATTGTTTTGTCTACAAGTATTATGTCATGGCTGCGCCATAATGATTCTCCATTTGATGAAGTGATGCTCAAGTAGAAGCAAAGTTATGATTTTCGTCGCAAACAACTTCTTAATTCGCAAGATATTGAGGGTTTTCTAAAAAATTGGCCACTGTACACGAATATTGAATTCGGGACTCGATTGGTAATACCGTAAATCTATACGCCTACATTATTACAGTTTTTTTTTTAGATTCACTCCGACTTTCAAAAAATATTTGAAGGATAAGAAAATTCTCTTTTCAATAAGTGGGAAAACTTTATATCCCTAATCATATCTTACTTGAAAGTAAATATTCATGACAAGGAGTCAATTGATAATTCAAAATTTATTGAAACGATTACAGACAAAGGTAGATAATTAAAACTTATATTATGCATTTTCACATTTTTAATTATGCATAGATTCAGTTGATCTAAGCGTTGCGACTTTATTGAATGCCGTGATTCTTGCATCTCACCGACTGGCTAATTCCGATGGGAAAAAATTCCGAAAAACAACAATAAAAGAGGCACGTGATTGTTTTGTCCTGCAATTGGCCAGCATTGGTGATATTCCTAAAGCCATAAGTGATCTGCAGTCTCGTTTTTATGCACTAAATTCAACATTGCAACCATTTCTGATCGCAATCAGTGAATCTACATCAAAGGAATTCTACGTTTATTTCAACGAGGTGGGCTAGATCTGTGCTTTAAGCTTTATCATGTTTTCAATTTAGAATATCCAGAATTCTCAGATGTCTGGTTATTTTTAACAAAAATATATTTACGATATTTCAATAGCAGGTCAGAAGATACTAGGCTTAATATCATATTTAAAAAGCAATGACCTAAAACATTCCTAATCTTTTGAAATTTGTGAAAGAACAATTAACTTTTAAAAAGAAGTTTCTTTTTTAGGGTTTTGTACTAAAATACAAAACCCTATTGCAATCACGACCTGTGTCCGTCTGTCCGTCCGTCCGTCCGTCTGTATGTCACAGCACTTTTTCTCCGAAACTATAGAGGCTACAGCCATGAAACTTTGTGGAAAGGTCAGAAGTGGTGACCTCTTGAAAGTTTAAGGGTGAAAAAATTTTTCAAAGGGGTTTAAGGGGGGTCTCCTCATATAGGGAGTTGACCCCTCAAAAAAAATTTTTCACCATTGGTAGTCGAGTAGGGTGTCATTGGAAAGGTCTCAATGCCTTATGAGTACCGAGGGGGGCAGGGGAAGGGGAAATGTACGAACTTTTCGCGTACCCCCCCTCGCGATTGGACACCTTCCAGCCGAAAAATCTGAAAAAAATCATGAATGTAGGCCTTAATGAGTAGAACAACAACAAATACATGAGAAGTCGAAATTCACTCAACTTTGTTAGTAATAGTATGATTTATCGATTTTATGTTTTCTTGAATAAAATCTAAATGGTACCCTTTTTTTTTTTTTTGTGGTAGGGAGGTGAAGGCATTTATGCCCGCCGAGTCTGGCAGTGTGGGACTCCCATGGATACCTTTGGACTACCCACTAAACACCTCCCCTGTCAATCTGAGAACCTAGCCTGGAACCGTTTGACACATTACTTCGGGCCAGGTCTCGTTTTGTTACGCCGTGGGGCGCCTTCAAGCTGGGGAGTCCCTTTCCTAGCGGGAGGGGAGGGGGGAAGAGGAATTGCCAGAAGAGCGATCCCCCAGCCCCAGCGCCTCCGGCTGCTGTGAGTCCCTTTTATATTTTAGGACTGCCCGAGCATAATGTGCCACCTGGTTCCATTTGTCAACCGATTCGAGCATCACCGCAACTATATTATCCGGGGTGAGCTCTCCCGTCTCCCTGTAGAGTTCCCTTCGCAGCCTGGCCCATTTCGTACACGCAAAAAATGTGTGACAGGCATTGTCCTCCTCTCCTGGGCAAAACCGACAATCGGGAGACCGTGACTTGCCGATCTTGTGCAGGTAAGGCTGAAAACACCCGTGCCCGCTCAAAAGCTGGGTCAGATAGAAGTCAGTCTCACCATGCCTTCGATTTAGCCACGGTCTCACATCCGGGATGAGGCGCGCAGTCCACCTTCCCTTCGTGCAATTCCTCCAAGACTGCTGCCAATCGTTGAGCGAGCGTTGTCTCTCCTCGCGGACAACCATCTCCCTCGCATCCTTGTTTCGGCACAGGTAAATAGCGCGGCGCTCTCTAGCAAGGAGGGCGACAGGTATCACGCCTGCAATCACTCTCACCGCCGAGTCGGAGACTGTTGGATACGAAGATGCAATTCTCAGTGCTCCTCTTCTCTGTACCTGTGCCAATCGTTTTCGGTATACCTCCTTGCTGAGAGCGTCGCCCCATACCTCTGCTCCGTACAGTAGCACTGACCCTACAGCACTCATCAAGAGGCGTCTTCTTGATGGGCTGGGTCCCCCTACGTTGGCCATAAGTCGACTCAGGGCCGATATTCCCGAAGCAGCCTTCTCAGCCGTTGCCCTGATTTGCTCAGAGAAACTCATCTTCGAGTCGATCAGTAGCCCCAGGTACTTCACCGCTGGCTTCGATTCGATCTGTATATCTCCAATACTGATCATCCTTACTCTAGGGATTCTCTTTTTTGTCATCCAGTCCCTCACTCGGCGCATTCGCATACCTAGCCTAAGTTGCACTTGTTCAACGGTGCGTCTGGCGACCAGAGCCGCAACATCATCCGCATAGCCGACCAAGCGTGACTCATCTGGCATCTCAAGTCTCAGTAGCCCGTCGTAAGACACGTTCCACAGGTCCGGACCAAGGATAGATCCCTGGGCAACACCCGATGTAACCGCCATCCTTCGTTGGCCCTGTGTCGTGTCGTAGAGCAGGCTTCGGTCCTTTAGGTAGTTCCTCAAAAGCCGCATTAGATATTCTGGAACTTGAAAAGAGTTTTCCAGCGTATCCAGAATATCCATCCATCTAGCGGAGTTGAAGGCATTCCTGACGTCGAGTGTCACCAACAGGACGATCCGTCGCTTGGTGCGACTATATGCCTCTGCCTTTTGGACCGAGTTCACCACCTCTGCAATCGCATCAATGGTAGAACGTCCTGCTCTAAAGCCGTACTGCCGAGGAAATAGGTCCCCAGCAGCACGAATCGCGTCAGTGAGTCTTCCCTTGATGAGTTTCTCTAGCACTTTCCCAGCCGTGTCTAGCATGCATAACGGGCGGTATGCAGACGGCGATTCGGGATTTCCCTTCCCCTTGCTGACCAGCACGAGCCTCGCCACCTTCCATCGTACCGGGAAAACCCCGTCCCGTAGGCAAGCGTTGAATGTGCTGAGCAGCAAGTCAGGACAATGGTGCCCTTAAATTCAATAAAATTTAGCAGATTTAGATGACTATTTATAAGATTGATTTTTTCTGAAAGTTTCATAAAGATCGAATTGTATTTAATGAAGTTATAGCGATTTGAATTTTCCTGTATTACTATGGAACAATGTGCCCTGTATTACTATGGAAACATATGGCTATGGAGCCATATGCGCTTTTTACCGACTTAAACACTACAGCTTTGCTAGGATTTGCATGAAAATTTCAGGAATGATAGATATCATGAGGATGACTACATACAATTGAAACAAGTCGAAGAGGCAGGAGAGAGCTCCTAGCAAAAGGGCTTTGTAGCCATTCTAGGATTCGAAAAAAAAGGCCATGAATCGATGCTTACAGTACGGAGGAGTGGCCCCTGAAAAAAATTTCATGAAAAGTAGCCGATATGAGTATCAAATGAAAGTTCTCTATGAGAGCTTTTCAAAACAGTTCTTAAACTGACAGTTTTTGCTTCAGTAGGGGCACAGAGGGGGGGGGGGGGGAATACATGAAAAATGTGTTTTCTCCCTCGCGAATGGACACCCGTGATCTAAAAAAATCTGAAAAAATTATCAAGCGAGATATTTATGGGTATAACTTTAACAAATACCTCAGAATTCAAAATTCTTTCAACTTAGTTAATAATAGTATGATCCTCGAACATGACGTGTTTCTTAATTTTGTTCGTTGCTGGTTACGGCATTTTGTAAGTTGAGTACAAAACCCTTCTGACATGAGCATAGGTCTGTCTACCCAACTTGTTTATTATTATAAGTTGAAAACTTGTGTATGGATACAACGAAATTTTCATATCCACCGACTGTAAAAAAAACTCATCATTCATTAGATAAACGTAAAACTTCATTAGAACTAATAATATCTATAAATGTTCCATTTGTAAAAATCAATACTCATGTGTGAATGATTTGATAAATCATTTGAATAAGGAGCATAACAAGCAAACTTTTGATGTCTATAAATGTGGTCAAATTAAATGCTGGCAAATATTTTCTAATAGGAAAAGCATCAAAAAACATTTAATCAATTGTCATAAACTTAGTAAAAATGATTCCGAAATTTTTGTTTCTAAAGAAACACCTAAGAAGAAATGTTCTCTATCAAACGAAAGTCAGGAATACGAGCAGATTAAAACAAATATGTGTTTTTTGCCACAATCTAAGTGAAAATTTGACAGTTTCAAAACCTTGTATTAATACATACGAGTATGTTACCCAAAGCCTACTTTCCATTAGTAATCGTGCTTTGAGATTTTCTTTAGATTTATATCCAAACAGCATTTTAGCGAGAAATGATGTTGTAACAATCCAAAAAAATGTCACTGAACTAACTACTTGCATAGTGAGTGCTTTAACAAATTAAGGAAGCTTTAATTTTGCAAACGATGATAGTACTGAGTTGAACATTCCTCAAATATGTTCAAACTCCTTTGAAAGTATTGACAGTGAGTTTTTATTTCTTCGTACTTTACAAAGAAAAGATTTGTACACAACCCCTGCAGTACATACTATAAACAACGAATTGCAACCAGTTATTATAAAAGGTGTACCTACAATAGATAAAAGTCCACACAAAGCCTACTACATATCACAGCGATTTCAGTTTAGAAAAATTTTTGAAACTCAAACGTTACTTGAAATGACGTTAAAAAACATAGGTATTAAAAAAGACACAGTTAACATTTGTAATGTAGTAAATGGGACATTATTTAAAGAAAAAGAGCTTTTTATAGGAAAGAATAAAATTACAATACCATTTTTAATTGTACACCGACGACTTTGAAGTAAATAACCCTTTAGGAAGTCATGCTTCTCAAGATACTTTGTGTGGAATCTATTACTCTTTTCCAAACCTTCCCACATTTGTTAACTCCCAACATAATTTTATATTTGTAGCTGGGTTCATTCGAAAACTTTTTTTATCAGCGCACGGTATTCAATCATGTTTATATAGTATGTATTGATTGAAGAAATAAAGGCTTTGGAAAAAGAAGGAATCGAAATACAACACCTAATCAAACATATCAAATACACTTTGTTCTTCTTGCGATTCTTGGTGACAATCTTGGACTTAAACAAATGCTAGGATTTGGTGCCTCATTTAATTCCATGCGATTTTGTCGAATATGCAATAAAATTAAAACTGACTTAAAAACCGATATTGAGGAAGAAATCAGCGCCATTAGGACCGAAGAGAAATACGATCAGGATTTAATGCAAAATGATTGTTGTGTTACTAGAATCAAAGAAACTAGTCCATTTAATAACATTCCTTCTTTCCACATTACTAAAAATTTGGTGGCGGATATAATGCATGATTTATTTGAAGGAATATACAATTATGAATTCTGTCCTATCATACTGCATTTGATAAGTGAAAATTTAGTATCCTTAGACATTCTTAACAAAAGGAAACAGTTTTTTTGCTATGGGCCATTAGAAAATAAGAATGAATCTGGACTAATAAAAATATCACGTTTAAAATCAAATAACCTCAAAATGTCTGCTAGGGAAATGTGGTGTAATGAATTTCGAAATGTCCGTGTAGGACACGGGTGCTGATGGTCTGGCACAAGTGTCAGCGAGCTAAAACAACACCGAGCTCAGCTAACTAGCTTCGCTTAACGACCGCGTACGCGTGCTTGACGACTAGCATTTGCGGGATCATACGAGGCGGGTTCTTGTCGAGCGACGAAGCTACACTACAAAATACTTATCACGCGTACTCTACTCTACAAGACGCACCGATCAATTTTTATTGTCTTTAGAAAAGTTCTATTAGGTGTCAATTAATCTACTCTACAGAGTTGTTATAATTTTAGGCCCCTCTCCTTGAATACAAGTCCCTGTTTTCTACGAAAGTATGCTAATAAAAACCAGTAACCAATCATAAAAACAAATCGGGTGTCGGTCAGGACTAATTGATGTTGCGGATTTTATCACTGCCGGTCATCAGATTAGCTCCCAGCAAAAACTGACGCAATTCCAAGCAATGTATTTGAAAACCCCTGGCACCATCAGTTTGTTCAAAATTAGAACTGTCCGACTTCAAACTGTATAAAAATGTGCAAACCTTTCTTTCGGTAACATTAAGGGACGCACTACTCTATAACATCATCGGCATGTTCAGGCGACTGAGCCACCACGAACGAAGAACTCCAGAAGATGCTATAAACCTTATTATGCCAAAGACAAGACAAACAACACCAAAAGAGAGTTCACGGTGACTCTATCTTTACTTTATGGAACCCTCCAAAGTATGCTACGTTAAAATCAAATGGTGAGAGCGACAATAAAAATTGAATCGGTTCATCTGCCGACAGCAAAATTAAAAATGTGAGAACTCGAAGGAGAGTGGTGTTGTTTCCCCTTTGGTCCCCACGTTGGGCGCCATTGTGATGAATTTCGAAATGTCCGTGTAGGACACGGGTGCCGATGGTCTGGCACAAGTGTCAGCGAGCTAAACAACACCGAGCTCAGCTAACTAGCTTCGCTTAACGACCGCGTACGCGTGCTTGACGACTAGCATTTGCGGGATCATACAAGGCGGGTTCTTGTCGAGCCACGAAGCTACACTACAAAATACTTATCACGCGTACTCTACTCTACAAGACGCATCGATCAATTTTTATTGTCTTTAGAAAAGCTCTATTAGGTGTCAATTAATCTACTCTACAGAAATTCAATATTGTTTTGCCTCGTTAAAGTTAGCGGACACGGAGGCTTGAGACAAACGCAAACATTACACAAAAAGCAACCGTTACTTTCACTCGTTGCGTGTAGACGTGTTTTTAATCGCTCCTGTCATTAATTTTAAAAATTAATTAATTTTTCACAAAAGTCAGTTTCAAAATATTGAATTAATTTTGTACGAGTCAGTCAAAAGCAAGTTTTGATTTTATTGGGGAAGAATTAATCGTCGAAGGCATCGACCAACCAAACCAATAAATCAAGAAAAGGCAACAAACCAAAGACAACTCGGGACTGCTGTATGGAGGAGCCCGACGGCTTCCCTCCGTTGGGGGGCCCCGGGGAGAATGACGGTGTGAAATTGGCAAGTGTCAACAAGCGGAGACACACGAGCACCCAGGATACCGCAGATGCCGGTCGCAAAACACAAGTGCTCGAGGATAGACAGGAAGTGTGCCGCCTTCGAAGTGAAATCGAAGAGTTGAAAGCAAGAATTCAAACATATGAAGAAATGTTCAAGACGGCAAAACAAGTTCAAGAGAGTGGTCCGATACGAAGAATCGAAAAACAGAAGAAAGCTGCAACTCGAATAATAACTGAAGAGGTATTAAGTGCTGGTGGCACGAACGAAAGCCAGAACTACTTTGCGGCGCTGGATGGACTCCAGCAGGACATGGAGGTAGACGAAGGTAATAAAGACGATAATTTTATCTTATATTTAAAAAATAAAAATAATGAAAGTAGAAATAGGGAGAAGAAACCAGCCCGTAGTTCTGCTGGTCCTCCTCAAAAAGTAGTGAAGAATACCGAGAAAGTTCCGCCAATTAATGTCTTCCGACAAAGCGGAAAGGACATGGTTCGGCTGTTGGCAGCCGAAAACAAGTTGACAAATTTCGAAATCAAAAGAATAAATTCCGAGAAGCTGTCAATTAGGACGAAATCACTGGTTGATTTCAAATCAGCGAAAGATGCTTTGAATTCTGGGGAGGTTCCGCACTTCACCTATACCCCCAAAAGCGAGAAGAACCAGACGTTCTTGCTGAAGGGCTTGGACTGCGGAGAAGGTACCGTCGATCTTCTTCAGGTTCTCAAGGAAACAGCACCACAAATCGAGTTTATCTCAGTGAAAACATTCGCGACAAGAAGGTCGACGGTAGAAAAAAAAAACTTACCACTTTATTTGGTACAAATAACAAATAAGAGCAGTCCAAGCGCTCTTCAGCAAATCAGGTATTTAAATTTTCGAGTGGTGAGGTGGGAGCGCCTCCAGAGGCGAGAAATCAACCAGTGCTATCGCTGCCAACGATTTGGGCATTCGGCTGCCAACTGCGCCATGCATTACCGATGCGTTAAATGCAAAGGCGTGCATGCTCCCGGTGAGTGCAAATTGGCTCAGACGGAGCCAAAAGAGAAGTTATATTGTGTGAACTGCGGTGTTTTTGGTCACCCGGCATCATATCGAGGATGCTCCCGATATCAGGATGCAAGATTGAAATCTGCCCCAAAACAAACACAAATACACCGCAGTGTCTTAGCTCCGAACTTCGTCAAGCCCGGAGTATCATTTGCACTCGCCGCTAGAGGACCAGCAGAAAATGCGGAAAATAGGGTAAGTAATGTAAGTGGCAATAATGAGCTGCTTCTCAAAATTTATCAACAATTAAATTCTTTATCAGAGCGAATCGATAAACAAGATTCGAAAATTAACATTGTTTTTCAGCGTTTAGGACTTTCAAATGCCTCAAAATAAGTTGTCATCCAGCCACATTCCCACGGATAGGATTCGTCTCATCTCGATCAACGTCAACTCCATTGTTACTTTACATCGGCGTGATTATCTCCTTGAATTCATTGCCAGATAAAAGCCTGACATCCTGCTTCTAACCGAAACCCACCTCAATTCATGGCACTCCATGACATTCAAGGATTTTGAATTCGTAAGAAACGATAGGGTAATAGGTGATGGGGGAGGTGGCACCGGGATATTGGTACGAAGACCCTATCGTTTCCAAAATATTGAAAAAGTCGAATTCAAAAGCTTTGAATCTCTTGAAGTGTCCGTTATCAAAATCTCACTGCCAGGTGGGGATAACCTCTTCGTTATCTCTGCCTATGCAACTGGTGGAACTGTTCTCAAGCTCAAGGAGGAGCTCAATTCCTTGTTCGAAATACTCGAATTGAACAGGCTGCATAACTATTATATTCTTGCTGGTGACCTGAACGCCAAGCATACATCATGGCTGAACGCCACCAATAATCCAAGAGGTGTATTCCTGAAATCATGGATAACAGAGAACCAAATTGAATACAGGTGCAATCTATATGGGTCGGAGTTCCCAACATACCCTAGGACAAATTCATATTTGGACCTTTGCATTGCTGACGCAAGACTCGAATTCAACTTTAATAGTCCTCAACGGAAACTGCAGGTGCTTCCTTATGATAGCGACCATAACGCAATCGTAATGGAAATCAATCATCACAGGGATGATTTCTTCCTCATTCCAGTTCAACACGAAAATCATCGGTTGATCTTCAAAAAAACAGACTGGGGAAAGTTTCAAAACAAGTTTAATCGCGAGTACCAGAAGCAATGTCCCCCTTCTGATGGTGGCAACTCTTGCTCAATGGTTCCTAATGACAGGAATCTAACTAACGATGAAATAGATGTCTATTTGTCGAAGTTAGAGAAGCTGACATTGGAAACGATTGAGAAAGTAGTTCCCAAGATTAAACATCGAAACAATATGGAAGGATATGAAACACCAACCATCGCAAGGTTGAAAAGATTGAAAAGCCTCCTTCTCACACGCGTCAACAATATTTATCGACGATTTTTGGACTACAACCATCCCTCGTTGTCTTTGTTGAAATTACATCTGAAGAATGTCCGGAACTTAATCCGGTCATACTTCAGGAGTGAGGTCAGCAATCAATGGGCGGAAAAATTGAGGGGTATTAGCCCACAGGACCCAGACGGCGTGTTCGCGAAAGTTAATAGCATATTCCGCAAGAAGTCTCGAGTGAAGGTATCGAATCTTGAAGTCAGTAGTGATGAGATAAATCTTCTCGATAGGGCTGGTATCGAAATTGATAGTACGACTCCGGATAGAAATGGAAACAGGATTATTTGTGAAGGATTGGATAAACTTGCCCTGATTGGAACACATTTTGAATTGGTTCATCTACCAAACCCTGAGAGAGGGAACGAAATTTTTTCAGAGGTCGTTGAAGCAAAAGTTTCCGACTTCAAATCAAGCCTGAACGGCCAATCAATTCTTCATTTCAATGAAACATTAACATCTGACCTCATACCGAGCTTGAATCTTATTGATTATTTTGTCAGCTATGAAGACTTGTGTTTCATATTTCGCAAGATAAACAACAAGAAATCATGTGGTAATGATGGTATTCCAAATGTAGTTCTCCGACATTTGCCTGAGGTTGCTATTAGGAACTATTGCATATTGTTCAACAACATGTTGAGCAATTCATATTTCCCAAATGAGTGGAAAAAGGCTAAGGTATTTCCGATCTTGAAGAAAGGAAAAGAATCTTCATGCCCGAAAAGCTATCGCCCAATCAGCTTGCTGCCTAACATCAGCAAGGTGTTTGAAGTGATACTCAATAGAGCATTAAACGCCCACATTGAAGAAAATGAGTTGATGCCGAATTGCCAATTTGGTTTTCATGCCAGGCATTCGACCACACATGCAATAACGAAAGTAACCTCAGACATCTGTTGGAAACTAAATGATAGACAATGTGTTGGAGCATGTCTCATTGATATGGAGAAAGCCTTTGATACGGTATGGTTAGATGGACTAATTTTTAAACTCCTTCAGGACAGGTTCCCCAGACACCTTGTCGCCATGATGTGTAATATGTTATACGGGAAATCGTTTGTTGTAACTGATGGAAATCTGACAACAATGCGCGAGTTCAAGGTCTTGAATGGTCTACAGCAGGGAACAGTTACTGCGCCTCTGCTCTTCTCAATCTTCATTCGCAAGCTATTGAACGGCTTTGATTTTAACGTCTCGCCGACGCGATCATTGGTAGCGTTTGCTGATGATCTGATCATCTATACGGCAGACCGAAAAGCTACAATAGTCCAGAGAAATCTCCAAAAAATGTTCAATGATGTGCAGCTGTACACTGGCAATTTCCGAATGAAAATCAATGCGCAGAAGTGTGAAACAATCTTGTTTCGGACAACGTTGCAGGGGGTCAGTCAAGACCTGAAACGTAATTGGAAAGATTTCCACATCATGGCTGGTGAGGGTAGTTCAGAACGAATTCCACATAAATCCTGTGTTCGATACCTCGGTGTTTATCTCGATCAGTATCTGTACTATACTGAACATGTGAAAATCATGCTCAGTAAGGCACTCAAAGTAGTCATGGCCCTTCGAAGGCTCTTTCATTCCAGATACATTGATCAAAAGGTCAAAATTATCTATTACAAGACACTGGTTAGACCAGTTTTGACATATGGATGTCAGATCTGGTACAACCAGAGTGCTAGTACTATGGAAAAATTAAGAGTTTTCGAAAGGAAATGTCTTCGTGCATGTACTGGTTTGTACAGAAAGCCTGAGACGGATTGGAAACATTATATATCGAATAGAAGAATTTATCAAACTGCTGAAGTGACGAGGGTCGATATCTTCATATTGAAACTTCTTCGGAATCATATCGCAAGATCTGTGACTGTGAGTGAAAACCCTTGGATTTCACAGCCGTTCCACCCTACAGACGGGTATATAGCGACTTGCCTCGCTACTGGCTTCATTCCTCCAGAAGCATTCGTGTATTTGGACATGAATGGATATGTTTTTGATTCTGACGGCGTCCCAGTCATATATCACATATACCGACGGGCCACCGATAAGAAGATAAAATATCCTCCGAATTTGAGTTCACGAGACCAACAATTTCAATGGAGGTACTCATTTGCTAGATTCGTTGAAGCTGATCGAGTTGAGACGGCGCAATCCAGGTATTGGTGGCTGAATGACAATGTCTAAATTATTCGTGTTTATTTCTAGTTTTGGTGTTTTTTCGTTATTTAGTTTTTGAGTTTCAGCTCATTATTGCTACGTTTAGTGTTGTTTTTTTTTTTGTTTAAAAATTAGGTATAGGTTAGGTATATGTAATGTTTACTATATTCCGTTAGAGATAAGATTAAACACTTAGGTTAGGAACATTGTTACAGAATTTTTTAGTATAAGATAAAGTTTTTTGATTGTATTTTATTAGAAATAAGTTACAACATATTAGGTGTAGGATCAAAGTTTCAATGTTGTGTTTTAATTATAAATAATTTTAGGATAGTGTTGGTTGGTTTTTTCTCCTTTTTCCAATTGAATTTTAAAAATATGTAATAATCGTAATTAATTGAATTTGCTATAGTTTTTTTGATGAAATGAGTTAATGATAACGTACAAATTTAGAGAGTCATTTGGGCCATTAAGTTTTTTGATTGTTATTGTTTGGAATTTGCTTTATATTCTTTTAAAATTTATAACGATTAGTATTAAATAAAGCGCTTTTGACTTTGACTTTGACTTTGTTGTTGCATTACAAGGGGAATGTCAAACCCAAAGATGTTAAAGTGGCTGAAGTGAACCACTCATCTCTGCCTAAAGGATGGAAACTTGACGGATGCAGTTTACTTTACACTATTAAAACAACAAACTAAGCAGTTTCGACGGGGTGACCACCTTATCTCTTCAGGAGCAGCCACTCCTGATCACCACGGGGCTGCTCGACTACTTATGTTTATTACAGTGGGCACCCCTGCACTTTTTTCCGTTTTTATTAGGAGATATTGTTCCCTCTGACAATAAATTTTGGATATTAGCAATGAAATTATTACATATAATTGATTATAGTTTACGTGAATCTTTTACAAAGTTTTCGTTTTTCGTATTTCAAAAATATAATCAAAGATCATCACAGATTGTACATTGAGCTAATAGGGCCATTAAAACCGAAACATCATTTTTTGCTTCACTATCCAACAATTGTATTAAACAGTGGGCCATTAAAATTTATAGGGTGTTTTCGATTTGAAGCAAAACATAAAGATCTTAAAAAATATGCACGCGTTAGAACAAGTAGAAAGAATATTGCATACTCTCTAGCTCTAAATCATCATTGGCATTTTCTAACTTTTTACTAAATTGTCAATTTTCTAATATTCAATTGGTAGTAACTTCTTGCACCGGCAACCTTTGTTCAGAAGAATTTTTTAAGACTTATTAAAAATTTACCTCAAATAGAAGATTTCAATTATTTGCTTTGTCAACAACAGGAAACTGTTATCTACAAAGGAATCAAGTACATTAAGAACACATATGTATGTGAAGAAATAAATGATGGAATTAATTTGTATAAAAAGGTGGAACTTTTAGTTACAAAAGAAAAAAGGTTTTTTGTTCTTTGTGAAAAAATAAATGTAAAAAAATCCAGTAAACCTTATCAGAGCTATGAGGTCAGTAATGACACAAAAAAATTTTCCTTGCACAAGATTGAAGAATTTACTTGTTTTCCTATGCATTTATATACTTCCAACGGAAAAGCTTATGTTAGAGTTAAACACATTATTTTGGATGAATAAAATATATTATTTTCAATAAAACAATGGCTTTTTATTTAGTACCAAATAGAAAACTTATTGACTAAAATAAATAGTCAAAATAACATACAAGATTGGTCATACTAACCACATTATGAAACAATGTAGCATAGTTCAAATGACAGATTGTATACTTACGATCACAATGAAAAACAATTTTCCATGTAGCAAAAGCATATTCCTTTCAAATATAAAATAGTCAAAAAGTTTTATTCAATAGTTATAGCTCCAATAGTCAATATAATTATTCATTTAGTAGACTATTGAATATTTTTGTAGTCGGGGGCCATAATGACTATAAAGTTAGTCGTCTTGCTATATGATTTTGGTCAGCATGATCCACTCAATTCTTTCAGTGTACTCGTATCAGAAATACCCATATCCGGGAGAATATAACCTTTAAGTAATTTCTTGAAATGTTTAAAAAAAATTTTCTTTTATGAGAAATACTTGGAAAGCATCAACATGTTGACCTATGTATTGTACAACAGCATATGTATGTTTTGAGGCGTTTATTTTTCTTTAAGATTGTCACTCCCTTTTTGCAGGGATGCTCCAGTTTGAATCTTCGGGCACGGTTGCCCGCCAAGAAGATGAGCCACCAAACGAGAACGTCACTTGTCGGAGAACACATTCCCAAAATTTTTGAAAAATTGCTATTGGACAGATTCAAGGCATTTAGACTTTCTTCTCACTACAGTCAATGATAGCCGAACGAATTTTCTCACTGCTAACACAGAAAAAAAAACATGTACCAAGGAACTGAAAGGTAGAGACTATCGGGAATACAAATTGAGTGGACAGAACTACGCTCATGTCAGAAAGGGTTCGATTTAACTTGTGATATGCAGCCGCCAACAATAATGAATAAACTTTAGAAAAACTTTAACGAAATGCCCAACAAATACATTTTTGCTTTAAGAGCATAACCAATGCTGCTCCATTTTTACCGGCCACCATTTGATGCAATACTAAAATCAAGGAGTGGATAGAATCTGAAGGATAGGTTCGGTTATTTATGTTATCTAAAAATTTGCCGGGGGTCCAATCAAAAGTGTACATTCTGTTTCGGTGGAAATCTCAAATACTACAATAGAAAACCCGTGTATCATTATTGTAATAGGAAAAATTTTAACGGCTATAAATAATAATAATAATAATAATGTCAAATTTTCTCTTAACTTGCAGAGTATGAGGATGTATGATAGGACTACTGAGATATCAAATTTCATTGGATTTGAGGACTCCAATGTGAATTCACTGGAGAAAATATTAAATTCACAAATCCTACGCGTACAAAATTGAATGAATTTCAACTTTTCATGTTTGCCCAGATTAGCGTCCTCCGTTGTTACGCCGACTTTTGAAAGACACATTGAAATGTTGCGGGAGGTATTTCGTCGTCTTCGGGAGGCGGGCTTAAGGTTGTCGAGGGAGAAATGTATTTTCTGTTGGGCCGTAATCAAATACCTAGGGTATATTGGCGATGAACACGGGCTCTGTGTTGACCCGGTAAAGTGGCAAGCGTAATCAACATCCCCGGACTACATACCGTCAAATTAGTGCGCCAGTTTTTAGGCGTGGTCTCTTGGTATAGGCGGTTAATACCTGACCATGCCTCATTAGTAGCCCCTCTAACAGACCTCTTTAGGAAAAACTAATGCTTTAAATAGACACCGGAATGTGAGCTGGCATTTAATCGATGCAAATTGAAACTATCATCGGTACCAATACCAACATGTCCAGACTTTAACTTACCGTTTAACGTCCAAACGGATCCATCAGATGTCGGGGTAGGTGCTGTGTTGAGCCAGACTTTTCTGGACGGGGACAAGGTGATCTGTTACTTGAGTTGGTCACTCAGCAGGGCTGGAAGGAAGTACTCCACCACCGAAAAGGTGGTAGAGAAGCTTCGACCATATATAGAGGGGACTCACTTTAGAGTTATAACAGATCATCACTCCCTAGTCTGGCTCAGCAACCTTAAGGATCCTACTGATCGATTGGTTCGTTTGGCCGTGAGATTGCAACAATTTGATTTTGATGTAGTCCATCGGAAAGGCAGGGAACATATAGTCCCAGATGCCATGTCCCGGGTAGTCCCACTAATAGAAGCGGTCAACGGTGGATACGAGACCAATAATAAGTGGGTCGAAATAATGCGGGGAGAGGTTGAACGAAACCCGGAAAAATATGTGAACTGGCGAATTGCGGAGGGAAGACTTTGGATGAAACTTCCGGATCAATATTCAGAACTACGCGGTAATTCTTGGAAATTGGTGGTGCCAAATCTAGATCGAAATCAGGTTGTGCAAAGTTGTTATGATGATGCTACGGCGGGGCATATGAGTTCCAGCCGGAGGTACGACTAAATAGCCGACAAATATTTCTGGCCTAAAATGAGGGCCGACATCCAGCGGTATGTGGCTAGGTGTAAAGTATGCCAGGCAACAAAAGTTGAGCAAAACTGAGCTCCAAAAATAATCGGTAAACATCCATCCATAGCGGTCAGAATTGACTGTAATGGTATGTCGAGAAGGTCAAGCTAAGGAACTTTGGTATATGCTGTGCATCGCCCTAGTGGGGCCTCTACCTCGCTCCTCACAGAGCTACATTTACATCCTAACCATTGTAGACTACTTCAGCAAGTTTCCTTTGATTTTTCCGCTTCGACAGGCTATGGCGGCAGGAGTAGCATGAACCTTGGAGGAACGCACCTTAATGCTCTTTGGTGTCCCCCGGCTGTTAATCTGTGACAATGGAGTCCAGTTCCGTTCAAAGGAGTTGCACAACCTGTTGGCCTTGTATGGAACCTCCATTCAGTTCACAGCATTCTACCACCAACAAGCCAATCCCGCTGAACGGATTTATTAGAACATTAAATGGATGCTGAGGTGCTATGTAAGTGATTCTCACCGGAGCTGAGATAAAGACCTGGCCAAAGTTGGGTGCGCACTGCGGACGTATACCCACGAGACGATGGAAGTAACTCCTTACTTTGTCAACTCTGCGTAGGAAATGGTAGTAGCACAAGGCGGTCCTGCTCCACTTCATGGCGAGATAACGGAAAGGGACCCCAGGAAGCAAGCTGAATTATTAAGACAACGACAGGACGAAGTGCAACACAATCTATTTGAATCTTTCATTCCATCCTGGAGACCTTGTCTGGAGGCGTATTTATGTGGTATCAGATGCGGCGCAACATTTTTCTGCAAAGCTGGTCCCGGAGTATGTAGGACCTTCAAAATCCACAGCAAGGATTGTTACACATATACCGACAAGTGGATATGCAAAATTGCGAGATAGGCTGTTGGAATATTAAACACCTCAAGCCTCATCAGTCTTGATACCAGAAACACGCCATGGGGCGGGAATATTAGATAATAAGTTTAAGTCGGACGTAGTTATTAAGAAACCAACTAAGGTAGTAATGTAAACTGGTGAGGGGATAGAACATAAGCAGCGAGTCTTCTTAGGTGAATTTCTCGAGAGAAATTTACCTATTGCGGAGAGTATCTTATATTATGGAAATGAACTATTTGAGCTATTTAAGCCAAAAAGCGATCACCTTTGTGTGGTAACCACTGTGAAATGTATAAACAGCAAATGTGAGAAGGGCGAAACGAGTATAAATATGTTTATAAGAATTTATTACCCGCCGATTTTCAATATGTGATCCATACGTGTGCAACTCAATTTAATTAGCAAAATATTTGCGCCTCTATGAAAGGTCTCCAAATACGAACGGCGGCAGATTCTTTTTTTAATAAATACCCATGTAGTGCTACAGAAATTGCAGTAAGAAGTTCAGTAGTAGGCAAGCTAAATTCTTTTTCGAAACCTTACGCTACATACGAGAAATTTACCTTTCCGGCTGGTGCTGCCAACGGGGATTTTTTTAATAAGATTCGATGAAGGGTAGTTGTAGGGGATAATGGTAGAATGCGGTAGACTCCTATGGGCTTAGGATATAAATATATCGAGTTAGCTGTGGTTACTGAGAACTAAAGTACCCAGATTTAACTTTTAGGTGTTTCTCTGCTTTTAAGGCTGCTCAGGGGAATTATTTTTAAAATTTATAGTTTAAGGAATTAGACTGATAAGAAATTTTAGCTTAAGGTTAAAATTCGTCGCAAAGAGTCAAATACCACTATTGTGAAGAGCCTGTCGTCGTAGTAGAACTGCGCGAAATAGATGGCGGAATAGACAATCGGAATTCAAAATTTTACCTTTTTTTTCTTGGCACACAGTACAGTCGGCATGATCGTGCTCGGCTCAGATCTTCCTCCCACATTGTTGTCTTTATTCACCCAACTTCGGTTGATTGAATCTTTTCTCACTTGTAGAATGGTTTCGCGTTTCTCCTTTTGCCGAAGCTAAAAGAAAAGTAGGGCGTTAGCAATCATTCAAGCATCTTAGAGTCTCAGTGAAAAAGATGACGGGATTCAGGTCTCTAAGATAAATTGTCGACGTTCGTTTCTTTTAGTTACTTTCAACTTTACTTTTTGGTTTCTTCCTTTGGTATTCTTCTTCTTTTTTTTGAGTTGGGCAAACCGATCGCTGCAAGAAAAACCATTGGATATTAACCATGGCCCAGTCGAAAACCCAAATAAGAGTTTGAAGATCAATCAGCTAGAATTCGAGATTATTAGCATTAAGGGTGATGGTAATAATGGATTAGGCTATATTTTCTTTATAGGTTAGGGGTTAAGAATTGAGTAGGGAAGCGTATTACATTCAATGGTGTGGGTAAGGATAGACGGCTTGCACGGATATAGGATTAGGATAGTGATAGACTGAGTTGCTGGGGTTTCAGTAGTAGCGTGGATCAGTTAGGTATAATACAGCAACGTTAACCTTAGCCATGGTTTACATCATTCACTGAACAATAGCACGATGTACAACAAAAACACTTAAGAGAGTTTAGAGTGAATAGCTCCGGCAGGTAAACAGTTAGCGGATTTCCAGGCAATCCACTTCAGGTAAGGGGAAAAATGTCAAGGATTGCAAGGATCTCTAGTACTCCGGCGTCAACATCAAGCAAATATGACACGTTTTTATAGACTCCACTCCACGAGGTAAGAGCTGGTAAGGATTATACTTGTAATTCTCTTTCTTCATTTTTCCTTCTTGAACATGTAGTAAAGTAAAGGAAAATAAAATAAATTTCTGCTCAAAAACTTAGAGTCAAGTAGGACCAGGATGACTGAATTGGAAATAATCGATACCTCACTACTGGAATGCAGCATTGCATAGCACTTATCTAACCGAGATCGCCGCCGCGGCTTTACTCACAACAAAGTTTTCCAATTTTGACGTTGAAAAGTGCGCTTTGAAACAATTTTCTACGTGTGTGCGCCAGCTCAACCATGCCTACAGGAGATTTTTGGTTAGAGAATGCTTGCGGTTCAAAAAGCACGACGAAAGAGACCCACGCAAATTGGCTGTCGTCACCTGAACGTGAAATTGAAAATCGAAGTAGTGACGATACATTCGGTACACGGACAAGATTGAGCAATGACCCGTAAAAGTAATGTTGAATGATCTTTTAACGCTTCAACTATCAATTGGAGTCTTTCATTTAATCAAATATTATTGTGCTGGACGTTGGCCCCAGGTAGTGGATGAAATGAGTATGTTTTCACAACATTCAGAGGCAAATGATTGGAATGAAAGTTTCGCAGCAATGTACCAATTGGTTCAGATTTATGAGTACAAAAGATTCTGAAGAATGAGCACAATTAATTGACTTTTGCTGCACGATGAATATCAACTACGGTGGCTGACATTAATTAATATTGTTACATGTCCACATAATTCTGCGAGCTTCTGTCGCAATTGTTGTCGCAAGAATAGAAGCAACCAAGAAAAGTAAACGAATGTACTCGAAAGCACAAGACTGAACCAAGTAGATCCATGATTAATATCTGAAAGTGACGTCATTGCGGGTATTCAGAATTGCTCGAATGTTCCGGGTAATTCTCTTCAAAACATTCGCCAATATACGAGAAATAGATTGAATGACTAGAGACCTTATATAAAGGCGAGCTGAATAATTGGGGGATATAGTAATAGAAAAACGGCTATCGTAAAAGTTTCGATAGGTGTAGAGTGCGAATTGAAGGCGATATTGTTTGATAGTGAGGTAAAAGTTTTTCGGGATATATTTGAAGACAGTTAAGATATAAAGTGATAATACAAGTGTAAAGTAAATTTGTAAAATAGTCAAATTAATTATTGTGCATTCTCAGTAAATAAATTCTTAGCTTAACTTAAAAGACAGTGCATTTTTACATTCCCGGCACGTTAAACTTATGGGCCGCGAACTACAACACTCGACAATATATATGTTTACCCCCGTTGGCTTTCCGTGGTTGCTTATCGTCGCCACGGTTCTTGAAAAATGATCCGTGGATTCTGTTGAGTCGGGTTGACCCATGTGCACGAATATAGTGTAAGTGGTAGAGCTGCAGTGATGAAGTGCTCAATGGACTTCCTCAATGTTATCAGAAATACAGGTAAATTATCCTTCCATAATCTTGTGAATTGTGAATGTTTGCTGATCAAAAGCATTTTATCTTGCATCGCGAGGAAATCTCCGACAGTTGCTTTGACTTTTCTCGGCTTCTGAGGCTTCATTAAGGCCTTTGAGTTGATCGCTGATTTGAGTTTTCTGCTCATCTGGGATCGATCCTGGAAAGTTCAGTTGAGTTTGAGATGCCCTATCCGTACAATAAGGCTCAGAGTATCAAAGTTGTCGAACACGAGATCCTCCCGGAGCATGTTATCAATGTGAAAAATGAACTTTCGCAAGCAAGGTAGTGATCCGAATTGAATTGCTATTCGGAGCAATCCAGTTTTCTATCCTTCATCGAAGTTTGAATTGGCTGCCACTGATATTGTTCCCTCATTAGTTTGTACTGTCAGGGCGTGTACTGCCTCTAGCTCATGAAAGGTTAGACCTCCGGATGAGACTCATCCAGAATCACTATTTGTCTCAGCAAATACCTCATGTACCTAATTTAATCCAACGCTAAACGCCGATTGATTGACCACAGAATGAATCTTTGCCACATCCATAGTGTCGATCTGTTTCTTAACATTTCCTTATTGAGGAAGTTAACATTTAACATTAACATATTTAGGCGTACCCCCTCGTGATTGGACATATTTTATCCGAAATTTCTGAAAAAACTCAGGACCTCTGTAAGCAGAACCACAAGAAATACGTCAAAAGTTTCTAATTTCCCATGGGATTCTTAAGATCTTTCTAATAATTCTATTTTGAAAGGACTGGAGTGCTTTTTTGTCAGTCTTTGTCATCTGGTAGAAAGCAGAGCTACCGTATAGTAGCGTCGGTCGTATAATCTGTCTTTTGAATTTAATGAGACGGTATAAAGAGGAGATAAGTCTAATGCCGAGTCCTCGTTTGTTTTGTATGTGATTTTTCCATGTGATTCTTCTGCCAAAAGTAAGTCGAAGGTATTTAGCCGTTGGTGACAGTTAGCTGTCTTGTTATTAACGATAAATCTTGGTGGAGTTTGCTGTTCTTTCCTCGTGATAAATAGTGTCTGTGTTTTATTCGGATTCATCTTAATTTTTAATTTACGCAAGTATTCCAATAAAATATTTATTGATCGTTGCAGCTTTGAAGCGATGATTTTTGCTTGTCGTGCTCTATTTAATATGCAAGTATCGTCAGTGTAGAGTGATATATTTATTTTTAGATTGGGAAGGTCTGCAATTTATATATTGTTTGGGATCAGTGAGATGGACGAGCCCTGAAAAACTCCAGCATCAATTGGTCTCAGGTTTGAGAGTTGTTTGTCAATTCTGACACGGAATGCTCTTTAAGTGAGCTGCAGTGGCATTTTAAATTGATGTATTTTGAGATTTATCCTGCATGCCAGAAATTATCAAGGGCTTTAGCTATGACACACATTACTAGGCCTGTTGAATTGCTGCAATTTAAGCCTTTTCTGATGCGTTGGACTACTCTTACTAACTGGAGCTCAGTAGAGTGTTTAGCTTTGAAGCCAAATTGTTCTTCCGGCATCTTTGTCGGATACAACCTCATTAAGTCGGCGCAGAATCACCGTTTCTGCAATTTTTGACAGCGATGAGAGGAACTGATGGGTCTCCAGTTTTGTGAAAATTGTGAGTCCTTTTGAGATTTAAGATACCGCTGATTTCCATATTATGGGATACTTTTTCAAACGGAATATAATAATTTGTAAAATATTGTCTAGTAGCCAAGAAATCATAAAAGTGTCACATCCAGGCGCTTAATTTTCATTGAGTGTCCGTATAATGTCCTTCATTTCATCTAAGTCCATTAGTTTAATCTTGTCTTCATGTAGGATGTTATTTATCAAGAGTCTATAGACTAGAGATTCAATTCCTTCCTCAGTTCCAAAGTCTTCCTCGTCTGAAAAATTTTCAAGGAATTACATTCGCAGTGAATCTCCAAATACTCCAACCTTACCCGCATCGTAGAGTTCTATCCCATTTGGACCATGAATACGCGATACCACAATTTTGCTGTTTATCCAAAAGTACTTGGACATTCTCCAGAAACTACCACACCCAGACTCGAGACTCTAAAAAAAAGCACTCCCATAGTTCGTTTTGGAATGCCCTTATTTTATAACGGATTTCGTTTGTCATCCGAGTAGCGTTTATGTGTAGCGTAGGGTCACCTGTAAATCTAGCTCTCCTTCAAACTTGATCCCTTCTCCTTACCAGTTGTTTGATGTTCTGAGGGAACTCATAGCGATTCGTTTCCCTTCGCAAAGTTATGATCGTATGCTACTCTTTTAACTGAAAATTTTCTAAGTTACGTTTTCAATGACGTTGTTGATGCCGTCGGCCGTTTAAGGTGATTGAAAATTAGTTCCATTGGCTCATGCGACTTCAAAGTCTTTCCAGTTTGTAGTTCCTTCTTCCTCCATAGGAACATCATGACGATATTTTCTATGAGCAAGAGGACTAGTTTGTGGTCGGAACGCAGTTCGTTGAGGACATTTAACTAAATATTTTCTGTGAAATCTCGCGCTATTCCAATGTCCAGTGCAAAGTCATTTCTTAATCCGTCATGTGTTGGCTCATTAGGGATATATAGACAAGTAGTTGGCTATGATAAATATACTGAGCTCCGTCCCAGCTTTATTGATTCTTACAGCTCCTCAAAGATAATGGGAGGCATTAAAGTCTCCTGCAATGAAGATAGGGCCTTTAAATGCAGTATGTGCTCTTAGGTCATTTAAGAAACTTACACTCCTTGTAGGGTTGTAAACACAATGAACTCTAGAAAATCAGTTTGCACCTTGATTGCCGGTGCCTCTTGTTTTTGCAAAGCAGGTTTATTTATGTGATAGTGATTCACGCTTTGTCCCACGAAAATGGAAGTTCCTCCTCCTCTACCCACCATTATGTCATTTCTGTACATAATACAGTTCTTCTTCTTCCGAGCACTACAGCCCATCTCGGGCCGTCACTTCCTGCAAATAGCGCCTCCAACTGTCTCAGTCCATTGACTGCGTCCTCCAATTTCGAAATCAAAGTATCGATAAACTGCCTTCGTCAGCCGAGTCAGGCCAGCGTTTTCTCGGTTTCCCCACTGGCCTCTGGCCTTCAGTTCTCCCAACGAATACGTTTTTGGGTATTCGGTTGTTTCTCCATATGACTTACGTGTCCAGTCCATTGCAGTTTCCTTAGCCTTACAATTGTTGAGATGTCCGGTGCGTCAAAATTTCAAACAGCTCATGGTTGTATCGAATTAGCGATTGGGGCTCATTTAGCTTCGCTCCTATTATTCGCCTCAGGAACCATCGCTCAAAAGCGTTTTATAAACTTGTGGATACTTGGGTTAGATTCCATATTTCACACTCATAGCATAACGCAGGTCTTATCACAAATTTTTATATTTGGAACTTTGTTTTCCTGTGTATGCAGTTGGTCTTTAAGATCGTCAAAACATAATAAAATATTTTATTTGCGAGCTGTATTCTTCGGCGTATTTCGTCTCTTTCATTACTGATTCTCGCCATTTCGTCGCCTAGATCGACAAATATGCTCGCATTTTCGATACTGTACTCGCCAAGTGCGATATTTTCTGTGAGATATTTTTCCTCGACTGCGTCATGAGCTTTGTTTTATTCTCATTGAATTGTAGCCTTACTAGTTCTTTTTGCTGTTGATTTTAGTAGTTGTTAATAACCGTGACAAAACTACTACTTGACTCGACTTGTGTAGTAATGTACCTAGTGTATCGACAGGTAGCTTCCTTATGACGTACTCTAGAGCCAAATTGAATTGCAATGGGACCCGCCCATTTCTCCTTTAGTCCAATATTTGTGTCAAAGACATCGGTTAGTTGGTTATTGGTGCGAACTTGGGAGGTCGATGTCATTTTGGTAAGAGGGACTCATTTGGCCGGGATGCCAAAGCAGAGCATTATTTTGTACAGTACGTTACGTTCGATACTGTCGCAAGCTTGCTTAAAATCACCAAAAATTTGGTGTACGTCTATGTTGAACTCTCAGCATTTTCCAAGTACCTGCTTGACAGTGAACAGTTGGTCTACTATCGATCTACCTGCTTCAAAACCACCTTGATACTCCTCAATAATATTGTTGGCGTATGATCCAATTTTATTTTCTAAGATCTGTGTAAATATTTTGTATGCCGTACAAAGTAGTGATATTCCTCTATAATTTTCGTACAGTAGCTTGTCACCTTTTTTGTGGATAGGGAATATAATTGATTGGCTCCACTCTTTTGGCATATGATCTTGTTGTCAAATGTGCTGGATGACTTTGCGAATAGCCTTATGAACACTGCTGCCACCATATTTGATGATCGCCACTGAAATCTCATTGATGCCCACCGCTTTATTATTTGTTTGGGCTTTGATGATGGAACACACTACAACCAGAGTTGGCGAGCCAATGGAAGCTCTCCGCAAACATCTATAGGCTTCAATGTTCTGGAGCTGAGTGGAGGGTTAAAGAAGTTCTTGAAATATGATGCCCATCTTTCCTTAACCTCGGTTTCATCAGCGATAATATTGCCGATATCATCGTGACAGAGCGTAGTTTTGGACTAATATCCACGGTTCAGGCTTTTCGCTACTTTGTATGCTTGTTTTGTGTTGTTGCTCGCTAAACTTACATCGACACTTCTTAATTGGTCATCATAGTATTTTTTTACTTAACTCTCATCATCGTATTCGCTACTCTTCTGAGATTTTCATTGTATTCTTTTTTCGTCCTGGTTTTTCTACCTATGCAGTCTTCGTTTGCCTAATTCTGTTTGGCTAACGCATTCTGGCAATTATCATCGAACCATTCATTTCTCTTGCACCGGGCTGTTCTACCATGGCTGCTTTTACTTCCATCCAGAACTCGTTGCTTGTCTTTATGGATGCGTCTGATAGGGTGTCGAAGGTCCCCGTGGAATTTTCGGTCACCGTTTGGAGCCTTATGATGTAAACTTTTTGTAGCGGGCTGGTCTTCGCCGAATATGCCTTTGACATATGAGATCTATAGGTTAATTTGATCAAATAATTATCCGAGTTACAATTAGCTCGTCGGTATGTACGGACGTCAAGTATGCTCGAGGCCTATCGTTGTGAATCAGAACATGGTCTTTCTGGTTTTGTGTGTTGCTATCCAGTAATACCTAGTTCATTTACGAGTGCGTCGATGTGGGCAGCAAGTTAAACGTATGACTAAGTCTCTGCTACATGCAAAGTCAATCAGGTGCTGGCCGTTGTCATTTATTTCATAGTAGAGACTATATCCTCCAGTCATTTTCCCATGAGATTGCTAACCTTAGCATTGAAATCATAGTTAGGGATGCAGAATCAGTTTACAGGCTTCAGAAAGGTTTCTTGGATCATTATAATGTCAAACTTGTGATCAAATATAAATTGTTGTAGCTCATCAGTATGCTGAGGCAAGGAATTCACATTCCACGTCAGAATTGAAACATGGTTCATTAAACTCACTAGTGTTTAGTGTTAACGACATTTTGAGATGCAGTGGACAGGACCTGAAACATGTTTTCCATCATTGCTTGTATCATGTTTTGGAACTGTGTCTTTATTTTGGCAAATATTTGGTCCTTATTATGAGGCAAATGTTAAGTGCGTGGAAGTGCCTGTGTCAGCGTTATTTATTTTGTACTGGTTGTGTCGCTTGGGCTGCAGCAACCTGCGCAAATGATCTTCTTAAGCTTTTGGATCCCTCGGACAACCTCCGTTGCTTGCTGGATGTTTTTCACCACAGTTAATACATTTTGGCTTCTCTTCAAGTTTTTCGGACGGTCCGAGAAGTGGTAAAGCAAATCGCGTTTAACGCATCGAGACTACGTATGACAATTTCTAAAAAAATATCCAAATTGTTGGCAACTACGGCACATGCCCTAGCCCGTACGAGGTCACTGTACCTTCATGATGCACATAAGGTGGCAAACAGATCGTATATTATAAATTTTAATTTCACATTTTAGGTGGAAAGACCTTCCTTCATTTTGATATAATAAATTTAAATTGGGTTGACGCCCTGAGACTGCAAGTCTTCCTTGTCTTCTTCGACTGAAAGGCTATACAGGCCGCTGATGACAACATTCAACTGTCTGTCCTCCACAAGTATATAAGTGTGATATTGAATTTCGTAGTCAGCAAATGCTTTTGTCATTCTTCTGTGATCTATGAGTGCTGTTGGTATAATTTGTATGCCAAGGTTGATCCTTTTTATGGATGTGTATGAAATGTTTTGTGTTTTAGTAATACAAAGTTTTTGGAACCATTTTGAGGGTTCTCGAAAAATGATTGGTATTTTGGGTTCTTGTGCTTGTGGTGCGGGCTGTGTGTTTGTAGTACTCGGCAGTGTTGGTTTTGGTGTAATGGCCATGTCTGTAAATGTTTTGGTGGGGGAACGGCAGGGAAAGTCTCCCCTCTTTATTATTACTGCTACTCATGCAGTCTCGCTTTCCAAATTGTCAGAAGAGGAACAAGAATTTGAAGGTGAAGACGTTCTTGCCTTTCGTTTTTCATCTCAAGGCTATCTTTCTGAGATTTCTCGTTTGTCTTAGCTAGCAATTTGTTTTTGTTTCACTGGTCAGCCAGTTCAGCAATACTTTTCGCAAGTGTTTCTTATGTTTGCAATAGCGTTGCAAACATTTGATCCAATGTGAGCGAAATATTGACGGGCTGGGCAACCAGCGAAACGATTTGTTCGTCTTCGTCGGATCTGTTTCGTCCAGCAAGCACACCACTGCCCGTCGATATCCTGTTCATAAAAAGGGAAATAACTATATACTATTATTTGATATCTGCCAAATAACTTTCAATTCAATATATAATATGAAAAATTCAAAATTTGGAGAAAAAGAAAATATGACTGAAACTGAGCCAGGTCAGCAAAAAATAACAAAGTACTAACACAGAGTCCCCTGAATTCTTCTTCTTTTATACCTACTATCTTCTGTCTCTCTCTAGTTTTTATCTCTTTCTGTCTGCCGTCTCACTCTACCTTCTATCTCTCTTCTGCCTTTTTCTATCTTCTGCCTCCCTCTATCTTCTTTCTCACTCTATCTTCTGTCTGGATCTATCTCGCATTATCTATCTCCTTCAATCTTCTACTTCCTTCTCTTCCTATCTTCTGTCTCCTTCTTTCTATCCCCTATCCTCTATCACTTCCCTCTTCTTCTCTATTGTATACACTATTCTTTAATCTTTACTTTCCAATTTCAACTACCAATTTTTCGAATTTTTAATCATAAATTGCAGGAGATGCTGACTGGTCAACGTCTCCTACCGTTGCCTTCTTACTCAGGCCCGAAAACGGAAACACCGCGTCACGTCGCGAACTAACCTCTTCGAGTAGCCTCATCAGCGCCATCTAGTGCTGTTTGCATCAAACAAATTTTTTAAAGATTTTTGACAGTACATATGACTGTAGTTTGAAATTATATCAATACTATGTCCACGATTTATTTTAAATATGAGACGCCAAAGACATAAGTGCGCAAATATATATATTTCGATCCCGTTTGTATCATTTCGGCTAAATTTCATCTGAGAAATGTCATATTTGACAATCTCAAAAGTAGCTGTTTATCGAAATTTAGAGCTACTGATCAGCTATTTCCGGTACGGGAAGTGACGTCAGGTTCGTTAATTGATTTCCTTATGGGCCTGAGTAAGAAGGCAAAGCTCCTACGCAACTCTCGAAATGCGAATGAGAACAAAAATTGTGTGAAATATGGAGGAAAGTATGAGCAATACAATCCGAAAACTGATTTGATTATACTAAATGAAGTATGAATTTACCGTGAAAAAGCAAAGTATTACAATATTCCGGGATATAGCTTCGTTTTCTCTTGCAGCTCCGGAAGAGGTGGAGGTACAGCAATTTATATAAAAAAACACAGTTAATTCCCTGACATAGAAAGTAACATCTGACATATATAATATAGTAATAATTGAAATTATCTGCACAGGTAAATAACTAAAAATCCCAATCGTCTCAATGCGCATGACTTCTGCAAAGTAATAGATACAAAATTCTTTACTGAAAAAATTGTAAGTTGTAGATACAAAATCAGACGTGAAGATATACAAGGATGTTCTGGAAACACACGGAGCGGTCATTGTCAATAATAACTACTGGCAAAAAAGAAGTGCTTCACAGCATTTTGTGTGCCTCCTTGTTTTAACATTGCTTGGAAGGCATATGCAGAAATCGACGAGGTACAAAGTGCGTATCGCATGAGCGTTGTCGAGAGTGGTAGAGAATGATAATTTTAAAAAGTTTAGAGGCCAAGGGGGCCATAAAGTTCTCGACAGTTTTAAAGATTCGAAACTGGCTGTTTTTAGGGTTTTGTAAAATAATTTTGCAAACCCCTACTAGTTTCGCGTCCTGTCTGTCCGTCTGTCCGTCTGTCTGTCCGTCCGTCCGTGTGTCACAGCAGTTTTTCTCGGAAACTACTTAAGCTAGAAACATCAAATTTTGTATGTTGGTGTAAAGTGGTGTTATCTTCAAAGTCCAACTACAAAAAATTTTTACAATATAATTAAGGGGGGTCTCCCCATATAGGGGAGTGACCCCCTGAAAAAAAAATTTCATTGAAAGTACCCGATATGGGTATTAAATGAAAGGTCTTGATGAGAACTTTTCAGAACAGGTCTTAGTTTGGCAAAGTTTGCTTCGAGGGGTGCACAGGCAGGGGAAATACACGAAAAATTTGTGTCCCCCCCCCCCTCGCGATTGGACACCTGTGATCCGAAAAATCTGAAAAAAATCAGGAATGTAGGCCTTGGTGAGTACAACAACAACAAATACGTGAGAAGTCGCAATTCACTCAACTTTGTTAGTAATAGTATGATTTATCGATTTTATGTTTTCTTGATTAAAATCTTAACGGTACCCTTAAATTCTATGAAATTCAGTACACAGATGCTTATTTATAAGATTGATCTATCCTGAAAGTTTCATAAAGATTGAATCATATTTAGCGAAGTTATAGTGGTTTGAATTTTCCTGTATTACTATGGAACAATATGCGCTGCATTTATTATTATGGCAACATATGGTTATGGAACAACATACGCTTTTTACCGACTTGAAGTGTCCATTATCAAAATCTCACTGCCAGGTGGGGATAACCTCTTCGTTATCTCTGCCTATGCAACTGGTGGAACTGTTCTCAAGCTCAAGGAGGAGCTCAATTCCTTGTTCGAAATACTCGAATTGAACAGGCTGCATAACTATTATATTCTTGCTGGTGAGCTGAACGCCAAGCATACATCATGGCTGAACGCCACCAATAATCCAAGAGGTGTGATCCTGAAATCGTGGATAACAGAGAACCAAATTGAATACAGGTGCAATCTATATGGGTCGGAGCTCCCAACATACCCTAGGACAAATTCATATTTGGGACTTTGTATTGCTGACGCAAGACTTGAACTTAGCTTTAATAGTCCTCAACGGAAACTGCAGGTGCTTCCTTATGATAGCGACCATAACGCAATCGTAATGGAAATCAATCATCACAGGGATGATTTCTTCCTCATTCCAGTTCAACATGAAAATTATCGGTTGAATTTCAAAAAAACAGACTGGGGAAAGTTTCAAAACAAGTTTAATCGCAAATACCAGAAGCTATGTCCCCCTTCTGATGGTGGCAACTCTTGCTCAATGGTTCCTAATGACAGGAATCTAACTAACGATGAAATAGATCTCTATTTGTCGAAGTTAGAGAAGCTGACGTTGGAAACGATTGAGAAAGTAGTTCCCAAGATTAAACATGGAAACAATATGGAAGGATATGAAACACCAACCATCGCAAGGTTGAAAAGATTGAAAAGCCTCCTTCTCATACGCGTCAACAATATTTATCGACGATTTTTGGACTACAACCATCCCTCGTTGTCTTTGTTGAAATTACATCTGAAGAGTGTCCGGAACTTAATCCGGTCATACTTCAGGAGTGAGGTCAGCAATCAATGGGCGGAAAAATTGAGGGGTATTAGCCCACAGGACCCAGACGGCGTGTTCGCGAAAGTGAATAGCATATTCCGCAAGAAGTCTCGAGTGAAGGTATCGAATCTTGAAGTCACTAGTGATGAGATAAATTTTCTCTATAGGGCTGGTATCGAAATTGATAGTACGACTCCGGATAGAAATGGAAACAGGATCATTTGTGAAGGATTGGATAAACTTGCCTTGATTGGAACACATTTTGAATTGGTTCATCTACCAAACCCTGAGAGAGGGAACGAAATATTTTCAGAGGTCGTTGAAGCAAAAGTTTCCGACTTCAAATCAAGCCTGAACGGCCAATCAATTCTTCATTTCAATGAAACATTAACATCTGACCTCATACCGAGCTTGAATCTTATTGATTATTTTGTCAGCTATGAAGACTTGTGTTTCATATTTCGCAAGATAAACAACAAGAAATCATGTGGTACTGATGGTATTCCAAATGTAGTTCTCCGACATTTGCCGGAGGTTGCTATTAGGAACTATTGCATATTGTTCAACAACATGTTGAGCAATTCATATTTTCCAAATGAGTGGAAAAAGGCTAAGGTATTTCCGATCTTGAAGAAAGGAAAAGAATCTTCATGCCCCAAAAGCTATCGCCCAATCAGCTTGCTGCCTAACATCAGCAAGGTGTTTGAAGTGATACTCAACAGAGCATTAAACGCCCACATTGAAGAAAATGAGTTGATGCCGAATTGCCAATTTGGTTTTCGTGCCAGGCATTCGACCACACATGCAATAACGAAAGTAACCTTAGACATCTGTTGGAAACTAAATGATAGACAATGTGTTGGAGCATGTCTCATTGATATGGAGAAAGCCTTTGATACGGTATGGTTAGATGGACTAATTTTTAAACTCCTTCAGGACAGGTTCCCCAGACACCTTGTCGCCATGATGTGTAATATGTTATACGGGAAATCGTTTGTTGTAACTGATGGAAATCTGACAACAATGCGCGAGTTCAAGGTCTTGAATGGTCTACAGCAGGGAACAGTTACTGCGCCTCTGCTCTTCTCAGTCTTTATTCGCAAGCTATTGAACGGCTTTGATTTTAACGTCTCGCCAACGCGATCATTGGTAGCGTTTGCTGATGATCTGATCATCTACACGGCAGACCGAAAAGCTACAATAGTCCAGAGCAATCTCCAAAAAATGTTCAATGATATACAGCTGTACACTGACAATTGGCGAATGAAAATCAATGCGCAGAAGTGTGAAACAATCTTGTTTCGGACAACGCTGCAGGGGGTCAGTCAAGACCTGAAACGTAATTGGAAAGATTTCCACATCATGGCTGGCGAGGGTAGTTCAGAACGAATTCCACATAAATCCTGTGTTCGATACCTCGGTGTTTATCTCGATCAGTATCTGTACTATACTGAACATGTGAAAATCATGCTCAGTAAAGCACTTAAAGTAGTCATAGCCCTTCGAAAACTCTTTCATTCCAGATACATTGATCAAAAGGTCAAAATTATCTGTTACAAGACACTGGTTAGACCAGTTTTGACCTATGGATGTCAGATCTGGTACAACCAGAGTGCTAGTACTATGGAAAAATTAAGAGTTTTCGAAAGGAAATGTCTTCGTGCATGTACTGGTTTGTACAGAAAGCCTGAGACGGATTGGAAACATTATATATCGAATAGAAGAATTTATCAAACTGCTGAAGTGACTAGAATCGATATCTTCATATTGAAGCTTCTTCGGAATCATATCGCAAGATCTGCGACTGTGAGTGAAAACCCTTGGATTTCACAGCCGTTCCACCCTACAGACGGGTATATAGCGACTTGCCTCGCTACTGGCTTCATTCCTCCAGAAGCATTCGTGTATTTGGACATGAATCGATATGTTTTTGATTCTGACGGCGTCCCAGTCATATATCACATATATCGACGGGCCACCGATAAGAAGATAAAATATCCTCCGAATTTGAGTTCACGAGACCAACAATTTCAATGGAGATACTCATTTGCTAGATTCGTTGAAGCTGATCGAGTTGAGACGGCGCAATCCAGGTATTGGTGGTGACAATGTCTAAATTATTCGTGTTTATTTTCAGTTTTGGTGTTTTTTCGTTATTTAGTTTTTGAGTTTTAGCTCATTATTGCTACGTTTAGTGTTGTTATATATTTTTGTTAAAAATTAGGTATATGTTAGGTATATGTTATGTTTAATATATTCCGTTAGAGATAAGATTAAACACTTAGGTTAGGAACATTGTTACAGGAAAAAAAAAATCAAGTATGTAGATTAGTATAAGATAAAGTTTTTTGATTGTATTTTATTAGAAATAAGCTACAACATATTAGGTGTAGGATCAAAGTTTCACTGTTCTGTTTTAATTATAAATAATTTTAGAATAGTGTTGGTTGGTTTTTTCTCCTTTTTCCAATTGAATTTTAAAAATATGTAATAATCGTAATTAATTGAATTTGCTATAGTTTTTTTTTGATGAAATGAGTTAATGATAACGTACAAATTTAGAGAGCCATTTGGGCCATTAAGTTTTGTTGATTGTTATTGTTTGGAATTTGCTTTATATTCTTTTAAAATTTATAACGATTAATATTAAATAAAGCGCTTTTGACTTTGACTTTAGCACTACAGTTTTGCTAGGATTTGCATGAAAATTTCAGGAATGATAAGTGTCATGTATATCTTTGAGAATTGGTTCAGCTAGTGGTATCAGTAATCGTAAAACAAGATAGTGGCTGTTTTAAATGCGATGATTGAATAATTTTGAGTTAGTTTTTCCCAACTTCAACGTTTAAGGTGCATGCTTTGAACACTTGATTCAATTTAATGAATGACTGAAAATGAGTACCTACAATTAATGCTCATAAGTGAAACAAGTCAAGGAGGCGGGAGAGAGCTCCTAGCAAATGGGCTTTGTAACCATTCTAGGATTCGAACAAATTGTGTTTCCTCCCTCGCGAATGGACATCTGAAATAATTATCAAGGGAGATATTTATGAGTATAACAATAACAAAAACCTCAAAAGTCGAAATTCGATCAACTTTGTTAATAATAGTATGATCTTCGTATTTCATATTTTCTCCAATAAAATCGTCTTTGACATGTTTCTTGATTTGATTCGATCTGGTGACTCCATTTTGTACCCTTCTGACATGAGCGTAGGTCTGTTTACCCAACTTGTTTTTATTAATTTTATGATAGATGAAATAAAGCCTATTTGAATTTTGATTACCGTTAACGAAGAAGTTTTGGAGGAGAAGATTAAAAGAATAATAAAGAAATAATTAAATAAATATTAAACATGGAACAATCATAGTACATAATAATTTATTTTTCTTCAAAATTAAATTTAAACACATAAATGTTTACTCCTAAAGCAAGACCCCAAAGCAGCCCACAGAATCCTTGTATACATAACACACTGATAAGAAATCCGTTGACGTCAACTTTATCACTCTTTCGAAATGAAATAGCATCTTTATGAAAGTAAATTGTACTACATCCCATATGACCCACCTCCAGCTTTTTTGCCAGTCCTCGATTTAATTCATGCGTCTGTTTATCTTTGTCACAGCGGAAGTAAAAGAATGCCAACGTGAGAGTTGAAACATATATAAAACTATACAACATTAAAATAAATGCTATCCCCGATTCAAGAAAAACCCACGATACACAACTAAAAGCAAAAAGGACAATTAAACAATCTACTAAGTAAATGAATTCACCTTCTATACCTTGTTTCTCTTCGAGATCCATCAAATATGAAGGACACCATATGCGCGACTATTGAATAAAACGAAAAGACAATATTTGGTAACAGTCCAAACAATGCAATACAACACACGTATCGTCTGACATCAGTGTATTGGATTCCATGTCGGTTGCGTTCCATCAAGCACTCACTACTAGAATGTTCGTCACAGAGCCTCACCCAAAACGTCCACAAAATCGAGACAAGTATGAAAGAAAGTAACGAACAAAATAGGATCAGTACATAGGTTGCCGTCAATGTGAACCTTATCTGCCAGACTTTCATGGGTCTTATTCAATATAATTTTTTTTGACTTCTTGTCGAAACTCTACATCTTTAATTTGAACTATCATATTGTTTGTCAATTTTGAATAGTTGACAATTTTAAATTGACGCAAAATGCTTTTAATCCTTTATAAGTAGAATCAATGCTTTTATTCAAAGTGCTTTGTATTCGATAAAAGATTAAGTTATATGAGAGAACGAATATACAAGTTTATATTTTTGTCAAATATAATAAAATTATTAAAATATTTTACTAGAGAATTGAAAAAAAGAAATTTGTGCAAATATCGCATGACTACGAATTGTCCTTTGCGATTGAGGACAAAGATTTCATGTTCCTTGTGTTGCAGAAAAATTTTCAAATAGAAATTCAAGAACATTGTGAAGAACATGGAATCTTTCAAAGTTCCGTTCCTGCACAAGCTGGAATTAGCAAAATCAAAACCAGAGAATTTAAGACTTTCACAAATAATTGTTTCAAGAAATTCATCGAAAAAGAACTTCAAGAAATAAGAATAGTCAAAAACTTAGTTACAATGTCAGTTACAGATCATAATATACCTACAAACTCGCCAAATGAGGTCATCATGTCAAAAATGGAAAATTCTTCAATGCAAGCCTCAAATATAGCGATTGTTGAACCGGGTATTAGCAAATTCAAAAAAGCAACGAGTAAATTAGTCCTTAAACATATTAAAAATGACAAATTTGATCTTAATAGTAATGAGTTTACCTCTAATAATTTTGAGATACGAAATAGTTTCTCACCCTGAGCAAGTGGTAACATTTATTTATTTATTTATTTAACCCAAAAATTTACATAAAATACAGGAATTTTACGTAAATCCCACAGAGATAATTAATATACCTGTTTGTGGGTTTGGTTTGAACTTAAAACTATGTTAAAATAAAATACAAATTCAATATTTAAAGCATACTACAAGAGAATAACAAGTGTAACATCCAATATTTTTAATAACGAATAAAGTTGATTTTTTTTTCTTGATGGAAAAGAAAAATTTTCAATATATTGTAATGTTTTTGTTATAAATTTGATGCAATCCATTTTTTCAATTTTCTTTTCATTAAAGTTTCATTGGATATGGCTTTTAATTCGTTAGGTATTTTATTATATACATTTATGGTCTTTATGAAACTACTCTTAATACTAACTGTTTTGAATCTCTTCGGTACGTGTATACTTAAATTTCTAGTAATGCTATTTGTACATAAAAATTTTTCTTTGAGATCATTATAGTGATACTTTAATGATTCAAAGCAGAAAAGTTGCTCTAAATTCAAATGTTTGTTGGCATTAAATTTATTTTTATGAATAATTTTTAGAATTTTGTTCTGATGATTCTGTAAAAGTTGTAAGCGGTTAGAGTATGCTCCACCCCATGCAATTAATCCATAATTTACTATGCTATGAAATAAAGCGTAATAAATCATCATTAGAGTGTCAGACTGCATTATTTTAGAGAGTTTATGAAAAACTAAAATTACATACTTGGTTTTTTTTTTAATATATATTCAATGTGTTTATCCCATTTCATATTATAGTCAAAAATGATACCCAAATATTTACATGATTCTACTTTTTGTATGTTTTTTCCATTTATAGTAATATTTAGAAGTTCAGGAACACTACGGCAATGATTTCCAAATGTCATATATACAGTCTTTTCCAAGTTTAAAGATAGCTTATTTAACGCTAACCACTTACTAACTTGAAGGAGATATTTATTCATTTTCGTTTCAACTTCTTTCCAAGTATTACCGGTGGTTATAATAGCTACATCATCAGCAAATGAAATAACTACATCACCAGGCATACTGATTAATAAGTCATTAACGTAAAGCAGGAATAGCAACGGTCCTAAAACTGTACCTTGAGGTACACCCGTATGAACTAAGCAATAGTCACTCAAAACATTATTCACTTTGACACGCTGCGATCTGTTTTGTAAATAAGAACTTATAAGCTGATGAGCGTTACCCCTTATTCCATAATTATACAGTTTATCTAGCAAAAACTTATGATTAACCGTATCGAATGCCTTAGCTAAATCTAAAAAGTTGCCGATATCGGTATACTTTTATCAAGTCTATCATAAATTAACCTTGTTAGGAAGTTAAGCGCATTATTGGTGCCTAAATTTTTCATAAATCCATATTGTCTTTTAGATATTATTTTATGAGTGTTAACAAATTTCATCAATCTGTGGTAAATAATTTTTTCAAGAATTTTGGCTATGTTGGAAATTTATGAGATAGGTCTGTAGTTAGACATTTTATGTTTTTCTTTAGATTTGTAAATCAGTATTACATTCGCTCGCTTTAATACATACGGCCAGATGGATGTTTCAATACATAAATTTATTATGTGTACAAGTGGCTCGACAATAAAATTGGCGAGGGATTTAATAGATTTGGTATTGATATCATCCACACCACTACTTTTAATTTTCAAATTTTTATAATGTTCAGAACTTCATTTTTATCAGTTGGTAGTTAAAAAAAATTGTATATCGATTAACAGGAGGTAAACGTAGTTCTTTATTAAGTGGCTGATCAATTTTACTACTGAGATTTGAGCCAATGTTACTAAAAAACGTATTCATACTGTTGGAAATTCGGCATGGATCATCGATTCTAATATTGTTATCATCATAAATGTATTTTATTGTATTATTCTTGTTAATATGTTTGCCAAGTTTCTCATTGATTATGTGCTACAAATTTTTGGAATTGTTGATATTATTTTTAACCATTTTTTAATCATGTATGATTTTGGCTTGCTTTATTATTTTATCAAGTATTTTCACGTATAGTTTATGAACAACCTTATTTTCTATATTATTTGGATCCATTTTCCAGATCCTATATAGAGTCTCTTTAGTCTTATAAGAAATTAATAGGCCTTTAGTTTTCCATGCACTTCGTGCAGTATATGTACATTTCTTTTTACAATTTTTCTTTGCAAGGGTTATACAGTGAGACATTAGTTTTACAAGTGATTCAGCGGCTAAATTAGGATCTTGCATTGATAATATTGAATTCCAATATACATTTTGGGCAATTTAGTTTGAGCTTTGGTCTTATTAATTGTAATTTCATTTATTTTTAAGAACAGGGGGTAATAATCATTGAAAAGTACAGCTAATTTGAGGGCTCTCATTTCTAAAGTATTAGTTTTGATAAAGATATAATCACTACATGAACCTTTATTAGGGTCTTTTTCTGATGGTCTTTTTTTTTCTTTTTTTTTTGTGGTAGGGAGGTGAAGGCATTTATGCCCGCCGAGTCTGGCAGTGTGGGACTCCCATGGAGGATACCTTTGGACTACCCACTAAACAGCCTGAGAACCTAGCCTGGAACCGTTTGACACATTACTTCGGGCCAGGTCTCGTTTTGTTACGCCGTGGGGCGCCTTCAAGCTGGGGAGTCCCTTTCCTAGCGGGAGGGGAGAAGGGAAGAGGAATTGCCAGAAGAGCGATCCCCCAGCCCCAGTGCCTCCGGCTGCTGTGAGTCCCTTTTATATTTTAGGACTGCCCGAGCATAATGTGCCACCTGGTTCCATTTGTCAACCGATTCGAGCATCACCGCAACTATATTATCCGGGGTGAGCTCTCCCGTCTCCCTGTAGAGTTCTCTTCGCAGCCTGGCCCATTTGGTACACGCAAAAAATGTGTGACAGTCATTGTCCTCCTCTCCTGGGCAAAACCGACAATCGGGAGACCGTGACTTGCCGATCTTGTGCAGGTAGGACTGAAAACACCCGTGCCCGCTCAAAAGCTGGGTCAGATAGAAGTCAGTCTCACCATGCCTTCGGCTTAGCCACGGTCTCACATCCGGGATGAGGCGCGCAGTCCACCTTCCCTTCGTGCGATTCCTCCAAGACTGCTGCCAATCGTTGAGCGAGCGTTGTCTCTCCTCGCGGACAACCATCTCCCTCGCATCCTCGTTTCGGCGCAGGTAAATAGCGCGGCGCTCTCTAGCATGGAGGGCGACAGGTATCACGCCTGCAATTACTCTCACCGCCGAGTCGGAGACTGTTGGATACGAAGATGCAATTCTCAGTGCTCCTCTTCTCCATACCTGTGCCAATCGTTTTCGGTATACCTCCTTGCTGAGAGCGTCGCCCCATACCTCTGCTCCGTACAGTAGCACTGACCCTACAGCACTCATCAAGAGGCGTCTTCTTGATGGGCTGGGTCCCCCTACGTTGGCCATAAGTCGACTCAGGGCCGATATTCCCGAAGCAGCCTTCTCAGCCGTTGCCCTGATTTGCTCAGAGAAACTCATCTTCGAGTCGATCAGTAGCCCCAGGTACTTCACCGCTGGCTTCGATTCAATTTTTATATCTCCAATACTGATCATCCTTACTCTAGGGATTCTCTATTTTGTCAAGATGACCACTTCGGTTTTCTCCAGTGTTAAACTGAGCCCGCGAGCAGTCATCCAGTCCCTCACTCGGCGCATAAGCATACCTAGCCTAAGTTGCGCTTGTTCAACGGTGCGTCCGGCGACCAGAGCCGCAACATCACCCGCATAGCTGACCAAGCGCGACTCATCTGGCATCTCAAGTCTCAGTAGCCCGTCGTAAGACACGTTCCACAGGTCCGGACCAAGGATAGATCCCTGGGCAACACCCGATGTAATTTCCATCCTTCGTTGGCCCTGTGTCGTGTCGTAGAGCAGGCTTCGGTCCTTTAGGTAGTTCCTCAAAAGCCGCATTAGATATTCTGGAACTTGAAAAGAGTTTTCCAGCGTATCCAGAATATCCACCCATCTAGCGGAGTTGAAGGCATTCCTGACGTCGAGCGTCACCAACAGGACGATCCGTCGCTTGGTGCGACTATATGCCTCTGCCTTTTGGATCGCGTTCACCACCTCTGCAATCGCATCAATGGTAGAACGTCCTGCTCTAAAGCCGTACTGCCGAGGAGATAGGTCCCCAGCAGCACGAATCGCGTCAGTGAGTCTTCCCTTGATGAGTTTCTCTAGCATTTTCCCAGCCATGTCTAGCATGCATAACGGGCGGTATGCAGACGGCGATTCGGGATTTCCCTTCCCCTTGCTGACCAGCACGAGCCTCGCCACCTTCCATCGTACCGGGAAAACCCCGTCCCGTAGGCAAGCGTTGAATGTGCTGAGCAGCAAGTCAGGACAATGGTGATAGACGAGCTGCAAAACCTCAGCTAGAACACCATCTGGACCTGGAGCCTTCCTCGCTTTCAGGGAGAGGACTGCCTCCTCCAGTTCCAGCTGTGTGAAGAGCGGGCACTCGACTGCTGTTTCACCATGGACAGCGTCAACACGGACGGGATGGGCGGGCAAGAGTCCCACACTATCGGGTCCATCTTTTCCGCGTCATGTATACAAGGCTTCCGTAGGGTACCAAGTTTCCCCATGACCAGCTTGTAGCCAAGGCCCCACGGATCCTGATTTACATCGTCCACGAGGTCTTGCCAGCATCGGGCCTTGCTCTTGTTAATAAGCCTGCGAAGATATTTCCTGCCGGACCTGTATGCTGCTAGCCTAGTGTCTGCCTCCTCCCGTGTTCGCGCCCGCTGGGCCTCTCGCCTAAATTTGTGACACTTGCTTCTTTGTTCGGCGATCTCGTTTGACCACCAGTATACTGGAGGCTTACCATGTCGGGGTCTCCGACGGGGCATGGAAGACTCGCAAGCAGCTATGATGGTACTCATAGTTGAGTTCACCAAGTCCTTGGCTGTAGGCCCTCCACTCCCTGGCGGAGCTCCCAGCAACTCTAAGCACGTCAGCAAACCTCTCAACGTCCATCCTCCCAGTCCTCCATCCGAGGATTGAAGTTTGGACATATGCATGCAGAGTGGCACCGTCGTGAATCTCAACAGCTATATACTGGTGATCACTAGCCGAGTAGTCCTCTAGTACTCGCCAGTTGTGTGCTCTAGGTACCAGGGACTCCGAAGCGAGTGTCACATCGGGTATGGTTTCTACGCAACCCCATCGGCGGAAAGTAGGGGTGTTACCAGTATTTAGGACAAAAAGCGCTGTTCTGGCCGCCATGTCCAAGATTTGCTTTCCCCTTGGGTCGGATTGTGGCATACCCCATTCAATGGCTCTAGCGTTGAAGTCTCCCCCGACCAGCATGTGGCCCTCTGTATTCGAGACAGCGTCCTCCAGGGCATCGAGTTTGGTTCGAAAAGATCGCATTGCCTCGTTAGGCGTCAGATAAACACTGAAATATGTTATCCCTGAACACCGCACCCACACAAAACCATCCCCGCGTCCATGGCCCTGCACCTGAAGGCGGGCGCTGTCTCGAACCCAGATGGCCGAGGTACCAGATTTGTCAGGGTACCACGCTTGCGAGTCCTTGTTATGATGTTGCTCGCTCAGCAACAGCAGGTCAGCTTTCTTATCCCTCGCAAACTGCTCAAGTAGGTCCTTGGCGTTTGTGCGTCGGTGCAAATTGACCTGTAGGATACGGATCATTTGAGTATCAATTTGGCTTTAGTTAGGGCCTCCTTGAAAACCCAGCATCTTCCTGTCCCCGGCTCATGTTTGAGGTCACCGGGTGCTAGCTTAGCATCCTTACAAAGAATGCATTTTGCCTCGTTCGTGCACTCCTTCCTTTTGTGCCCCGTTTCACCACATTTGTAGCACAGAGATCTCCTGTCGGGTCCCCTACAGCCATACGCGGTGTGTCCGTATTCGAAGCATCTGAAGCAGCGGATAGGGATCGCTCTTCTCCGTATCCTGCAGATCACCCAACCTATCTTAATTTTGCCCTTCGCCAGGATTTGCTGGGCGTCTTTATCAGCTAGTTCGACAGTAGCCATGCGTTGCTCCCTTGTGTTTTCACGTGTCAATCTTGCCTTGACTTCACTTAAGCTTTGGAACTCCCTCCTAATGGCATCCTCTACTTCAGCTTTGTCCGTGACGCAGTCGAGGTCCCTGATTTCCAGGGTGGCCATTGGTTCGAGCGAGGCAACCGTTGCCGCATCTCCAAGAACCTTTTGAACCGCGTCACGGAATGCATCTTTGTTTGTGGCCTCTGGCCCGAATTCCACCAGCAAGCCACCATTTCGGTTTGGTCGAACTGCTTTGATGGCAGTTTTGGTGTCGTCTGGCTTGACTGCTTCTTTAATTTCACGGAGGACATCTGCGTAGGTTCGGCCCTTAGTTGGTTTAATAAGCAGTGCCTCTCGCAAGGGTTTGCGCCGCGGTTTGCTTTTTGTTTTCTGCGGTATATCGGGGGGTTATTTGTTCTTTTCGTGGTTGAGCTCTTTTTTTCTAGGAGTAGCTTTTTGGCCGCTTTTTTCGCTGCCTTGTTTCGCACCACATGAAACTCCTCGCCTGGAGTGTCAACTTCGTTTATGGTCTCGTCTTTCTCCCTTTTCTCACGGTCGCCTTCAATTGGGCTACCGGCCATTCTTTTGCTGCTGCTAGGACCCACTGATGCCTCGAGGGAGAGTGTGTCTTTTTGGTGCTTTTCGGTTGCAAGCCACCTCCGCCTGTAGTGCGTTATGCGGCCAAAAAGCTCCTCCAGTTCAAGAATGCCATTCTTGACACTCTTGCCTATGTTTTTCTGCACTTCGCAGGCAGCCCTCAGTTGTTTGACGATATTCCCCGCTTTCCGAGTAAGCCGCTCCTCTATCGGCGAGGTCAAGGGCGATTGTGTTATTTGGCGCCACCTCTTGGGAGAGGCCCCCGTTTCCTAGCCCTTTTGCTTCTATCGGTTGGGTCGCGTTTGAAGTGTCGTCGGCCAACGGCAAAACTTCTCCCTCCCCCAGTCTTACACTGGCCTCTGTTGGTGTCGCAGCTTGATCCGGATTGTGTACGTCTTGCACTGGGCGCTCCGGGGTGCGCATAGTCCTTCTACTGCGCCCAAAGGCCGCAATAATGCCAGGTTGCACAACGCACTCTGCCTTCTTTCGTTCGTTAGTCCGTCTGTGGTCTGTCTCCGATGATTTAACCTGTGATGTTGACTTTGACAGTGTTTCTGGGGTTTGCTGCCTCCCCCCGCAATCGGTGACTTGTTTTATCGGTGTTCTTGCCAACAGCGGTTTTTGCCTGAAAGGATTCTCCGTGCTAGCGTCCTGTTTGCTTGTGGTTTCATTTGTTGGATGTTTTTGATCTGTTGATTTTGTTTGCTCCATTTTATTGGGTCCCCCCTCGGAGCCGCTATCTCCGTTCGTGTGTGTAGTCGCCTTTTTGGTCCCATGGATATCTTTGCAGAGCAGGGAGGCCATGCGAGGGTTGGCACAAGCCCTTATGGGGACAAGTGCTCAGAGCCAGACCAGCGCTTATCGGGAGTCCGTCTCAACCGAACCTACACCACCAACCCAATGGTGCGAAGTTCGAACGTACTCCGAGGCCTGCCAAGGTTTTACCGGGACGGAGACGGTATGATAGTTGAATTGGAGCCGTTCACACACGAGTTTCACCTCGGCGCTACTGTGCAAAGCAACTAGGTCCAAACCATCACATCCGCCAGCCCAAAGCGTCAATTCCAGTTCGTTGTCCAAAGCGTAGTCCAGATACAATAAGAGTCGTTACCTGTCATCCCAGGAGGGAACCTCACGGCACCCCCCATATCCTCGGGTCCGTGGGGGCGGCACTCCCCAAAGAATGCTAGCCTCCAAGAATGTTCTTGTCGACCGGCTTTCTCCCTGCGGGAATTTCCTCGGGTACGTGGGGGCGGAACTCCCCAAAGAATGCTAGCCTCCAAGCGTGGTCTTGTCGACCGGCATTCCCCCTGCGGAGTTTCCTCGGGTACGTGGGGGCGGAACTCCCCAAAGAATGCTAGCCTCCAAGAGTGCTCTTGTCGACCGGCATCCCCCCTGCGGGGGGTGATGGTCTGGTAATTGACTGAAATGCAGGGGCAAATCCATATTTAAAGAAATTATTCAGATGTTCTTGACTATGATTGTCTTTTTTGAGTAAATCAATATTAAAGTCACCAATTATTAAGTGATTTTTAACTTTTCTTTTTAAATTCATAAATTTTTCAAGTTCACAAATAAACTTAGTCTTTGGCACGTCATGCGATCTATAAACCGCCGATATCTCTAAAATAGTATTGTTATCTAAGGTTATGCAAGCGCTCAGTACGTTAAGTCTACCAATTCTAATATTTATTGTATTTTCGTTTACAAAGTCTTTGATAAACATAACCATACCATCAGCAATATTTACATCGCCTTCATTATAATAAATGTTATACCCTACGATATTAAAGAATTGCTGTTGTTCTAATTTTCTAGATTCAGAGCACACTATTATACAAGGCTTAACCTCCAAGCTCTCAATTAAGACTCGTAGTTTTTCAAGATTAGTATTTAAACCACGGATATTAACATACATTATTAGGTCATTATTATTACTAGTAAATCTATTGAGAGCTTCGAGGTTATGACAAATTGTTTCTTGCTTTACAATCTCATTATGGAGATCGTCATTAATATCAAGACTACAATCGATATTACAAACCAGTTTTTAGGGTTTTGTACTAAAACATAAAACCCTATTGCAATCACAACCTGTGTCCGTCTGTCCGTCCGTCCTCCCGTCCGTCCGTCCGTCTGTATGTCGCAGCACTTTTTCTCCGAAACTATAGAGGCTACAGCCATGAAACTTTGTGGAAAGGTCAGAAGTGGTGACTTCTTAAAAGTTCAAGGGTAAACAAATTTTTCAAAGGGGTTTAAAGGGGGTCTCCCCATATAGGGAGGTGACCCCTAAGAAAAAATTTTCACCATTGGTAGTCGAGTAGGGTGTCATCGGAAAGTTCTTAATGAGATCTTTTCAAAACAAGTCTTAAAATTGTTTTATGAGTACCGAGGGGGGCAGGGGAAGGGGAAATGTACGAACTTTTCGCGTGCCCTCCCCTCGCGATTGGACACCTTCCATCCCAAAAATCTGAAAAAAATCATGAATGTAGGCCTTAATGAGTACAACAACAACAAATACATGAGAAGTCGAAATCCACTCAACTTTGTTAGTAATAGTATGATTTATCGATTTTATGTTTTCTTGAATAAAATCCAAACGGTACCTTAAAATTCAATAAAATTCAGCAAACAGATGACTATTTATATGATCGAATAAGATCGAATAGTATTTGACGAAGTTAGAGCAATTTGAATTTTCCTGTATTACTATGGAACAATATGCCCTGTATTACGACGGAAACATATGGCTATAGAGCCTTCTGCGCTACCGACTAAGACAATTACAGGAATGATAAGTATTATGAAGATGAGTACATATGATTGAAACAAGTCGAAGAGGCAGGAGAGAGCTCCTAGCAAAAGGGCTTTGTAACCATTCTAGGATTCGAAAAAATAGGCCATGAATCGATGATTACAGTACAGAGAAGTAGCCCCTGAAAAAAAATTTTCATGAAAGGTAGCCGATATGAGTATCAACTGAAAGTTCTCTGTGAGAGCTTTTCAAAACAGTTCCTAAACTGACAGTTTTTGCTTCAGTGGGAGCACAGGGGGGAAATACGTGAAAAACGTGTTTCCTCCCTCGTGAATGGACACTCGTGATCTAAAAAATCTGAAAAAATTATCAAGGGAGATATTTATGGGTATATCTATAACAAATACGTCAGAGGTCAAAATTATTTCAACTTTGTTAATAATAGTATGATCCTCGGGTTTCATATTTTCTCCAATAAAGTCGGCTTTGACATGTTTCTTGATTTTATTCGTTGCTGGCTACTGCATTTTGTAAGTTGAGTGCAAAACCCTTCTGACACGAGCATAGGTCTGTCTACCCAACTTGTTTAAATTGATTTTAAGTTGGAAGTTTGTTGTTCAATTGTTGTTTTCCCTGTACTCGCTATTTGTCCGGGTGCATTATCATTCGATGCTTTGCTGCTCTCTGGGGCTATTTTTGATGATGGGATGTAGGGCCACACAATGTTGGTCTTAAAGCATAATCGGTATCGGCAATTAAACCTTCTATTTTCTTTTTAAGAATGACACAAGCCTGGACATCTGATGCTGCCATGCATATTTTGTTCCATAGTTTCAATTAGAGTAAACACAATTGGCACATTGATGTTTGTTAGTGTAGTTACTGTTGCATTGACGTGACTGATGTTCCCAGCACAATAAATACACTTATCAGTTTTGCTACGACACTTGCTCGCTTTGTGGTTGAAACCGGCACATTTATTGCACAACGAAATGTTCATATAATCGAAGACTCTGCAACTATTAAATCCGACAGAAACTCTAAAGTTGTTTTTAACGATGCATTCGTAGATTTCTTTTGAAACTTCAATTATTGCTCTTTTAGTATTGTTTATGCTGTTATAAGAGTGAAACACTTTGCATTTACTTTTGTAGCTGCCAAAGTTTCGGTGATTGATGTCACTTTCCAAATATTTTTCATCATATTCACTTGGTATTCCTATAATTTTGACTCGTGGATTATTAGCTATCTGAATGCTCACTTCAAACTTGTTACCGAGGCTTGTCTTTAGAACATCACTAGTTTTGGAAACATCTTCACTATTTACACATTTGACAATTGTGCCCTTTGTTTTAGTGTTAATCACACTTTTGAACGGTATCTTTAATGGGTGTTGTATTATTTTGGTAACATTATTAAAAGTGTTGGTATTTGTTACATTTTCGGATGTAGCTTTAACTTTTATGTCAGGCGCTTTAATTTGTTTCATGCGAGACTCCTTCATTATGTCAGCATATGATGGTTTATTGAGCTTCATTAATTCAATCGTATTAGCCAAGAGTTGGTTATTATGTTACAGTTTATCATTTAATTGTTTTAGTAAAGCATTTTCTGCCATAATTACTTTAATGTCTTGCACGCCATCTGCTTGGCTTAGATTATTTTGACCTTTCACCACCTCACTGTCTTTTATTTCGGCTATTAAGAGTTTCACTTCGTCATTGAGCACAATGTTATTTTTGTTCGAGGTTAGACTTTGATGCGAGTTGCAAATAACAAAAATATCACTCAGAGATTTAGTTTTTTTGTATCTTTTAAAGTCACTCAGATGAAACACTTCTTCGCAAATCATACAAACAACAAATCCAACATTTTGCTTAGGATGACACTTGTGAAGTTTGCCTTTGCTTTTGTCAGGCGGGCCTACTTCACCCGCCATGATGGTGAAGTTTGTCAGGATAATTCTGATATCGTTAACAAATCTCCAACCATTTTTATTAACAATATTAACTATTTAACGGTAACACTTATTTTTAAATAATTCTCTACGTGCAAGTACCGGATTAAGTCATTTTTAGCTCGTTCCACAAAATTATTGTCGACGTACTCGAGACGTTTGACTTAATTCTTGATTAAATGAAGGAAAAAAACTAGAAAGACATTCATTTACGATTTTGATCAGGCGTAACCCCATAGTAATTGTCAAGGGGATGAGTGCTTTGTTTCCTATTCCCAATATAAAAAGGGAGGGCTTGCGGAAAGGAACACATAGATGATGTATTGTAATGAATCATTCGACGACGCGGCGACCACTACCAATACACCTTGCCGTCATGTGGCTTGTCATCTCATGTTGGTTGTGACGGGTGCACATCCCACGTAGATTTTGTCGTGGGATGTCAAAGTGAATTGACATTCACATGGTAGTAGAGTGTGGGAGTAGTGTTCACCACTCAACAACTGCCCGCTCTGACACTACAAGTCGCACTCGGTTGACCAAGAGGGATCCTCTGGAATTGATTCCTATTCATTTTTGAAAGTGTTTCGCAGTTGGGAAGTGCAGCAAAGGTACATTTCTTCAGTGTTTACAACGATTATCGCTTATTAACTTACATTCCGTAGATATTTCGTCTTAAGCCTGAACCGGTTCCATGTAACGGACCGGGAACGTGTGTGTGTACCTATTTGCATTGAGGCGTGTTTAATGAGCACGCTAAGGATCCTATAATCATACAAAATCTTATTTGCGGAGAGTTTTTGCCGTGTTAAAAGCTTGTCGTTGAGCGAAAAAAAAGAAAACCCTGAAGCATTTCACGGATCTATTTGTCGTCCAATGGCCCAATCCAACTGACACAACAGGGAAAATCAAGTACGTTGGAAAATTAATGTAGATATAGTTGCATTGAATATATGTTAATATTTCAGTCGAAGGGAAAAATCCTGCAAGCACTGACCCACCTGAAGGTCCAAATAGTTCAGTGAAAGGTTTCGCTGGTCCTATTGCCGGAACGACAATTGGCTTTTGGCTTTCTTGATAACGAAAAACCTTCGTCAACTTATTGGACGTTATTGGTACTGCACAAGCATTCTGGCTATTCTCGGGAATAACGATAGTGGGCGTTTTCTTTGAATTCTTTCCTGGACCTGAAACCAAAGGTAAGTCACTTGCTGAAATCTAAACAATTCTCGGTAAACGAGAAAACCGAACAGAAGAGGCGAAATTGTAAATTGTTGTTGAGACTGTTAAAAAGAAGAAGAAGAATGAGCTGAATGGAAAATGGACTGAATTCTTTCAAAAGATAACTTAATAAGAAAAGAAGAAACTGTTTTGCTATAAGATTTAGTTGTGTTTAAACACATTTTAATTTTCTTTTAATCGCAACACTTGGGTTCAGCATCATCACAAAATGTTTTATTGGTTTTCTTTTGGTTTTGAAGAGATTGTTTAGCTCAATTAGGAACAAAATAACGTTTGACTAGAGTTATTATACAAGCAAAACAATTGGCTCCCTTAGAAAGCAAAACCCAGACAACAGTAACGCAGAGTAAAAAAAAAGAAAATTTTTATCATTAAAAATTGGCAGAAACAAAGAAATGATAAGCAAAACAAAATACTAAATGATTAAAAAAGAAAATACTTGTAAAAAGTTGCTGAAATATTATGCGCGCTATTGTAATTTAGCGATATTTGGTTAAATCTAGACGAAAGGATTAGTTGTAAATTGTATAATTTATTTAAAAATAAATTCGTTTTAGTAAGCTTTAGTGAACAGGAACTACTAGGAAAAAAGAAACAGATGAGTTTCGTGACAGGATACCAAATTAGGATTTTTTTCGTAAGCAAAACAATACAATACACTAAGAAGAGAAACGAAATCTTCTATTCAAGTGAGCACACACACACAAATAACGCAAAAAAAAGAAGGTTTTGTTTTCAAACATTTTTAAATCAACAACAATTTTTATGTTCTAGCACTAGAACGAAAAAAAAAAATCTTTAATGCACGTACTAACATTTTAACTTTATGTTAACAATTTTACCACTCAACAGAAACATGTGCACACATGTTTTTTTTAATGAAATTTGTCGTTTAAGGCAGCGGTCCCACTGATAGAACAACCATATTTAAACTTTATACTATCCAGAATATTCTACCCTTAAACGTTTTATGTAAACTCCTCCCAGGAAATTTATCTTTCCTAATATCACATTAAAAATAAAAACAATCTCATCCTCTCTCTCTATAAAAGTCCCAAAGTACTATTTCCATGAAAATTCCTTCTAATTTTTAAAAGTTAGTCTTAAGAATCAGTTGCATCATGCATTAGACTAATTCATTAGTTTTAAAGACTAGAAAAAAAAAATTATTTGAGGCATGCTTTGAGGCAAAATGAAAGCCGTAACAGAAAATTTAAATCATTGAATAGCGCGTATATATTGACTGAATCCAAACTGTATCAAAATTTTAAATATTTTCAGAGGCACAAAAGTTACTAGAACAAAATATAAATATTACATTGCCCTTGCATAAATTATTGTATGTGCATATTGAATAGAAATATTAACTACATATTATTCCTCCTCTTCACAAAAAAATCGACAAAGTCAGATGGTCGAGAAGAAAAAGGAAAGACTTAAATTAAAAAGATTTAAGGAAAAGTGCGAAAACTCTTATATTAATGCATTTCGTTTCTCTTTTTGTATAAACTGTAGTTTTTTTTTATATACATATGTAACTAACAAAAAGAGAAAAAATCATTCATTACAACAAAATATATAATAACATGCATTGCTAAGCTTAACAACGACTTTCCAGTATGCCGTCGCGAGGGTAGGGTTTAAAAAAATCCGCTGAGGCCGGTTTCGCATCGCGCGCGGTACGCGGTACCTTTGTTGGTTTGCCTTTTTCCTTAACGTAGCGTTCGTCGGGTTTAATTTAACGTAGTGTATTTTTCGGTACCGCGTCGGTTAAAATTCGGGAACGCGAAATAGAAATTAGATTTGTTTGGTACTTTGACTGGATGAATGAAGAAATACGGAGTAACGTAAAATAGGTTTCCTCTCCGTATGATTGTGTTTTCGACGCATTTGAATGGGCGTTTAATGGTGGCTGAAAAATTGTAAATGAGCGTAATCCATTTTGAGACCCGCGACCGTAATCCTCTCCAATCGAGCTGGCCGACAAGCAGCCACAGCGAAAATGGATTACGGTGCACGAATTGGTTGACCGGTTGGTACCATTCGTTGGCACGACTCAGACTTAACGTCTAGAACCGATGAGAGGTCGGTTCCTCGTTCGGACTTTAGGCTTATCAAATCATTACAGTAAGCCCCCGTAAGGGTAACAATAATGAAACTTAATAGTCTCGGCACTCCCCCTGTGTTTTGCGCATTATGGCCCTCAACCGGTCATCCAGCTGAATTTTCTAGCTGCCCAGAAACAGTAAAATTAAGAACAGTGTTGGCAGAAAAATATGCCGCAAAAGCAAATTGAATATCGGTTAGTCCTCCAGCTAATAATGTTTCAAGTTCCTTTTTCACTCCATCTAATAACGATTTCCTTTATCCTAATGGCTTAAAATCAAATCATTTATCTGAAAACTCACTTTATAAATTAAACAATGAATCTCTTCTCCACTTTTGCGTATCTTCAGTTAAGCTCATTAAAAATTTCAAGAATTGCTTGCTTTATACTGTTTTTGTCTCCGGCAGAACAACTTTAGTATTGCGAAAAAAAAAATTTAAAAATTATTGCAATGAACATTGATTCATCAAAAACTTGTGAAAAGTGGATTGCTTTCCAAAATATTCTTGATGAGTATGTTCCTGATATTATTTTTTAAACGAAACTTGGCTAAATGTAAGGCACAAACCACGATTTACAAAAAATATAATATTTCGCAATGATATTGTAAGAGTTCAATAAACCTTCATTCATAAGCAAATCAAATGTAAGAGTTCAATAAACCTTTATTAAAAATTGAATTCATTCATAATCAAAATCTTATTCATATGATCAGTTCATTTACTCGAAATTTAATACTTTCTCATCAAAATTAAATTCATGTAAAGAATATTCATTAACGTTAAAATCAATTTCAAAGTTTCATTACGAGTCAGCACTAAATTCACATGAAGTTCAAGTTCATTCACACCTTTCTTGTATCAATTTTCATTTGTTTCCGCCGAATGCATTTCCCTAAAAGGAATAATGCTTGTACGAGAACGATTTGCTTACGCCAGCATATTTCCAATGCAATCATTGTATGCTAAAGAAAATTGTTTAGAAATGCAAAGTAAGATATTATTTAGTATTTAAGACCATGAAAGGGAAATAAAAACACACTCATTAAAGGAAAAATCAAGTGTTTTAAAATCAGGTAAATTTTTTAAAGCAGTTAATATCTGACTTAAAATTAGATATTTTGATGAAGTTGATATCTGACCTAAGGTTAGATATCTGAACATTTTTCGGTCCGTCGAGCCAGATTGATTTGGAAGCATCCTTATCATCTTCCAAACATATTTGAGATATCAATTGGATACAATGACCGAGCCAACGCACGGAACTCTTCAGAAGATAAGCTTTGATACCATCAATCGAATCAAGTCTAACTTCTCGAAAGACTCGAAGGATCCACACAGCCTGCAGTATTTTGAAGTTCGATTGGAGCGCTTGCAGGAATGTTGGCAAAACACTCAGGAATTGCATCCCAGTGTGTACAAGGTAAAATTGCAGCCTACTTAAGGATTACATCGCATCCTATGAGGCAGCTGAGGAGATATGCTTGAACTTGATGACAAGTTTCAAGGAAGCAATCAGGGAGTTTGAAAAAGCCGATCGACCTTGAGAAACAACCCAACAGGCTCAATCATCAGAAACTTTGGTGAACGACGCCATATGTCTGGATCGGATTAAATCCCGGAATTCGAAGGGAATTATCTAAAGTAGACCACGTTCCATGAACTATTTCAAACGCTAGTTCGTGAGAACTTGCAGCTCAAGGAAATTCAAAAACTGCAGTACCTCCTTACTTCGGTTGGAGGCAAAGCAAAGGGCTTAATAGAAAACTTAAATATGACAGAAGCGAACTACAAGAAGGCATGGCAGCTCCTACAGGATCTTAACCATAACAAACGAGTCATACTATCAGCGTATCTGCAGACATTTTTGAATTTGCCGACAATAAAATCAGAGTCAGCGATCGGCTACAAGAGGATTTTGGACTCAACGAATGAGATGATCTCTGGAATTAGCGGTATCGGCATAGAGGCATAATTTTGGTATCCAATCATCATCATATCGCATCGCACAAACTTGAAATCGGAGCTAGTCAGGATTGGGAGTTATCTTGTGGTGTTCAAGTGAGAATCCCAGCATTGAAGGATCTTGCAGATTTCTTGGAGCGAAAATTCAGGCCGCTAGAAGTTATCAGAAAGGAAGACTCACCAAAAAAGGCATGGAACTGAGGCTCACGCAACGGCTCAGAGTACCAACCAATGTCCAGTTTGCAAAACAAAAACCATCCAATTTACAAGTTTGGCAAATTTCAAGGAATGAGCATCGAAAAACGTAAGGAATTTGTGAAAATCCTCAATTTGTGCTTCAACTGCCTTAAAAACCATCAAGTCTAGGAGTATAAATTGACCACCGTATGCAAAACATGCAATAAACGGCACAACTTGATGTTGCAGCTGGATACCGGTAGTTGAACAAAGGATTCTGAAATCAAAGAAGCAGTGTAGTCAAGGTATAGAGCAACCATGTGAATCAACGAAATTTCTGGAGCATTCTGTTGGGAACGGCAATCATTAATATAAAAAACGCATACGGACAGATTGTAAAATTTAGAGTATTATTAGACCAAGGATCACAGAATCCTTTTGTAACTGAGAAAGCAGCAAGGATATTAGGAATTAAATGAGACAACGTCAATATCATCATATCTGGCATTGGCAGCTCAACAAGAAAGTGTTATGGGCAAAACCCATCGACCATCAAGGAAAAATGGACAAATAAAATAATCAACACCAACACCCTAATATTGGGTCGTATAACATCCAATTTAGCGTCAACGACAATCAATCAGATCAAGGTGAATTGTGATACTGAGGAACTGGCTGGTCCGAACTACAACATCAGTGCAAAAATTGATATACTATTAGGAGCTGATGTGTATGGAGACATGATCTAGAACGACATACAGCGGGGACATCCTACAGCGCAAAAAACAAAATTAGGATGGATATTAACTGGTCCTACCATTAATATCACACTCTCACTTCAAGCCATTACAATGGTAAGCACTGCGGAACTCGACCTTACTCTCCGGAAATTTTGGAAACAAGAAGAACTTGAATAAAAGAAATTTCTAACGGGAGAAGAACAAAAAATAGAGGCTCACTATCGCAACACCACCCAACGACTCAAAACCAGAAGGTTTCAAGTGGAGCTTCGATTTAAAGGAGACTGACGTACACAATTAGCAGTATCACAAAAATCGGCAATACAACGGTACTATACAATGGAAAAGCATTTAATGACAGATCCAAAGCTGATGGAAGAATACAAAAAATGTCTCCAGGACTATTTAGATTCGAATCACATGGAAGAAGTACCGAAAAATGAAGTCAGTAATCCATCCTATTATCTACCTCACCATGCGGTTACTAAAGAAACTAGCACAACTACAACAATCCGCGTCATGTTCAACCCATCTGCAAGGCAGGCAAGCCTTTGGATGATATTTTATTAGTAGGAACAAAGATTCAGGACACCTTGGTGACACTAATATTACGGTGGAGATTACATCCAGTAGCCCTTACAGCCGATATGGAGAAAATGTACCGGCAGATTCAAGTCAAGGCAAAGCACGCTGATTTTCAAAGAATCGTCTGGTGCCCTCAAACAGCAGACATCATTTAAAACTACCGGCTGAAAACAGTTACTTTTGGAACCGCAAGTGCCCACTTTCAAGCAATTAGCACATTGAAGTAGCTCGCAAGCAATGAAAGAGAACGATTTCCAAGAGCGGTGAATTATTTGCTTGATGACTTCTATATAGACTACACACACCTGATGAAGCAATCTCATTATATCACGAATTAACACAACTCTTAAGCATGAGTGGCTTTAATTTGCGGAAGTAGAACTCCAACTGCCACGGAGTAATGCGTGGAATACCAGCAGATGCTAGAGGAGCAGATGATCCACTGAGTCTAAAGGCAGATGATACAATTAAAACTCTGGGTTTGCAATGCCACCCACAACAAGATATTTTCATCTTCAGCACAAAAGAGCTTCAACCTGGAGAAATGATTACAAAACGAACAGTAGCATTACTCATGGCGACAATGTTTGATCCTCTGGGATGGCTTCAGCCAATCATAATAAAATAGAAAATCTTCATGCAAAAGCTGTGATTACACAAACTTGATTGGGATGACCCTTTGCCTCCAAAAATTGGAAAATGAGTGGCAGAGTTATTTATCTGAAATACCTGCAATTAAGAACATAAAGTTGCAACGCTTGATTGCTACAACTTCACGTGATCAGTTCGTGCTCCATGGATTTTGTGACGCGTCTAGGTAAGCAGTAGCAACGGTAATATACCTTCAAACCAAAAGGGTTGGGCATGATACACCCATTGTCAAGCTATTAACCGCAGGAAGTCTTCGACGTTTAAATTAGGAGATTAACCAAAAATAAACAAATCGGCTATAACTCAAGAGTCTTGTAACTGAACCCGTACTTGGACACCGATATGTTCGTACAGCTGCCAATTTTACCGTGTACGAAGTGATTCATCGGTGTGTTACAATTGTGTTGCACTTGTTTAAATATATTTAGTATGAATTTTATCAGCATTCTTTAGGTTTGTTACAGATATGTCGCATGAAGCTATAAGGGTTAATTGTATTTTTCAATTTAAAATAAGGTAGGTGACCCAAATATGGCCTGCCATAATTTTTTTATTATCTAACTAGCAGGGTTATAATAACAATGCACTGGTAATTTGAAATACTTATATTTATTTATTGAACTTTGTAATTAATCAAACAAAATTGCTTTAGAAACAAAAATCAAACTTTTGTGAGCACAAATAACTAAAATGTCACTTTGGTCTTATTGGGAACCCTGTGTCTCAATAAAGCCTTAATAAAAACAAGTAAACATTCAACTTCTAAATGAATAAAAAGCGTTGTCAATACTTATATTAAATCTAATGAGATCCCATTAATTACTTTTGATCATTTGAGATCAGATTTAACGAGTTTCTCATCATGCAAAAGCACTATATTAATCAGCCTTTTTCATCTTTTTTTTTTAAACAATTCCCTTGACAGTTAAACATTTTATCAGCGGGTGGGAGTCCACCGCCACAAGTAAGACATTGTTGCATATCATCAACCCGATCTTCTTTACAAGATGGACAGTACCAAGAAGGTTTATTATTGTGACTTATAAGTTTAGATTCCGTAAGCTTATCTGCTGTCAAAAAAGCAGTCGTCACTGAGGTTCGCTTTCGCGTTGCAGCAACTGCAGGTTATGCAGATTTGCAGCCTGTAACTGATGCTGATTTTAGAGTCTTTGTGTTAATCTTTATCATGGATGAAGTACCAGGAACATCTTCTTCTCTTGACGATGTTACAGAAATCTGTGATGTGTAATTCGTAGCACTGGCACCAAATAAATCTTTTGTTACCTCTTGAGCCCTGTAATTCAGAGACTTCTTGCAGGGAGCAGTCTCTACATTTTTAAACTTAGGAGTTGGTAAAAATTCATGAATCTCACACGTGGTTGATTGATTGTCTATCTTCTGTGGAGTTCTAGCATTCGGATTGTTTTTTTGGGAGCAAGGGCAGTGGTAAATTCTCAGTATCTGTGCCTGACCCATCTGAATCTTCCACATTTGCAGTTGAAATCTCTTGTTTTCTCGATTCATTAGATAAGACAGCAATATTCTCACTGTTTGTAGGATTTGGAAGTTCTACTATCGCAGAGGGCGCAAACGCCTCTTCCGAAATAGCATCTGGGTTATAAACAGGTTTATTCATGGGCTGTAACTCGTGCGTGGTATTTGACGGAAGACAATATAAAGTACTGCAACATTTCTCAGCTTCCTCGACAATAGTAAAGTCTAGGTGGCATTTTGCACCTTCAGACATGAGGAGACATGGCTCTGATAATATGTAATCATGCAAATGATTAATAAACTGTATGAAATTTTCTGTCGTCATGCTTCCTTTTGGCGTCATCTTCACTAGAGAGCCTGGGGGTACATTTTCTTGGGATTCTGGCTTTAGTCTCTTGCCTTTGAACAATATCATTGGCAGAATTGCTGATTCTATAGCATTCCCGCAGCCTGCCACAGTCACACTTTCAGCATGCTTATTTGCTATTTGATGAACTCTTTTTCTCCCTTTGGCTGTCAAAACTGCCTGCTGATGGTGCAAAGATATGCGACAATTTTTTCATCCATGTTGTAAATGCTTTCAGGTTTGATCGCTAATAATATCTTTATTTTATTTTTGAGCACGAGCTGGATTCATCATCTGTGCTTTACGACGTGCTAATTCAGGGTTGCGTAGGGTTCATCTTGGGATGTTGTATCTGGCTGCAGCAGCATATGTAGATAATCTACCTCTTTCTACCATTTTAATAGCGTTTCCCATCTGTTGCAAAGTCCATTTTCCTTGTGGTAGAAGATGGTGATTCGTTTTCCATGATGTTACTGAAAACAAGGGTTTACTATTTTACTGTGATATTTTTCTAACTGACATAAAACATTGTCCTAATAAGACCTGTACCTGTGCCGTTATAAGGCCTATACATTTTTTTGTAGGCTTTGTTAGGGCATGGCACATGAATAAACAAAACAACAATTGAGTGAAAATGCTGTAATATGGAATACACCCGTATTACAGAATTTTCACTCATGTGAGGAGATGGCTGCACGTATAATTATCCTATAGACAAAACACAGCATAACGTGTACAAATGAAATTACTTACTGTTTACTCTGCTAGAATTTTATAAAAACAAGCATGCGCTCCGCGTCGTTGTTTGTTTTCGACTGCAGGTTCCAACACACTCGCAGCACGGGTCATGCGCTGTGCTTATGGGTATTAATTTATGTACACGCACACATCTACAAACATTGGCGGCTATTTGAAATCGTGAAGCGGAAAATTTAAAAAATAGGCCTTATTATGACATAGGCTTTATTTGGGTCACCCACCTTATAAGCCATTGAGCACTGGTGTAGTACTGTTTTTACCAATCTTTCATTCACATTAAATTGGGGACGGCGGAATCTTGTAATAATTGCTGGTTGACTATAGTAGCTATAAGCTTTGTACAATATCTTCTTACCATGTTAAAAATGTACGTATGTAAAAATACCCAATAAAATATCTTTTTAACTACTAAGTTGTATGATATTGAAAACAAGACCACTAACTTGATTTTTGAGTAATTTAAAGTGTTATTCCCCCGATTTGTTTGACAAATTTTACAGGCTAAACATAATGAAACCTTTGATCATGAATTACCTACTTTTACTCGCAAGTGCCCGTTTAAACATAAAAGCATATCGCTCACGTGTCGATGCGTATTCGCTTGATGATTTGCCAGTATTTTACCCTTATTTAAGAATTTGCAATATAATATTTAGTAGTTATAATCATTAGTAGTCTGTGTAGTCTAGTGGTTAGAGCATGAGACGCATAAGCCGAAGGTCCCAGGTTCAAATCACGTTGTTGAACAACGTGATTTAGTTCAGGGGATTTTCCGGACTGAGACGAGTGTTCACTCAGTGGTGATATGCACTGATTTAATCAGATCATATCAAAGTTGAGCAGACGCACGGGAGCATGGTACTGACCAACCAACTTCCGAAAAAAAATCAATATGGTCGTGAAAATGAGATGCTCTAACTATCTCTAAGCGAAGGCCCGAGAGGGGCTGTAGTGTTTAAAAAAAAAGAAAAGAAGAAGTTATAATCATTCTGTAAATATTATAATGAGCGTTAATATTTATAATAACGTAACATACTATTCCTTAAATTTCCTTAAATTTATATTAGTTGCAAGAAGTGTGTAAAGTATCTAGCACAAGTGAGCATATTCACTTAATTCCCACGAAATTCAAAGAAAGACATTTGTATATTTCCTAGTTTTCGCGCATAGTGTCAATACTTTCAGCATTGAAAAACACTTATGATTAGCGTTGCTTTACGTGAAACTTCTGCAGTTCAGTCCAATTCATTAATTAGGAACTATTGGTCGTTGTCGCGTACTTTATCACGTACCCTCTGTCGTTCGACGCTGAGCAAGGTAATGAGAAATTAAGTTTGCAAAATTAGTTGACCACAACCATACATTCAGTATACCATTCGACGAACAAGGCTCCGTACTGAGATCATTAATGCCGTCAACAATTACCATGTGTCTTAAGATACTCAAACTAAAATATTTAGTAGCAGTCCAGCCGCAGCGCTCTTGCATTAGCTGTACCAAATTTGTTCCAACTATTGCCACAAAAGCAGTCACCGCTGTAGGAGGTTGACTTCAGATGAAAACCTGAGTTTGAAATCTGATACAGATAAATTGCACGATTCGATTTCTTAATGGAGTGGGTGAAAATGTGTTAAAAGTGCAATCGATTTTTTCGGTTAAATGTTATTCATACATGGACTATGATGAAATGGCTCGTAATACGGATAACCCGTTAACACTTGCTGTTGAACGTTTCATAGAATGCATGCAGGAGTTTATATAAATCTTGAGTTTGTTTTCTGGTTCATGTTTGAAAATAAACCTACAAACTTCAAAGTATTCAATTTGCTTGCGAATGTTTTAAAGACTGGTAATTTGTTGCATAATTCATTAACTAATAATTTTGTTTACATTAGTTAATTGACTTATATGCCATGCCAATATTTTCTTAGGCTTGTTAATACGCATAATAAATTATAATGTACGAGTATTTATTTATATTGCATTGTTATATTTTAAATTGAAAGCTCTCAACATTTTTAACTTTATGGTAATTCGATTTGAAAGTTACTATCGAAACTGAAAATATTTATAAATTTTCTGATTTGGCTACACTTACCGATTTAAACCACACATACACAAGGAGTTTTTAAATCTCTTTAAGAAGAGTATCGACAAAAAAGTACAAAAGTATGGTCATGAAAACAAATAAAATGACTTTTAGAAAAAAAGGAAACCGATTTCAAAATGCCTTTAAAAGGATAAAATAAATAAATGCCTCAAATAGAAAGTAACGAATCAATTTTCAAATGGTGATTAATTCTATAATCTTGCAATCACTCAATCCTTATTATTTCTTCAGGGAATTTAGCGAATCCTATGTGTAACGTTTATATCTAAGGATGCAAGCAGGATCTTATATTAAGTTCATCGTTAGGCAAAGCACGAATGCAGAAAAGAAAAGCATCATGAAATTTTCTCCTATGAAATTGCTCTAAAACATCTTGAATTGTATTTATGCTGCATTTTTTATTTATTTATTTATTATTTCCGGTAGAAATGATTGACTAAAATGCACGATTTATGCAGGAAATTAAGAAAACTGATCATTCTTATCATCCATCATCAACGGATTCGGTATCTTCATCAAATCCTTAAATAGTGCAATATAATTAGCGTTTTTCGTACATTAGCATACCATAATGAACTGTTGATATCTACAGAGTTCTTGAAAGGATTGAAATTCTTCACAAACACATTTTATTTCAATATGTTGTCCTTCATTTGAAACCTCGTCCATCAAAATTGCTGGAAAATCAGAGTGAAATTCATAAATTTTTAAGTTTTAACGGCAAAAGACCTTTAATACTATTTAACTTTCTTGTCCCTTGTATAGAACATTATAAAAAAAAGGACGTATCATAAGCTGAACTCAAGGACTCTTCTATCTATCTCGGTTCGAAAGTTATCCGTGAACATACATAAAACAAGTTGGGTGTATGTATAGACCTACGCTCATGTCAGAAAGGTTTTGTACCGAACTTACTAAATAGAGTCACCAGCAGCGAATAAAGTCAAGAAACATGTCAAAGATATGTGCACGTTTAAGAGAAATCCATTGTGTCTCCGTTTGTTGCCATTTTGTTGCAAAAGTAACAAACTTCATCCAAATAATGAAATCCCAAAAATATTCATCTTATTGATCTTATTTGAAAATTTCAGGAAAATCAAACCAAAACTGCAATTTCTAGTTCAATGGAAAGTCCTTAAAATATCAAAGTCGTGTGCTTTTGTTGTTGTAATTGGAGAGGTTTCAAATGGCTGTAACTTCCGTGAATATGATTCCATTTTCATCAAATTTGCCCAGTATCAGGACCATTTGTAAGACGACTTAAATATCGGATTCCATTTAGTTCAAGGGTATCCATACGATTTTATTGGGGAAAATGTGAAATTTGATAACCATACTATTATTAACAAAGTTGAGCAAATTTTGACTTCTAAAGTACTTGTATCTGACCAAGCCTTTGAGCGGGCATGGGTGTTTTCAGTCTTGCCTGCACAAGATTGGTAAGTCCCGGTCCCCCGATTGTCGGTATTGCCCAGAAGAGGAAGACAATGCCTGCCACAAATTTTTTGCGTGCATGAAATGCGACTGGCTGCGAAGGGCCCTCTACAGGGAGAAAGGATCGCTCACCCCGAATAATATAGTCGCGGTGATGCTCGAATCGGTTGACAAATGGAACCGGGTGGCACATTATGTTCGCGCAGTCCTAAAAGATAAAAGGGACTCACAGCAGCCGGGGGTGTTGGGGCTGGGGAGCGCTTGTCTGACACTTCCTCTTCCCCTCTCCCGTCTCGCTAGAAGAGGGATCCCAAGCTTGAAGGCCCCTCCCGGGGTAAGAAAACGAGGCCTGGCCTAAAGTAATGTGTCGAACGGTTCGAGGCTAGGTTCTCAGGTTGACAGGGGAGGTGTTTAGTAGGTGGTTTTCAGGTCGGTTTGTTTTCTGATCATTACATATTTTATTAATCAGGTAGATGGAAATATCTCAGGAGCATCGACTTTGTGATATCTGGGAAATGCTGGATCGTACTCGTCGATGTATTTGAATGGCATAGTAAGAAGTGAATATAATTAGAAAGCAGCCTTACATTGGAGAAGCACGAATTGTGTTCTTTTACAATAAAAAAAGCTTTTAGTGTAACTTTATTTATTTAAAAAGTTAACAAATACTAAGCCTTTAAGTCTTCACTTCGTCGCGACCGAATTCAAGCTGAGATCTTAGAGCTAACATCTTAAATTACATTTTTCTTAATAACATATGAATAACAAATGTAGGAAATATCTTCATCTATTTCTTTTCACACATTTAATTATTGCTCAGTACAATTTTAATCTTGCACATTTTAGGTAAGTTTCTTGCGGAAAGTACCTTATATACGAGTATATATATGCATAAATATACAGTAAAACCCCGCTTAACGCGGGGGAAACGTTCCATCAAATTAGAGCGTGATGCGAAACAGTACTAAACGAGGCAATCTTAACATGTACATGTGTATGTAATGGGATTAGAGGAAGATTGATAGACCATTGGCTAGGTATTAAATTTAATAATTATGTTTTTTTTCAATATAACCAAACATTTATTTCTTACAAAAATAAAAACAATATAAACGAATATACTTATAAAAACAAATAAAATTTGAAGTCAGTCAGATCATTCAGCCTATTCTGTGTTTCAAATTTTCTGCCTTTTTGTCAAGAATGCATCTAATGTAGTTTGCACTTTCCTTTTGCGTTCTGTTGAAAGTTGTGGATAAGTGGATTAAGTATCTATAACACTCCGTCTCGCTTTTGAACTCCTGTCAAAATTTGGATCATTTTCAACAAATTGGTCCATAGTGCTCAGTTAATTCCTTCAGCTCTTTATTAGAAAGACTAGCTGCTGTTTCTTGAACTATTTCTTCGACGTCTTCCACATTTACCTCATCTAAACCGGTTTGTTTCGCTTATTCTACTATTTCATCCATATCGACTGAGTGTCCAATGTCTTCGCTCTTACTTAAATCTCGCCAAATGTTCTTCCATACTCCTTTCAAAAATCTTTCTGTTACCTCATTCCAAGAAAGATTTATGGTTTCTATAGCATTCATGATATTGCAGTTTCTCCAAAATTCTCTTATTGATTGCTTCTCTTTTTCGTCTGTTCTTTCAAACATTTGCTTAAATGTTTACCGCAAGTAATAAGCTTAAAATTGGATATAATGCCTAGGTCCATTGGTTGGATTAAGGTGGTTGTGTTAGGCGGCAAGAAAACCACTTCGACTAAAATGCATGTTGTTAAGTCTGATTAATTTGTTGGGTGGCTTGGAGCATTATCAATTAATGGCAGTGCTCTTTGTTCAAGTTTTTTAAATTTCGGAATAACGTTTAACAGACGGGCGGAAATGTTCAGTGAACCAATCTTGGAAAATTTTCATAGTTATCCATGACTTTTTATTAGACTTCCGAATTACAGGTAAAGTTGATTTAGATATGCTTTTCATCGCTCTTGGGTTCTTAGAGTGGTAAACTAGTAGTGGCTTTAATTTGGCATCTTCGCTTGTGTTACCACCCAGTTGAAGTCTTTTGCAGCTTTAAATCTTGATGCTAGTTTCTCTTCACGGGATAGAAATGTTCGTTTTAGCATTTTTTTCCAAAACAGACCTGTTATATCAACATTAACAAACAATTCGGGAGGATAGTGTCCTTGTTCAATTATTTTTTTTAATGTCACTGGGAATTCAGCCATCGCTTTCGTATCACCACTTGCTGCTTCTCCTGTAAACTTTATGTTATGAAGATTATTTCGATGTTTCAGTCTATCAAACTGTCCCCGACTAGCAACGAAAGTTTAGCTTACATCACTTGCCTCAGCCTAAATGTAATTAAAAATTCTTCTTGCTCTTTCCATCATGATAGATTGGGTTAATGGCATATTGCGTTTAATTTCATCGTCAGTCAATATAGACAATCGTTTTTCCATCTCCTCTATAATGTTATTTCTAGAACGGGTAATTCTAATTACAGAGCTTGACGTTGCTGCGATTGCCGATGACAGAACTTTTTCTTTATTTTTAAAAGTTGTCCTTATTATTGAAGTTGCCAAATTCAATGCAGCACCAATTTGAGATTGATGTTCACTAGAATCTAATCTTCTAATCACTTGCATTTTAGTTTTCAGTGAAATAATTTTCCTGGTTGCTTTCTTTTCTTGTTTTTCATCATCACCCATGATAAAAACTAAAGATCATAATATGTATTTGTCACTGTATTAATCGTTATAGATAAATTTGTGCTTAAAATAATGTGAACAAATATTTCAAATGATAAAAATGCATCTGTATAGCACCGCACCAAACAAGAAACACAACTATACTGTTTCGGATATCTTATCCACATATTTGGAAACGTAGCGCTGTGCACGATTCTGGGGAGTCCCCATAGTACTGCGAGCGATTTCAGGAAATGCCCAGGTTGAAACAAAAGAGTGCTAGGACGAAATAGCGCTTAAAAGATACAGTGTTAAGTGGGGTCTTACTATACATACAAACATATATATATATATATATATATATATATATATATATATATATATATATATATATATATATATATGTATATATATATATATATATATATATATATATATATATATATATATATATATATATATATATATATATAGAAGTATGGTATAGTTCGCGACCGACAATTTTAATGTTCCAGGAAAGTGAATACGCACCGTCTTTTAAATTAAGTTAAAAGATTTTATTTACTAAGAATGCACAATCATTACTACACTATACCATTTTACAAATAATTATTTTTCACTTGTCTATCAATTTATATTCCAGCTGTCTGTATCAGGAAAATCACTTCACTATTAATCAATATCGCCTTTAATTCGCGCACCACACTATCGCAGTTTCTACCATCGCGGTTTTACGGTTTCTCCCCATTCATTCAGCTCAGCTTTAAACCTATACGGCTTTGCCCGTCGATGCGCGTTCAGCAGCTCTATACGCCATCAAAAATAATGGGATGTGCCAGTCACAGCCCCTTTGGTTCTCGTCGACCATCTTGGTGTTTATTGAGTGTACCGTTGAAACGTTCGACCATTTCATCGGATTGGGGATGCAGCGGTGTTGTCCTCGTTTTCGGTACTCCCAGCAGCTCGCAAATTTCACCAAAAACTAGTGACTCAATGTTTTGGCCTTGATCCGAATGTAGTTCACAAGGTACGCCGTACCTACTGAACAAATTTAACACAAGCTGTTCGGCGACAGTAGTTGCTTCCCGGTTGGGAATGGGATAGACTTGTTGCAATAATCGGCCACAACCAGCGGTTATCCTCTACGTCTTCTCGAGCATGGAGTCAGTAAGACCTTTCCCGTAGTTTCTCCAAGGTCTTGTTAACACCAAGGTGGCTTCCCGAGGATCCTTCATGCATCTCCTTAACCACATTGTGGATTCGGCTTTTCGGAAGTATAGTTAGCATCCGATAGAAGCTGACATCCACCGTTTCCCATTTCCACTTTAGTACACCACCCTCCACCTGAAGGGAGTTCCATTGGGCCCAATAGCTTTTCAGGGTGGCACCATGCATCGAAACGTCTTTCCACTCCTTCCATACGAGCAATGGTCCGATGTCTTCATTGGCTAGCTGCGCATTTTGAATCTCCTCCAGTGATCAACCTTCGTCAAATCCGGCCGTTATAAGTCGCAGATCAACGGTCAGCTCCTTTTCCTCAATCCATCGGCAATACTTGCAATTAGCTGGACATGGACGATGAGATAGGGCGTCAGCATTTCCATGAACTCCACCCTTCCGATGAACAATTCCGTAGTCGTATGACTGCAATCTTTTGATCCATCTCGCAACTTGTCCTTCGTGGTTTTTGAAGTTATGCAGCCATCTCAGCGATACATGGTCTGTTTGTTTCTGGCAATATAGGTATTTGTTGAACTGCTGGGTGGCCTCTATTATACCCAATAGCTCCTTCCTGGTCACGCAGTAGTTCCTCTCACTTTTTGAGAGAACTCTACTGTAATACGAGAAGACCTTTCTTCGTCATCGATTTACTGAGAGAGTACAGCTCCAATCCCGCCGTTGCTCGCATCGGTGTCAACTGCAAATATTTTTCCGGGTTTCGGATATGCCAGCACGGGTGTTTCACATAACTTCTCCTTCAAAGTCTCAAACGCTGCCTGGCATTGTTCATTAGAGACATACGGACGATTTTTCTCAGTTAGCTGATGGAGATACTTAGCTATTTCGGCAAAGTCTTTGACGAATCTTCGAAAGTTTGTTGCCAGACCCAGAAAACTTCGTAGTTGGCACTTGTTGTTTGGTGTTGGCCAGCTTTTCAGGGCTTCAACTTTCTCAGTGTCTGTTTTGACCGCTTTCGCTGATACAACGTGTCCCAGGTATTTTACTTATGCTGCAAAAAGGGTACACTTGTCGAGACTAAGTTTTAGATTCACCAGTCATAATAGGAAGAACACCTCTTCTAAGTTCCGCACATGCTCTTCAAACGTTCTCCCGATGACAATGATGTCATCTAGGTACACCAAGCAGGTCTTCCATGTCAGAGCTCGTAGCACGTATTCCATCAGGCGTTCCAACTGAAAATGCGGTCTTGTCTCGGTCCTTCTTGTCGAATTCCACCTGCCAGGAGCCACTCTGGAGATCGAGTATAGAAAACCATTTTGCGTCGGCTAATGTGTCCATGATGTCATCGATGCGTGGAAGTGGTTAACTATCTTTCTTAGTGACGTCGTTAAGTTGCCTATAATCAACACAAAAACGAGCGTTACCATCCTTTTTCTTTACTAGAACTACTGGTGTGGCTCATGGACTGACAGAAGTTTTGATAATGCCTTGTTTTTCCATGTCCGAGATCATTGCGCTCTCTTTTCCTTGTTTGGCTATCGGAAGACGTCTCGGTGCTTGTCGAATCGGCTGTGCTCCCTGAGTATCTATGAGTGAGCTACCATACTCGTTCGGCTCGCTTGAATAGCTGCACTGGCAATTCAGTCTGCTTCAATATTGCAGACGTCAATTACCGGGCTTTGTCTGTTCTTGCCTCCTTTTCCAATGATGGTCGTGAGTGGCTTCCAAAGGGATTATGGTGGAAACAGGCTGGTAGCTGCCAATGACTTCACCCGCTTTGATGCTCGTGGTTGAGTCTGCAGTGTTAAGGACTTTAACCACCACGTTTCAGTTCCTTATAGATCTTACAAGGCTACGTCCTACAATCAAACTGCGCAATGCAGACGTCTTCGTTGGCTCTATCAGATAAGATCGGTTGTCTCCAGAATCACCATCAAGCTTGGCCCACACAATGCTTTCGAAATAATTCGGTATATCAGTGTCGGTACATACTACCACATTTACCTTGGGAATTTGGACGCTTGGATCTCTCATCAATACTTCGACATTCCGCCATTTCAATACCCGTTTGGCCAAATCCATGGTGATTCCATGTGGTCGCAGAAAATCCATTCCGAGAAAGCAGGCATCCATAACGTTCAGGACCAGAAAATTATGTCGGAACGCAAGGTCTTCCAACTGTATCTGGAGGTTAACCTCTCCCTGGATATGTGCAGTTTCTCACGTAGCTGTCCGTTGTGAGAAAATCCTGCCCTTGTGAAGTAGTTGTTGCCTCACTAGGTCTGGTCGGATAATCGATCGGGTTGAACCAGTGTCGATTGTTATGGTGCAATGTTCTTCGTCAACTTGACTCGGAAGGCATAAGTCCACTTCTCCACGATGTAGTCTTGACACGGTGATGGTGGTGCTGGGGATGTAGCTCTTCCTAGCCAAGTTCTGCCCCATGAAGTTGGCTCTTACATGTTTCCCGGCCCCTCAGTTTGAAGGGCTTCCATTCTGGGCTCCTGACTCGATCTGGATCTTCTCCTAGCTGCACACCCGAGACAATAGCTCCGTTTTCTTCGCTTCTTGCAGTCTCTTTGCAGGTGCCCTTTCTCTCCGCTGCTCCAGCATCTAGGCGCACCATTTACATGCGGGTTGGGCTCAGTTTCCGCGCGCTCACACCTGCACTCGTCTGCTACTACATTTACGGCCCATCCATAAAACCAGTTGGGACCTCGTAAGTCTACCCTGCGGTTAACTAAAGTTTGCAGTAAGAGTTGATCAGCATCTTTCTTAAACACGATGCTAACAAAGCAACTATGAAAAATACTCTAATTATTATGACAGTATCAACAATGGGGTATTAGCTGAACTGATTCTATTTTATTCATTGACGTAAAATTAAATGAGTTTACATTTCATTTGAACAAAATTTTTCTTTTGAGTGTAGATATTTTAAAATTAAATTACAATGAGCTACAAAATTGAACATGTCGAGTTGTCAGACCGTCCATCTCTGTATTACAGCAAATTTTCTTGGAAACTACTCTAGCTGTAAAGACAAAGTTTTGCCCATAAGTCAAATATGATAACCTCTCCAAAAGTGATAATCTCTCTACAAAAATGTTTTATAAGGTTTTGAAAGGAAGTCTTTCTCTTATCCCTTAACGATTTTTTGCATAAGATCGTCGATATGGATATCAAATGAAAAGTCTTGATTAAAGCTTTCAAAATTAGATATTTGAATTACGGTTGGAAAGCTGAGAGGCTAGGGGAGAGTCAATATAAGCGTGTGTCGTCTCGCGATTGGACATTTTTGAGGAGAAAAGTCTGAAAAATATCATGGAATAAGATCTTAGCCCATACAAGAGTGAAATTTACCTCCAAAGTCAAAACTCAATAAACTTTGCTAATAATAAAACAATTATCAGTTTTTCCTACAAAGTTAAGAGGGGACCCTTGCCAAAATCTTATATTTAAGCGTCTTATAGAGCCTGTATGTACTTTTGTGAAAATAAAAAACTGAACAAACAAGCTAGAGCTGATTGAAAATTCCATAATTGCAAAACGAAAGCGCGTGACATTGGGCAAATACACATCTATAGATAACCTAGACCAGTGTAAGGTTAAGTACGGCCTGCGGACCAAGTGTTGCCCTTCAGGGTAGTCAATCGGGCCCACGACATGGTTTTGAATAATCCCTACAATTACACATAAGAAAGGACAAAATTTAAAATAAAATAAGGGTTTCCTTTTCATTGCATGTTAAGTACAGTATTATCGCAGCTACACGCACGCGTTGGAAACCACATTCAATGGGCGCGACCACAAGCATACGCGTGTGAACGAACTGCTTGTGCATGTGCTCGCCACTGAACGGGTGACTGTCGGTTTTTTGGCGAACATCAAAGGCAAACTACAGTAGAAAGCCTATTCTACACAGATCTGCTAGCACATAAATGACCACATATAGGCTGACTCTTGCATTGCAAAATGTATGAAAATATAGGGATGAAGTGCCGGCAAAAATTCATTGTTTTGGACAGGTTTGAGATGGATTTCAAGGTTAAAATCCAGATAGTCCACGGAGAACATAGTACCTCCCATTGCAATGTAAAAATTGTTTTAGATTCAACATACGTTTAGTTGCAAAGGCCGTCAAAAATGTGATGAAATCTGCTTTTCATGCAATCACTTGGAGGGAATTGGCAGAAGTAGGCTGGAAGTTGCTTGGAGCTTGGGCACATGTAGTTTGACTAATATAAATGCAATGTTTGTGAGTTTGGCTTAATCTTACTCGTGCGTTGGCTTTGGTAAACATTAAAGAATGATTTTACTTGTGCCCGTGAGCGTGTTCACATGGGCTCTGTCTCCTCAGTGTTTCGTGCACATTCACGACGCCCGGTACGCATGTGAACATATTATTTGGCCTGCTAGCTCTTGTCATGCTGCTTATCGAGCTGCTGACTAGGCTCCATGGCACGCATCTGAACTCACCATAATATTAGCTAAGTAGTACCATAGTAGATGTCTACAGATCAGAAGCATGGTGATGTGGAGTGCAATACGTGTGTTGTTCAGTTAAATTGGGAAGGAATCGGGTGCTTCTATTTTCGTTACGTTTCTTCTCAAGGTTAGTGTAGTTTCGACAGTCACGTAGTCGGTTTCAAGTTACTTTTACAACTGTGCGTCTAGCTTATGTTTTTGACATTATTATGATTGTTACTATGGCAAGTAAAAAACGTAAAGTTGGTTCAGAATGTCGTGTTTTTTAAGACGAGTTGCCTTGAAAATACCTTTTCAGCCTATTAAGGATAAACTTGTGTACCTCATTTGCAACGTAGCTATAGCCATATTCAGAAATTCAACCTGTCACGACACTTTATGGCAAAATATAGCAACTTATGAAACTATGACCGAAGAAAAAATCAGGAGATCTAACAGTAACATAATAAACTGTTAGATCAGCAAAATATTTTTAAAAAGCAAAACTGTTCTCAAAAGCTGACTACACATACCAGTCACGTTGTAGTATACAATATTGCAAAAAGTAATAAAGTATTTTCTGGTGGCGAATTTGTAAAAACTGGTGTGCTCCAAGTATGTGACATTTTGCATCCTTATAAAAAGGATGGTTTTGAAATAATATGTTTGTCTCAAAAAACAATGACTTCTAGAATTGAAGTAATTGGTAAACAGTTTGTCTTACAATTAGAGCCAAAGATAAATGAGTTTAAATTCTGTTCTTTTGAGTTGGATAAAAGTACGGACATTACTGGCACAGCTCAGTTACTGATATTTATAAGAGGTATTGCTGACAATTTTTTGTTGCTGAAGAATTATCTTGCATGTGTTCATTGACGGGGACAACAGAAGGATCAGACATTTTTCAAGAACTTCAAAATACTATCACGTCTTTGAAAGTACCTTTGACCAATATTTGTAGCATTACTACCGATGGAGCACCAAATATGATAGGGTCGAAATGTGGTTTTGTAGGCATATTCAAAGAATCATTTCCTTGGAACGAAGTTGTGTTTCTTCATTGCGTCATACATCAAGAAGCTCTGTGTGAATCTGCTCTAGACATGAAACATGTGTTTAATGTTGTTATTAAAATTGTTATCAATATTCGTTCACGAGCACTCAATCATGGAAAATTTCAAGAGTTTCTTAACTCATTTAAGTCGGAATATTCTGATGTACTTTACTACACCAAAGTAAGGTGGCTCAGTGCAAGACGGGTTTTTGAACGTATTTGGGATTTAAAAGGCGAAATAATATGTTTCATGGAAGAAACAGGAATAGAAGACTATGAACATTTAAAAGATATTGTATGTATTTCGGATTTTGCATTTGTTACAGATCTTCTCAGTCTCATCAATAAATTGAGCCTTAAACTCCAGGAAAGAAATCAATTGACCCATGATATTTGCAGTCATATAAGGGGCTTTAAAATGCAATTGAATCTATTTTCCAAGCAACTGGTCAAAAAAAGATTTTACTCATTTTTCAAATCGAAAAACTATTGCAGTTACAGGAAAAAAAACTTAGGAGCTATGAGAAAATCCTAAAATGTATTCATGAAGAATTTGAACGAAGATTCCAAGATTCCAAGTTATCGAACAGGACCTGGACACTTTTAGCATGCCATTTAAAGTCGATTATGAATGGGTCGAACCAGAATTGCAGCTCGAACTATTTTTCAACGTTATGTCAGACCTAAACAGTACAGATGCATACGAATGGGTTTTCAAGAAAATTGAGAAACCGTGTGTATCTAACTACTCACATGATGAGGTCAACAAAATGCGTCCAAAAAAAAAAACAAGTTGGATAGACAGACCTACACTCATGTCAGAAGAGGTTTCTACTCAATTTACGAAATGCAGTCATCAGCAATCAATAAAGTTAAGAAACACGTCAAAGATATGTGCAGGTTTAAAAGAAAATCCATTGTTTCCCATTTTCTACGGTCGCCATTTTGTTGTATACTAACAGAAATTACTCAAATCATGAATTCCCAAAAATATGCATGTTATCGATCTTATCTGAAAATTTTTAAAAGATCAAATCAAAACCGCAGTGTCTGATTTGATGGAATACCGAAATCGTGTGTTATTGTTGTTGTAATTATAGAAAATTCAAATAGCTATAACTTTCGTGAATATGATTCGATTTTCATCAAACTTATAAAGCACGAGGATATTCTTTAAGACTATTTAAATGTCGAATTTCGTTGAGTTCAAGGTTATCCATACGATATTATTGGGGAAAATGTAAAATTCGAAGAACATACTATTATTAACAAAGCTGAGCAAACTTCGACTTCTAAGGTTATTGTTGTTATTGTGCTCATAAACACCTGCACCCGTAGTTTTTTTCAGATTTTTCGAAACACAGGTGGCAAATTGCGAGGGGGACACAATTTTTTTCGTGTATTACCCCTCCCTGTGCGCCCCTCAAAGCAAAAACTATCTGTTTAAGACCTGTTTTGATAATCTCTCACCAAGATCATTCATTCGATACCCACATCGGCTACCTTTGATGAATTTTTTTTCAGCGGCCACTCTTCTACATGGGAGACCCCCCTTAAATAGCTTATAAAACTTTTTTGTAGTTGAACTTTGAAGAAGATGCCACTTTACACCTACATACAAAATTTGATGTTTCTAGCTTATATGGTGTTTGCGCCGGACTCTTTTGTCCCGAACTTTGATTTTGATCCTTTAATAAACGTTCAGCAGCTATGATATAGACCGACCAACCAATGGGTTACTCGATTGATTAAAAATGAAAATGTAGTATTTGAAACTTAAAGTATTTTCGCTTTGTGGCGAATTGAATTCGGTGAATTGAATTAAAATGATCGATCAATTGATAAATCAAATAAATAAATCGAATTAATTACGAATAGACCAATTATTACAGTGTTAATTAACCTTGAATAGCTATGTAAGTTGATTGAAGCGTTGATGTTGCCGGATCAGGCCACAATGGGCACTCAGGGGTATCAGGAACTCAACATCCACCCCCCCCCCCCCCCGTTGGCCGGTCCATTCAACCTCCTCCAAGGTTTGCGGTAGGCTGTAGCGTCTAGGTAACGGCACTGGCGGTTAGACATGCAGGTTAGATTGTTGATTGCAGGAGCGCCAGCGGAGGTAGATCACCAGTATGACTAATCCAAGAAGGCCCAGGTAGCCGATGGTGTACTGGTGGATGTCTTGGTCGGTAACTTATACAGACCCGTATGGGGTCCGGTTGTTGAGTTTTGTGTTGGAGAGGCGTGTGCTATTGGAGCTAGCAGGCACATCAAGGGGAGCGCCATAATTGACTTGCCAGTTCGCACCAATCGCCACCTTGCCTTCAGAATGTCGTCGCCGCTGATCTGGGACCCTTCCGTCGTCAAGTGAGAGGATCTTGCTTATGATGGTTCTTCATTAGACCGTGCGTCGTCGAGTACTGGTAACGGAGCCAGTTTGTCTATTAGCTATTTCAAAGTTCTGGAGGTAGTTTTACATCACCGACTCGTAAGAAACCATCGGCGCCTTCGCACGTTTTGATAATTCACCCCAGTGGCCACTTCATCGATGGGGTGTTATCTTTGCTTATAATGACCACTGTTCCCGGGATTGCATTGGGGTGGGACTGTCTCCACTTGACACGATGCTACAACTGTACCAAGTACTCGTGCGACCATTGTCTCCAGAATTCAAGTTTGAGGGGATTAATTAGTTTCCACCGGGCATGGAGACCTCCGATGACTTGCTCTGCATTACCCTCACCATGGCTGTGAGGAGTTCTCCGATGACTTGCTCTGCATTACCCTCACCATGGCTGTGAGAAGTTCTCCGATGAGAAAATGTGCTGGAGTTAAGGCTGCCAAATCATTGGGATTGTTTGACATCGGAGTCAGTGGTCTAGAATTGAGGATAGCCTCCACCTCAACCACAAAGGTATGCAGCGCCTCGTAGGTGAGAGCCGCCGAAGAAACGCCTTGACGGATCAAATTTTTGGCTGATTTCACTGCCGCCTCCTACAAGCCACCAGAATGAGGCACACGTGGAGGGATGAAATGGAAAACGATTGCCCGGCTGCAGCACGCCGTTGTTACTTCTTGATGCACTTCGTTGAAATATTATGAGGTCGACAATTCTGATAGCTGGTTGTGAGCTCCCACAAAGTTGGTGGCGTTGCCGCAAAACAGATTTCAGCAGTGTCCTCGTCGTCCAATAAAACGTTTGAGAGCACAGAGCAATGCCTCTGTGCTTAGATCGCTGACTAGCTCCAAATGGACGGCCATTGTAGTGAAACAGCAAAATATGGCAAGGTACCCCTTATTGTGTTTGGATACCTCTACCTCGGTAATGAATCATCATAGGCCAACAGAAATCCACATCTGAGTTGATGAACGGACGAGCTGGCTGGATACGCGCACTCGGCAGGTTTCCCATGGCTTATGAAAACAGCTTAGGCTTGACTCGGGTGCACCACACGCACCGTTGAACGGTCTATCTCGCGAGGCGTTTTCCTCAAATTGGCCAGAACCACTGTCTAGTAGCAGTGAGCAGTGTTTGCACACCTAGATGGCAGTGGTCGCGATGGATGTCCATCATCAGCAGTCTGGTGAACGAACGTTTGAATGCTAATAAAATGGGATGTTTGGCGTTGAACGTGATCTTGGCAGCTTTCAGCCTCCCACCGACATGGATCCTGCCCTCTGGATCCAGGAATGGTGCAAGTCACACCAACAGACTGTGCTTGGAGACTCGCCTCCCAACCTGATGTCCTAAAGTTCGCAGTCAAAAGTTTGTGATTGTACATACCTCACGATGATCTCCAGGGCTGTGGATAATTCATCACTGATGGGCACTTGATTTGTCAGTTGAGATTGCTTGACTGCTGGCTTGAGACCACAGATAAACCGCATCATGTACGCCACTATACGCTGCAGCCTCTTGAAGGAGTTGCCGTGTTGGATCTGCTGAATGAAGTGTGTTTCAGGAGCCTCTGCCGCTACCATAGCTGTCTTTGCCCATTTCGTCCCCAAGTTGCAAGGGCCCCTACTCTGATATTTGGGAGGTGGAACTGATTCCACCCTGGTTAAAAGTGGTGGTCCTTGCAACCACATACACAAAGTGGCTCAATTCAGCCGGCGCCATCCCACGTGACAGGATTTCAGCAAGGTTATCTTCAGATGCTACCTGTCGGTCCGGCCTTGAGAGAGTGTGTATGGCCGAAACCTTGTTGGCCACAAAGGTATTGTACAATGATGCAGTAGAGTTGATACACGCCAAGACAATCTCGGCATCGATCTAGAATACCTGAAAAACCTCCAGCAGATTGAGTGCTGTCTTAACTTGTCTTGTGAGATCAGCGCCTAGTTTCGCCACACATGACTCCAGGTGCGGAACAGTAAGTGTGTTGATCGGGGCCACTCTTGACTTGGCACACAGCAAACTGATGACGACTTGACCGCTCCTCAGGGTGGCCCGAATGTATATCGCTACGCCATATGCCTTCTCGGAGGCATCACGAAAGGTGTGCAACTATATTTGCTTGAGTTTCTCGCCTGTACTGATGCGACGAGAAAATCGGCGCTGCTGCAATGATAGTAGACCACTGCGGAAATTTGACAACTAGGTATGGTACACCACTGGTAATGCTGCATCCCAGTCCGGTTCCAATCGCCATAAGTCCTGCAGGAATAGCTTGGCTGCTACTATCACAGGAGCCAGAATGCCCAATGGATCGAAAATTCTGGCTATATCAGATGCCATCGTCCTCTTGGAGAACTTCGAATCGGTTGGATTCAGGTTGATTTGGATCTGGAACTTGTCAGCTTTTGGACGCCAGATAACCCCTCACATCTTAGTGTAGTCCTCGTGTAAACTACTGAAGTTCGGCTGGACCTGTTGGTCCTCAGGTTTAATCTGCTTCAACAATAGAGGATTGTTGGCCCACCATTTACGCAAATGTATACCTGCGCTCGAGAGTATGGCGCACAGCTCTGCCTGTTTGCGAAGTGCCTCTTCTAAGCTGTCCACCCCGGTCATGACGTCGTTGATGTAACAATCCTTCTCCAACGCGCTGCTGCCCAGGGGACCTTCCTGCTGGTTCTCTTGTACTAGTACATGTATCGCACTGGTTGCGTTGAACTATTTCTCCAAATTAAGCCATGGAACTGACAGTCCCCACGATGGAGAAATATCTGCCAATACATCTTCTCGATGTTGGTGGTGAATACGAAACAAGGTATTCTGAAACGTAGGAGGATCGAAAAAGGTCATCCTGGACAGTAGGCCCTGTATGAAGAACATCATTCAATGAAACGTTTGTTATTGTCTTACTGGATGCATCGAAAACCACCCGCAGCTTGGTTCTACTACTGTTGGGCTTCAGGACACAATAATGTGGAAAAAAGTATTGTAATTTCTTTCACTACGGCAATATCACCTCCTCTATATGCCGAAGTCGAATAAACTCCTCCATGAAGTCATCGTATGGAAGTCTTAGATCAGGGTGTGGCCACCGCTTGGGAATCACCTAGCGTTTCAGGATCTTTGCTGAATGGGAATTTAACCAGGAAACGACCGTCGGAACGTCTTGTAATTCTCTGACAGAAATGTGTTTCGCAAGCCTTTTCAGTTAACGTAAGCTTGTACTGCGGATCCTCTACTTCCTCATCCTCCCAAAATCGCTTGATGAGGTGATTAAGCGAGTTATCTTCTACCAGGATGCCGCATGCCACGAAAGACACTTGAGGTGTGATCACTTTTCTGGCTACAATTCACTTTAGGACCGTGTTCTGGAGTACTGGAAGCTGTAGGCCCAATTTTATTTGTCCAATGGCTAGGACCTCGTAAAAGTGTTGGATACTCAGCAACATGTCGATGCACTCTGTTCGGTGGATGTCTGGATCTGCTAGCCTTATGTTTTTGGGAATATGCCATCCCGATGTGTTCAAGTTCTGAGACGGTTGTGGTGATATAATTTTGTCCATAACGTAGGCTTCCAACTGCGCAGCATATCGTGATAACCTAGATCTTAGGCCGAAGTTCACCTTATGGTATTCCTTCTTAGTGCTACCGCCTACCCTTTCAATGAGGGTAAGGTGTGGTGTTGATGATAAACCCAATTTTTGATGATTGTTGGTGATCAACCTGACGACAACTGTACCCAGAAGTACATGTCCTTAGGATCGGGGCTCCATCAGAATCGTTAAAGCGAGCGAAGGCGGTCTTGATTCGGCGTTGCCGTGCTCGATGATATCGGTTTGGTCTGTTTGGGGTTGGTGTCTCCAGACAGATGTAGCATGATGTTGTGATTCTTGGAACACTGCTTGCAGCTTCTGGCCGCGCAGCTGGAAGCCTGATGTCCTTCTTGAAGGCAATTCGGGTACAGCTTCTTAGCGCGCACGAAATTCAGTCTCTTTACTGCAGTGATCCTAAGGAAATTATAGCAGTAGTAAAGCGGGTGATCCTACTCACACATTAAGCACCGAGAAGCTGTCGTGGTGATCACGGTCGGCTTGGTGGCTTTCCTACGATTGATCTCTAGTTCCTTTGTTTTGTGGCCAAGTGTCTCGAAGGCCTGAAAACGCGATTCTATGAAGTCCAACAAACTCTTCAAGAGTGGCAGTTCACGCGGGTTGGATAACAATTGTTCGTATGATGCGTGAGACGCTGGATCCAATTTGTGGATAAGCACATGTAGCAGCAACGGATCCCTGTCCCTTGTGGACACTTGCAGGCTCTCCAGGCCTCTGAAACACTCTTGTTTGGTGTCATGTAGAGCCTTTATTGCTACCACTGATGGCCTTTCATTAGCATGAGATGGCTGACTCATTAATTTGTTGATGAGCGTCACTGCCAATAGTCGTACCTTTCCTTCAAGGTTGTCCAAGCCGCCTCGTAGTTATTATCTGACGATGTAAAATTTCGAATTAAAAGCTCCGTTTCTCCGGTGAGACCAGCCTTGAGGTCCCATAGCTTCTGGCACTTGATCATCGGTTGGCTATGCACCATTTGTATGAACAAGTCGTGGAATTGTTGTCAACGTAATAGTAATCATCAATTGTGAGGAGTTTTATTTTCGGCAGAGGTATGGTAAGATGAGTAACAGGCAGAGTCACTGAGGCATGTGTGCCGCTGAGTTCATCCATTTCCGATTCCAGACGTATGACCAAATCTTTGGTAAGCTCTTCCAAATGAATGTGCTGTTGCACGTTAAAACCATACGCTTCAGTATTGTCATCGAGCTCAACAATCTGCAGGTGATATTCATCTAGCCGTTGCCAGCCTCATTTGAGGGTCATAAGTTTACTCCTGCACTCAGGCCCGAGTGACCTTCTTCTGGTCCAAACGGTCGATAATGCTCCTCAACGAGCCTGCCATGACTTTGTAGCGACGCAGCATCCTAACCAGACTGGCATCTTTAAGTGCTGGGGCTTCTGCAGTGTAGTCCTTGTCCTCGCTATCCTGAATTTCGAGTCCTTTTGGTGATTGTTCCCCAGTTGGCGTGTCCATGTGTATTGTGGCATGCATTGGATCGCGGAAGTGCTGCTGGTACCGGAGGTAGTTGCCTTTGGTATGTCGCATATATGTTGGGTAAAATACTCGTGTGACGGAGAGACTTCCGGTACAGATTGGATGTGACAATTGCCTAGTTCAAAATTCTCCCACGTGGCCGCCATTTGCCGCAGTCACTCTGCACAATACCCGGCTTCTTGCTTCCTTGAGGGCGAATCCTTCTTGAAGTTAGAAATGATGCCTTCGACCATTCGAACCAATCCTTTTAGGTCCTCGATCAGGCGATCCACATTCGCCATCGTGTACCAAGTCGGAAAACGGCCAGAAACAGAAAGCGCGGATATACCACGACACTACATAAAACACCACATAGTACTTCACGACTTCGTTAAAATCTTTTAATAAACGTTCAGCAGAGACAGACCAATAAACAATTGAACAATGAATAAGCTTTTGTTTCAAAGTTTTGACAGATTGAAAATGAATTGAAAATGGGTTACTCGATTGATTAAAAATGAAAATGTAGTATTCGAAACTTAAAGTATTTTCCCTTTGTGGTGAATTGAATTTGAATTTGGTGAATTGAATTAAAATGATCGATCAATTGATAAATCAATCAAATAAATCGAATTAATTACGAATGGGCTCATTATTACAGTGCTGATTAACCTTAAATAACCATGTAAGTTGATTGAAGCGTTGATATTGCCGGATCAAGCCGTGATGGGCGCTCAGGAGTATCAGGAACTCAACATATGGTTTGCGAGAAATATTGCTGTGACACACGGACAGACGGACAGACAGGTCGCCATTTCAGTTGGGTTTTATAAAATAGTTTTTTTAAACTCAATTTAAAGAATCTACGAATGATCCTAGGCGGTGATATCCAGATGATGTTATTTGATTTAATAATTCACTGTTTGGGCTTGTTCAAGCGTAATATTGTCCGTAAATCACTGAAAATTGACTAAAAGCTTTACGAACGATATGCAAATCATTTTCTTTTGTGCCGCAGCACCAATCGCATTGTGTAGCAGCATCATGTTGTATGATAATTTACGACTTTACTTTGATTTCACTGAAAAAAATTCAATGCAGAATTGAAATGAAAATAATGATGATTCCGAACTCAAACAAAATTTTAAATTTAGCTGCAAGTAAAACTCTGCGATTTGCCAGAAGTTCTATAAAAACGCAGTAATTTCTTTTACACCACTTGTGTATTTCCGTTTTCCATTTTATATGGCTTTTTCTATGCCAATAAATACCATAAGACATCAATATACAATTCCAAGTATTGTAAATTCCAACTACAACGATAATCATAATGCTTTTAAAATCTTCTCTTAAAATTTTCAACAGCATTTTCAAACTCTTTATCATTTAAATATTCCCATTTAACCGAAAAGTCTCCGAGCGCGAAAGTGAAATAATTTAACATAAATAAATGCTGATTGGTGATTGAATGATGGTAAAATATTGCCACTAATGCAATCCATTTGAAATAATTATAATCAATTCAAGGATTGTTTTATGTTTGCTTCATGCTGAATGGAATTGATCGGAAACCACTTTTCATGATGAGGAAAATAAGAGCTACAATGATTAAATTTAAAACCGTTGCCAATTATATAATTTGATGATTTGAGCTAATTCAGAAATGAAAGATAAAAGTGAATTTGCTGAATCATAAAAATTTCGATTTCATGTTTTTACTTTTCATTGAAAATCGTGACGGAGAAGAAATAAAGTATAATTTGATCAATTATTGAAGAATTATAGAGAGGGAAATTGATTTTTTCCTAAATAATTTTGAATAAAAAACTTAACGTAATGGTTTAAACTGAATTTAATATTATGTCATTTGTACTGATATATGCATCAAGTTTTGCTTTTAACTATAATGAAAACTCATCAACGAATAAAATATAATAATAATAGTAATAATAATAATAATTCATTTCAAATATAATTATTTCCTATTTATTTCTATTATCTAGTTGCTTTTTAGTTGCTGAACTACATTTTAAAAGACTATAAACTTAACAAAAACTTTCATGTGGACATTGACCGTATGTCAAGGCTCCGAGAAGAAAAAAACTGGATTTGAACAAGTCAAGGGGATAGAAAAACACTACAAACTGTAGAATTTTCAAACCAATTATGACTTCTGTAGACTAATTTCATCTGTATCATAGTTCAATGTGAATCAGCTTTTACTAGTAAATCCTTTTGAGCTTGCATATTTTAGGAAGCTATTAATTGAATGATATACTCGTATGTAGATAAAAATCTACAAATGCTGCAAAAATAAAATAATTTTCCTAAATTTAACTAATTGATTGATTAATTTACTTCACTGAAAGTATTCATCACAATTTACATAAAACATAAAGCGAATTCGAAAACAAAAATATAATAAAGCACAAAATGCCTTAAGGTCATTGTAGATTTTAAGCTCTTAAATCTGGCTTTCAGAACATATCATTGACGGTTTAATAAAATGTTGTAAAATATAGGAAATAATCAATGTTGTAGGCTTTTAAACGCTGAACATTTATCTTAAAAAGAAAGACCCGGCTAAGTTTATTGAATTTAATCTGATGTGTCAATAAGAGGCACCATTATTAATCGAAATATCCGACATTCCAAAATTTACTCGTTTTTTTATCAAATAATAAACTTTTAGATAAAGAAGAAAACCGACTTCAAAATGCCATAAAAAGGATGATATAAATTTTATGGAAGCGGTGCCATATCAGTTTTTTGCCGTTTCTTTTGTGATGGTGCACGTGTGGGAAGTTTTTATGTTGAAATGGGGAAAGTGATTTGGCGTCATATCCTAAAAAATTTATTCCAGTTGGGTTTCTTTTTTTAGGGTTTTGTAAAATAATTTTACAAAACCCTACTAAAATCGCGTCCTGTCTGTCCGTCTGTCCGTCCGTCCGTCCGTCCGTCCGTCCGTCCGTCCGTCCGTCCGTGTGTCACAGCAGTTTTTCTCGGAAACTACTTAACCTAAAAACATAAAATTTTATGCGTAGGTGTCAAAGGGTGTTTTCTTCAAATGTTCAACTACAAAAAAAATTATAAGGTATTTAAGGGGGGTCTCCCCATATAGGAGAGTGACCCCCCGAAAAAAAAAATTTCATTGAAGGTAGCCGATATGGGTATCAAATGAAAGGTCTTGATGAGAACTTTTCAAAACTGGTCTTAATTTGGCAAAGTTTGCTTCGAGGGGCGCACAGGGAGGGGAAATACACGAAAAATTTGTGTCCCCCCCTCGCGATTGGACACCTGTGATCCGAAAAATCTGAAAAAAATCAGAAATGTAGGCCTTGGTGAGTACAACAACAACAAAAACGTGAGAAGTCGCAATTCACTCAACTTTGTTAGTAATAGTATGATTTATAGATTTTACGTTTTCTTGAATAAAATCTTAACGGTACGCTTAGATTCAATGAAATTCAGTACATAGATGACTGTTTATAAGATGAATTTACCCTGAAAGTTTCATAAAGATTGAATCATATTTAGCGAAGTTATAGCGGTTTGAATTTTCCTGTATTACTATGGAACAATATGCGCTGCATTTATTCCTATGGCAACATATGGCTATGGAACAACATGCGCTTTTACCAACTCAGACACTACAGTTTTGCTAGGATTTGCATGAAAATTTCAGGAATGATAGGTGTCATGAATATCTTTGAGAATTGGTTCAGCTAGTGGTATCAGTAATCGTAAAACAAAATAGTGGCTGTTTTAAATGCGAAGATTGAATAATTTTGAGTTATTTTTTTCCCAACTTCAACGTTTAGGGTGCATGCTTTGAACACTTGATTCAATTTAATGAATGACTGAAGATGAGTATCTACAATTAATGCTCATAGGTGAAACAAGTCAAGGAGGCGGGAGAGAGCTCCTAGCAAAAGGGCTTTGTAACCATTCTAGAATTCGAAAAAATTGGCCATTAATCGATGATAACAGTACAGGGGAGTGGCCCCTGAAAAAAAATTCATCAAACGCAGCCGATATGAGTATGAAATGAAAGTTTTCATGAGAGCTTTTCAAAACAGTTGTTAAACTGTCAGTTTTTGCTTCAGTGGGGGCACAGGGGGGGAAATACATGTAAAATCTGTTTCTTCCCTCGCGAATGGACCTCTGAGATAATTATCAAGGGAGATATTTATGAGTGTAACAATTAGAAAAACCCTCAGGAGTCGAAATTCTTTCAACTTTGTTAATAATAGTATGACTTTCGTATTTCATATTTGCTCCAATAAAATCGTGTTTGACATGTTTCTTGATTTTATTAGATCTGGTGACTGCAATTTGTAAATTGAATACAAAACCCTTCTGACATGAGCGTAGGTCTGTTTACCCAACTTGTTTCTAAAAGTTTTTAATTTCACCCTTATTAGTGGCAAATTTTTCTCATTTCGAATCTATTAAAACTCAGTTTCTTGAATACGTTATACCATGTAATGAATCATGCGACGCCGCTGGTGACCACTACCAACACACTTTGCTGCTATGTGGCTTCTCATTTTACGTTGGTTGCGACCAGTGCACATCCCACGTCTATTTTGTCGTGGGATGCATACAGAATTTGACAGCCACATGGAATTGAAGTGTAGAGGTAGTGGCCGCCACCCACGAGAAAGTCCCGGAGTGTAAAAAGTGAAACGGAAAGTGCAAGACCTGATTCCACGGCGATTATAGTGCATGGTGGCGATGTCGTTACGTCAATAAGAAATTGCGATACGGAGGGGAAACGACGCGAACGAAGTTTTCAGTGCAAACAATGTGGGAAAACATTCAAATGCTCAAGTACATTATCAACTCACTTACTTATACATAGTGATACGCGGCCATATCCTTGTCAATATTGCGGAAAGCGTTTCCATCAAAAGTCGGATTGCAGGAATTCGGAAAAAGCCAAGAAGGATACGAGTACGAGCCAACCGAAAAGGTAGGTAAGTGACCTTAATGTCCTGGTTGTAAGGTAACCTAAAAAGTAGCATTGTAACTACGACTCCATTAGTGAGTTTTCGTTTCTCCGCTCTAATTGTCTGTTTTTCCGGATTCCCCCTGCTATTTAGGAGCAGACTATATGGCAACGAATGGTGCCGTTTTTTATGCCGCTACTCCACCGGCCTCGATAAGCAACATACCTAGGGATCAGTTTGCAGCAGTTTACCCACCAGCAGTTGTGCCAACAATATACCCACCTTCAATGCCGTACCAGCCGTTTTAGCAGTACTACAGGGTGCAATGAATGTTCCCACCATTTGAACATAGAACTACCAAGGTTTAAGAACAAAAACAAGGACAGAATAAGGAAAAAGGGAAGAGCATAGACAAGGAGAAAAACTCATCCATTCATAGTTCAAAGGAGAAGACGCTCTTGAATTCAATCAAAAAAAAAACTACAACTGCCGCTACAAACGCTTTCACCAAATCTCATAAGCATAATGAACACTCAACAAAAAACGAGGTAACATTTATTAAGAGGAGTAGTGATTTACTTAAATTCCCGGACTAACTATATTCAGTAAGGACTATTCCATTTTTTTTTCATATATATGAAATATTGGATGATCTTGCCTACTTACTTTTAAGATCTAAATGAGCACGATAATTTTTCCCAAATGCAATATTATTTATACTTACGATAAAAGAATGAAGGATGACGTAAATTTTGGTGCAAATTTCAGAAAACAAGATAAGCCTAAATAGTAGTGCCCTATCGTTTTCCAATGTATCTTATTTCTATCATTTAGATAGGAGCAGGCTACAACCAAAAATTCACAGAAAGACAAAAAAAAAAAGAAATGAGGAAATTATGTTTTTCAGATAGACGTAAGATAAGCCTTTATCAGTTAGATGAAATGGATACGGGTCACACAAATTACTTTTAATAGCAATCTCTTAAATACCGACATCTAATGATAATTGTAAGGTACCTGTAAATCCTACATCCCAGAAAATCAGGAAATTGTATTCTGACTTCAAGCAATGGAGTCAATTTTATTATAACTTGATTAGACTTATATATATATATATATATATATATATATATATATATATATATATATATATATATATATATATATATATACATATGTAAAACAAAAACTTTGAGAGGTGTATCAGATTATCCGCGTTAGTTTATCATCGGGTGTAAATATGTTGAAATGACAAACACAATAATAACAACTAATCCATATAAATTGTTAGGAATTTCACAAATCATAATAATAAATAACGGGTAATCCCTACAAATCTTAAAAAATAATACAAACCATATTAATAAATAGAAAATAATACAAATGATAATAAAAAAATATATATATAAAATGAACCATGTTAATAATTAACAGTAACCTAAATAATAGTACGACATAAAACCGACCCTATTAATACTCTAACAAATGATGCAAATAATAAAAAAAAAAAATCCACAACAGCACCAACAACAGCTTCAACAACGTGGCCGTCCTTAATATTATAAGTTTAGTGAGTATGCCTCAAAATATCTTATACATCTCAAAGAAGAATTTGAAAAAGTGTGATCTAAACAAGAAGAATATATTTTCTTTTTTTTTATGAGTATTTCGTATAGTAACGTCGAGTTATTCGCATCTAATTATTTATTTTTTGTCTTTTAGAAATGTGAAGTTAATATTCTTAAAGAATAAACAAAATCATTGACAATTGATAAAAATGAAAATTCACATCCTATCATGTTTGATACCCGTGGGCCTTAAGAATATATTCATTGAATTTAGAAATCGGTACCAGTAAAATGCCAGCATATATAAAATATATAATACATAATCATGAAAAAAAAATAATAGAAAATCATACAACCCATGTTTATAAATGATAAGTAATAGAAATAATAATAAGTTCTAACTTAATATGGTACTCTCAAGAAATGTTTGATAACATAAGCACAACCCTTTTGCCAATGGCGGTTAGGATTCTACTTAATAGATTATACGGAATTTTAGGTTTTTTTTATATTCTTTAAACTAATTCTTAAACACCAAATAATACAAGTAAGCTAGAAGACAAAAGAAGGAGTACCGTCAGAAAGACTGTAATATATTATATGAAATAATAAAAAAACTATGTATTGTTAACCTTAACAACGACTTTCCTTTCCAGTGCTTCTTCTTTTCAGCGGGAAATGAGGTGCAAGGTAGGTATGCCGTCGCGAGGGAAGGGGTTTAAGAAAATTCGCTAAGGTCGGTTTCGCGTCGCGCGCAGTACGCGATATCTTTGGTGTTTTGCCGTTTTATTAGAGTAGCTTTCGTCAGGATGAGTTAACGTAGTCTACTTTTCGGTATCGCGTCGGAAATTCGGGAACGCGAAGTAAAAATTAGACTTTGTTCTTTGACTGATTGATGAAGAAATACGGAGTAACGTAAAATAGGTTTCCTCTCCGTATGGTTTTGTTCTGGTCACGCGTTTGAAAACGGGCATGTATTGGTGGCTGAATCTTGTAAATGAGCGTAACCCATTCGGAGACCCGCGACCGAAATCCTCTCTGATCTAGCTGGCCGACAAGCAGCCACCACGTGAATGGGTTACGGTGCACGGATTGGTTGACCGGCTGGTACCATCCGTTGGCACTACTCAGAATTAACGTCAAGAACCGATGAGAGGTCGGTTCCGCGTTCACACGTAGACACAAAATCATTACAACCATGTATATTAAAATATCGTTTTTTGACTCCAATGTAAAACTCACCACTGCTGAAATCTGCAGCGTTTCAAGTCTAAACAAGTTGGGTAGACAGACCTATGCTCATGTCAGAAGGGTTTTGTACTTAACTTACAAAATGCAGTAACCAGCAACGAATAAAATCATGAAACATGTCAAAGACGATTTTATTCGAGAAAATGTGAAATTCGTGGTTCATACTATTATTAACAAAGTTCAACGCATTTTGACTTCTGAGGTATTTGTTACAGTTATACCCATAAATATCTCCTTTGATAATTTTTTCAGATTTTTTAAGATCACGGGTGTCCATTTGCGAGGGAGGAAACATATTTTTCCATGTATTCCCCCCCCCCCCCACCCCTCTGTGCCCCAACTGAAGCAAAAACGGTCAGCTTAAGAACTGTTTTGAAAAGCTCTCATAGAGAACTTTCAATTGATACTCATATCGGCTACTTTTCATGAAATTTTTTTCAGGGGACACTCTTCTGTACTGTAATCATCGATTCATGGCCTATTTTTTCGAATCCTAGAATGGTTACAAAGCCCTTTTGCTAGGAGCTCTCTCCTGCCTCTTCGACTTGTTTCAATTGTATGTACTCATCTTCATGATATCTATCACTCCTGAAATTTTCATGCAAATTCTAGCAAAGCTGTAGTGTCTAAGTCGGTAAAAAGCGCATATGGCTCCATAGCCATATGTTTCCATAGTAATACAGGGCATATTGCTCCATAGTAATACAGGAAAATTCAAATCGCTATAACTTCGGTAAATACCATTCGATCTTTATGAAACTTTCAGAGAAGATCAATCTTATAAATAGTCATCTGTTTACTAAATTTTATTGAGTTTAAGGGTACCATTTATATTTTATTCAAGAAAACATAAAATCGATAAATCATACTATTACTAACAAAGTTGAGTGAATTTTGACTTCGCGTGTATTTGTTGTTGTTGTACTCATGAAGGCCTACATTCATGATTTTTTTCAGATTTTTCGGATGGAAGGTGTCCAATCGCGAGGGGGGGTACGCGAAAAGTTCGTACATTTCGACTTCCCCTGCCCCCCTCGGTACTTACAAGGCAATTTTAAAACCTGTTTGGAAAAGATCTCATTGAGACCTTTCCAACGACACCCTACTCGACTACCAATGGTGAAATTTTTTTTTTGAGGGGTCACCTCCCTATATGGGGAGACCCCCCTTAAACGTCTTTGAAAAATTTTTCCACCCTTGAACTTTCAAGAGGTCACCACTTCTGACCTTTCTACAAAGTTTAATGGCTGTAGCCTCTATAGTTTCGGAGAAAAAGTGCTGTGACATACAGACGGACGGACGGACGGACGGACGGACGGACAGACGGACACAGGTCGTGATTGCAATAGGGTTTTGTATTTTAGTACAAAACCCTAAAAATTCCCGTTTGCAGCACCAGCCGGAAAGGTAAATTTCCCGTATGTAGCGTAAGGTTTCGGAAAAGAATTTGGCTTGCCTACTACTGGACTTCTTACTGCAATTTTTGTAGTACTACATGGGTTTTTATTAACAAAAAGGATCTGCCGGCGTTTGTATTTGGAGACAGTTCATAGAGGCGCGAATATTTTGCTTATTAAATTGAGTTGCACACGTATGGATCACATATTGAAAATCGGCGGGTAATAAATTGTTATAAACATATTTATACTCGTTTCGCCCTTCTCACATTTGCTGTTAATACATTTCACAGTGGTTACCACACACAGGTGATAACTTGTCGGCTTGAATAGCTCAAATTATTAATTTTAAAAGATTTCCATAAAAGTTTAACCAGCACTTGCATTGCCATTAATATATACATTTTCGATTCTTTTCTGAACCATCAGGGGCCGTAATTTTGAATTTTTATTGAAAACGGCTGCTAAAAATATCAAGCTGTAAATTTACGAATTTTTTATTTGTCATCGGATTTGCATAATTAAATTAAATTAGCTTGCCTTGATAAATTATAATTTCAAGTTTTATCGGAATCTGTTGAAAAACTTGGCTGCTAGAAGGCTACAGAAATAAAAAGAAAATTTAAGTCGCCCCCTGTATGGGGAGGACCCCCTTAAACACTTTAAAATTTTTTCTTGCACTGCAAATTTCAAGAGGCACCACTCTTCACCTACGTAGAAAATTTCCTCATTCTAGCTTATGTGGTTTGTGAGAAAACTTGTTGTGACGCTCGAACAAACGGACGGACGGACAGAAACGTCACGGTTTTATAATTTTTTAGGGTATTGTTGAAAATATTTGCCTTGTTACAAACCAGTATACCCTATGTATACTGGTATGAACTGGGAGCTCATTTGATGTGTATCCAATATACATCATCAAGGCTCCCGGGGAAAAAACTCACTGTAACACCACTTACCTGCTACTCTGTCCATTTTCACTAAATCAACCAAGGCAAAAGTTCACTTTAAAGCATTACTTTTATTGTACTATTGTTATTTTCTAAAAACATTTACATTACATTAGAATTTCCAAATTATTTTAAAACACTAAATATCAGCCAGCCTGAAGAGGGAACCAACTTGTCGTATTAATGGTTCGGGGTGGCCACACGGCGTGAAGCGCCAAAGGGCCGGTTGAGGATCGCGGCGCAAGCCAACACCTCACCCCTCACCATTTCTTTGAACACTGGACAGCACTACCAATTCAAACTTAAACTCGAATACTTCGATGTTGTTAATGATAAATGGGTAGCAGCACGCTCCCTTTTGGATTTGAATACAAACTCACTGGTAAAAGACTGCCCAAGAACATTAAATACCATTTTTTCGTGAGCTTTCAACCTAAATTCTCTTTAAAGGTGCTGAGTAGCCGAACACGTGCGCTCTCGTTCCACGAAAGTTTTTCCTACCCGCTTCGTCTCGCTTGCTCGGCTGGTGAATATGTGAAACTGGGGAAATTGAGCGAAAGAGTGTTTTTCGCTTAAGCTTTCGACTTCGAAAGAGTGCTTTCAGTTTAAGCTTTCGGTTTTCCCAAGATCTCTTGTGGTAAAACAGCGAAACTGGGGACATTGAGCGAAAGAGTGTTTATTCCGGAACTTTCGGTTTTCCTTTCCGCTTACCTCTCTTCGAAGCACCCCGTTCGTTCACGATGTGAATATCGTTGCGGGTTGAACTTTCTCGTTCACTTATCTGCTCGCTTATTTACTTGCGCATGTGTTTCCATGGCTAATTTTCATTGGCGAAGTGCGAGTACATAGGTGTTGTTTGCTCGCTACTATTGCAGTTATGAAGCGGGAATATATCCGAGTATGTTTATGTGTTCACTCGCAACATTCCTCCGGCAGTTGAAAAAAGGATTTAGTGTACTTGGAGAGTACAATAAATCGTCGCTCTACTCCGGTGATCTGGATTACTTAATGTTGCCCAATAGATTACGCTCACTCTTGGTTTTTAGCAATTTTCGTTGTTGGTAGAGTCTCGCTACATTCCCTTTTGTGTAAATCATTCGTACTTATATCTCGCGCTGGTATTGTCCACTGTACTTCTCGCAACTTATTATTAACCGTTGTTTTGCTGCTGATTTATGTGTAATTTACTAGATGCTAACGTGCCAATGTTATAATTCTATCCAATTGACGTTACTTAATATGTTGTTACAAGCCAACGTTAGAATTGTAAATTTCCACATTTATGAATTAATGAGTTAATATTTGGTTTGATACTATACAATGTTTTGTTTGATTCAATCATAAATTAATATAATAATATTTAGTTTGGTACCATAAGTTGATGCTAATTAATATGTATTACCTATCCATTTTGCTTTAATGAACTACTACAAATATGAATTAATAATTTGAAGTTTGATTTCATACAATGTTTTGTTTGATTCTGTTGTAAATGACAGGATTATGAACTATTTCGTTTTACTATAATATTGAAAAACATACTGAACATATTTTCCGTTCTTAAATAGTTTTTTCTTGACAATAAACTATTATATATTTTTTTACAATTGAAAAATAGCGGTGTACAATTTATTCTTTTAATTGGTTTTACTTAATAATATGGTTACAATTTCTTTTAAGATCCATATTCAATGCTGATTTTTTTTTGTATTTGGAAGTTAATGGTTTTCTCTTATTTTTAACATTACTTATCATCTTGGAATTTTTATTCTACTCGTATATTTTTTGGCTTTTAATTTCCTCATTTCTTTCAAATAATATTAAAGTTTTCTTGCGTATATTCAAATATTTTAATTACTAATTAATTCGATGTTGCTTTTGGTTAGTGGTTATTACTCGTATTAGGGTGTTACTATTTGTTTAGTACAGGTTTTAGTAAATTATAACAGTTAGCGTTAGTGAGGATTTAATGTGGACGGCTTTCAAAATAGTTTAAATTTGCAAAGAAATTCGTTTTTTATTCTATTCATGGTTCATTAATATTCTATTAAATTACTTTCTTCAATGCTATAACAAAAGTTCTTTATGTAAAATTATATATTGTGCGAATAGGTTAGTAGGGAAGTTTCAATAGGAAATATTGTTAAAGCTTTAGCGGTTATTTATTGCGAATGAGTTAATATGTAAGCGGGGAATGAATATTTCACACGATCGTTACGTTCGGGAATTGATTCGCTTCGGAAGAAGTTTTGCCGAGAGAATAGCTTTCCATTGATGTAGCTTAGGAGTCGTTGTTGTTGTATTCCCACGACTTTAGTATAAGCTATCTTGGCTTTATAGGGTGCGAGTGAGTGTGATAAATAAACTTTCCCCTTAATATGCATGGTTAATGTTGTTAATGGGAATGGGAGTCATGGATTGAAGGTTTATGTGATTGTTTTTGCTCGCCGCTAACGAGCTTTGAAGATATGATTAGCATTGCTTCTGCAAAGATGCATGAGAAAATTGAATGAAGCGATGTATTGTAGCTTTTACATGCGCTGATTGCTAGGAAGTATGTGAAGTATATGATATGTATGTACTAATTCGTGGTTGGCTGCTAATTGCCTTGAAGAGCATTTGTTTTTAATTAAGTCGGCTTAATGCATTTCGTAGTGGGCAGGGCTTTTAATTCATCTATGCTATGCGATTATGTAGGAGGAAGAGCTTTTGAGGTATATGCATTTAATTGCCGTTTAATTGGCTTAAGTTGTATATTACATACTTTTTTCCCATTTGTAGTTGTAAAAAGGGAGGGTTATTAGAAATGTATTCAGCAGTATGTGTAAATAGTTGTGGATTATTTATAAATCGGAATTATAATGTACGTTTTTTATTAAGTAGATATAGAAATGTTTAATGAGTTAATATGAATGAATTCGATCTTTTTCTCAAACTGAAATTAGAAGGAGCAATTCTGAACTCTGGTGTATGCTTTTATTGATTTTAGTGAATTGTTAAATAGATATACTGCATTAAAAATATCTTGCGAGAAATTATTGTAAAAGATGATCGAAGCGACACAATCACTATATGGGCTTGGGAACATATAGTTTCGGTCTTCATTCAAGACCCTATATGTGTTCCGTCTAATTTTTCCCTAGTGTGTGTCTACTAAGTTTGGCATAATGCTGTCCTGGACCTTACTAGAAGACAGTACAGTGCCGTGCGAGGTCACTTCATTAGCCGGTAATAAATTTCTGATCTCGATCTTGAAAAAACGATTGTTTAAAGCATCTTGAAGTATATATTATAGCATTCTAAGACACTATTTGGTATTTTCGCCATATATGAAGTAAAAGGGTGGGAAATGGGTGGGTTTTTGAATTGTCTTGCGCTTTCTACAGGGATTTTATTTGTGACTTTTTTCTAATAGTTAGCAGTTACATAATGCATTCATTGTGCAAGGAAACGTAGTGGCTTGTTTAAAGGGTACTTGGTTAATAGCGTATTTGCAAACCATTTTGGATCAACAGCTCAGAGGCTATGAGTGGATGGTAAAGCGATGTCTGTTTTGCATATAGGTAACTTAATACTAAATGTAGCGTGTCTACCGGAAGTTGAAATCGGGCAGCTCAGAGGCTATTATGTGTCTCTTTAGGGACTTATAACTAAAAATAGCGTGTCCGTCGACAGCTAATGTCAACGGCTCAGAGGCTGTTGTTAAATTTACTGGGTTTTCATTCCAGTGATTGTGCAATTAGACATAGAAAAAGCGTGTCTGCTGATAGTTATGGTTTGGAGTTTTGCCGGGGTTTTACCGACTTGACTGCCACTTTTTCCGTTTCCTTAACATGATAGAATTGCAGTGGATTTTGAAAGAGATAATTTGTTTTGGGGTAAAATCGTTTGCATTGTTGCATTGTTCTTATAACTAAAATTCTGTTGTTTCAAATTACCCATACTTAAATTGTTTCAGTGTAACTTGAAATTAAATTAGTTTCATGTTTATTTGCGTTGGGAAATTGCCGTTCTCATGTAAATTATTCTTTGTATTTATGTAGCGCAGTTAATTTATTTAGTTTGCTCTTCAATGTTATTGCATTTAGAAATATTGCCCAGATGTCTATCTATTCAATTTGCAGTTAAATGTTTGTTTTTTGCTCTTTTAATTATGCTTCAGTTAATTCGAATGCTCATTCAATTCAAGAGATAAGACTTTAGTATGCATGTGGGTACGCGTATTGTCCAAGCAGTTGGAGTGATAAGTGGTATCATATTTCGATAACAATGGGCACGCGTTTGTTTGCTCGCTATGAAGTTTTCGTTTTGCTTATTTGTGTTTAATATTTACTTGTAATGTTTTGTGTTTTGAATGTAAGTTGATTGAAACTTCATATCTTTATAAATTCTACGTTGGGTTTGAACGAGTTAGTAGTTAGTTTGAATGACCTTCAGATAAGAAAGATGAGATTTAAGATATATGAATGAAGGAGTAAATGAATGTAGAATTAGATGTTCAATATGACTATTTGATTTTAGGACTGATCTTATTTGATGGACAGTATGAGTAGGATTAATATTACATTTGAATATTGTTATCATATTTTGGTTATTAGAATGATCAATATAATTATTAGAGTTTATTTTAAAGGAAGACTGATTCAGTTTGATCAATAATATTATGTTTGGATATTCATACTTTCTTTTTGTTATTTAATTGAAATATTTATTTGATGATTTATTTAAGAAGATTAATCTAGTTTGTTGGAAAGTATGAGTAACCTTAATTTTGTATTTGAATATTGATATTATATTTTTGTTATTTGAACAATCAATATTATTTTTATTTTCTTTTTTGAGAAGTTTAATCTAGTTTTATGTACTGTATGAGAAGTAACAATATTGTATTTAGATACCGATATTATATTTTTGGTTTTTAAATGATTACAATTATTATTTGATTTTCTTTTAAGCAAGCTGATCTAGTTTGATGGACAGTATGAGTAGCAATGGTGTCTTACAGGAGTGGAATGGTTTGAGATATCGGCTGGGTGAATAGATTTTTCAGCCCATTTAAATTCGCTACATAGTGCACTACACTGTGGTCTCTGCAAAACCGATATCCTTCCGGCTGCGCCAATTTTGTTACAAACCAGTATACCCTATGTATACTGGTATGAACTGGGAGCTCATTTGATGTGTATCCAATATACATCATCAAGGCTCCCGGGGAAAAAACTCACTGTAACACCACTTACCTGCTACTCTGTCCATTTTCACTAAATCAACCAAGGCAAAAGTTCACTTTAAAGCATTACTTTTATTGTACTATTGTTATTTTCTAAAAACATTTACATTACATTAGAATTTCCAAATTATTTTAAAACACTAAATATCAGCCAGCCTGAAGAGGGAACCAACTTGTCGTATTAATGGTTCGGGGTGGCCACACGGCGTGAAGCGCCAAAGGGCCGGTTGAGGATCGCGGCGCAAGCCAACACCTCACCCCTCACCATTTCTTTGAACACTGGACAGCACTACCAATTCAAACTTAAACTCGAATACTTCGATGTTGTTAATGATAAATGGGTAGCAGCACGCTCCCTTTTGGATTTGAATACAAACTCACTGGTAAAAGACTGCCCAAGAACATTAAATACCATTTTTTCGTGAGCTTTCAACCTAAATTCTCTTTAAAGGTGCTGAGTAGCCGAACACGTGCGCTCTCGTTCCACGAAAGTTTTTCCTACCCGCTTCGTCTCGCTTGCTCGGCTGGTGAATATGTGAAACTGGGGAAATTGAGCGAAAGAGTGTTTTTCGCTTAAGCTTTCGACTTCGAAAGAGTGCTTTCAGTTTAAGCTTTCGGTTTTCCCAAGATCTCTTGTGGTAAAACAGCGAAACTGGGGACATTGAGCGAAAGAGTGTTTATTCCGGAACTTTCGGTTTTCCTTTCCGCTTACCTCTCTTCGAAGCACCCCGTTCGTTCACGATGTGAATATCGTTGCGGGTTGAACTTTCTCGTTCACTTATCTGCTCGCTTATTTACTTGCGCATGTGTTTCCATGGCTAATTTTCATTGGCGAAGTGCGAGTACATAGGTGTTGTTTGCTCGCTACTATTGCAGTTATGAAGCGGGAATATATCCGAGTATGTTTATGTGTTCACTCGCAACATTCCTCCGGCAGTTGTGAGTTTGTATTCAAATCCAAAAGGGAGCGTGCTGCTGCCCATTTATCATTAACAACATCGAAGTATTCGCGTTTAAGTTTGAATTGGTAGTGCTGTCCAGTGTTCAAAGAAATGGCGAGGGGTGAGGTGTTGGCTTGCGCCGCGATCCTCAACCGGCCCTTTGGCGCTTCACGCCGTGTGGCCACCCCGAACCATTAATACGACAAGTTGGTTCCCTCTTCAGGCTGGCTGATATTTAGTGTTTTAAAATAATTTGGAAATTCTAATGTAATGTAAATGTTTTTAGAAAATAACAATAGTACAATAAAAGTAATGCTTTAAAGTGAACTCTTGCCTTTGGTGATTTGGGTTTTGATGGTCAGAGTAGCAGGTAAGTGGTGTTACAGAGAGTCTTTCCCCGGGAGCCTTGATGATGTATATTGGATACACATCAAATGAGCTCCCAGTTCATACCAGTATACATAGGGTATACTGGTTTGTAACAAAATTGGCGCAGCCGGTAGGATATCGGTTTTGCAGAGACCACAGTGTAGTGCGCTGTGTAGCAAATTTAAATGGGCTGTAAAATCTATTCACCCAGCCGATATCTCAAACCATTCAACTCCTGTAAGACACCATTGCTACTCATACTGTCCATCAAACTGGATCAACCTTCTTTAAAAAAAAATCAAAAGATAATGTTCATTATTTAAATATAATAATATCAATATTATTCAAACAGTCCATCAAACTAGATCAGCTTTCCAAAAAAAAATCAACTAATAATTTTAATCATTTAAAAAACAAAAATGTAGTGTCAATATCCCCACATCATAATAATGCTACTAATACAGTGCATAAAACTAAATCAACCTTCTTAAAACGAAAAAAAAAATCAAATAATTATTTCAATCATTTAAATAACAAAAAGAAAGTATGAAACTTTACCAGTCTTCCTAAAAAATATAGGATCATGTTAATCGTTTAAACAACAAAAATATAATCTCAGTTTAACGCTACCCATACTGGTCATCTACCCAGATCACTCCTTAATCGAAACAAATAATCCTATTGATCATTTTAATAACCAAAACATAATATCAACATTCAAATATAATAATATTTCTACTCATAATATCCATCAAATAAGACCAGTCCTAAAATCAAAAAGTCATCTTGAACATTTAATTCTTCATTCATTTACTCCCTCATTCATATATCTTAAATCTCATCTTTCTTATCTGAAAGTCATTCGAACTAACTCCTAACTCGTTCAAACCCAACGTAGAATTTATAAAGATATAAAGTTTCAATCAACTAACATGCAAAACACAAAACATTACAAGTAAATATTAAACACAAATAAGCAAAACGAAAACTTAATACGAGCAAACAAACGCGTGCCCATTGTTATCGAAATATGATACCACTTATCACTCCGACTGCTTGGACAATACGCGTACCCACATGCATATTAAAGTCTTATCTCTTGAATTGAATGAGCATTCGAATTAACTGAAGCATAATTAAAAGAGCAAACAAAAACAAACATTTAACTGCAAATTGAATAGATAGACATCTGGGCAATATTTTTAAATGCAAAAACATTGAAGAGCAAACTAAATAAATTAACTGCGCTAAACAAATAAAAAAAAATAATTTACATGAAAACGGCAATTTTCCAACGCAAATAAACATGAAACTAATTTAATTTCAAGTTACACTGAAACAATTAAAGTATGGGAACTTTGAACCAACAGAATTTTAGTTATTAGAACAATACAACAATGCAAACGGTTTCACCGCAAAACCAATTATCTCTTTCAAGTTCCACTGCAATTCACTTTCAAATCACCCAATTCATAATGTTAAGGAAACGGGAAAAGTGGCAGTCAAGTCGGTAAAACCCCGGCAAAACTATCAGCAGACACGCTATTTCGATGTCTAAATTGCACGATCACTGGAATGAAAACCAGTTGATTACACAACAGCCTCTGAGCCGTCAACGTAAGCTGTTGGCGGACATGCTATTTTTAGTAATAAGTCCTGAAAGAAACAAATAATAGCCTCTGAGCTGCCCGACTTAAACTTTCGGCAGACACGCTACATTTAGTATTAAGTTACCTATATGCAAAACAGACATCGCTTTACCATCCACTCATAGCCTCTGAGCTGTTGATCCAAAATGGTTTACAACACGCTATCAACCATGTACCCTTTAAACAAGCCACTACGTTTCCTTGCACAATGAATGCATTATATAACTGCTAACTATTAGAAAAAAGTCACAAATAAAACCCCTGTAGAAAGCGCAAGACAATTCAAAACCCACCCATTTCCCACCCTTTTACTTCATATATTGCGAAAATACCAAATAGCGTCTTAGAATGCTATAATATATACTTTAAGATGCTTTAAACAACCGTTTTCTCAAGATCGGGATCAAAAATTTATTAACGGCTAATGAAGTGACCTCGCACGGCACTGTACTGTCTTCCAGTAAGGTTCAGGACAGCATTATGCGAAACTAAGTAGACACACACTAGGGAAAAATTAGACGGAACACATATAGGGTCTTGAGTGAAGACCGAAACTATATGTTCCCAAGCCCATATAGTGATTGTGTCGCTTCGATCATCTTTAACAATAATTTCTCACAAGATATTTTCAATGCAGTATATCTATTTAACAATTCACTAATATCAATAAAAGTATACAACAGAGCTCAGAATCGCTCCTTCTAGTTTCAGTTTGAGAAAAAGGTCGACTTAATTTATATTAACTCATTAAACATTTCTATACTTAATAAAAAACCTACATAATAATTCCGATTTATAAATAATCCACAACTATTTACAGATACTGCTGAATATATTTCTAATAACCCTCCCTTTTTACAACTACAAATGAATAAAAAAGTATGTAATTTACAACTTAAGCCAATTAAACGACAATTAAATGCATATACCTCAAAAGCTCTTCCTCCTACACAATCGTATAGCATAGATGAATTAAAAGCCCTGCCCACTACGAAATGCATTAAGCCGACTTAATTAAAAACAAATGCTCTTGAAGGCATTAGCAGCCAACCATGAATTAGTACATACATATCATATATTTCACATACTTCCTAGCAATCAGATCAGCGCATGTAAAAGCTACAATACATCGCTTCATTCAATTTTCTCATGCATCATTGCAGAAGCAATGCTAATCATATCTTCAAAGCTCGTTAGCGGCGAGCAAAAACAATCACGTAAACCTTCAATCCATGACTCCCATTCCCATTAACAACATTAACCATCATATTAAGGGGAAAGTTTATTTATCACACTCACTCGCACCCTATAAAGCCAAGATAGCTTATACTAAAGTCGTGGGAATACAACAACAACGACTCCCAAGCTAAATCAATGGAAAGCTATTCTCTCGGCAAAACTTCTTCCGAAGCGAATCAATTCCCGAACGTAACGATCGTGTGAAATATTCATTCCCCGCTTACATATTAACTCATTCGCAATAAATAACCGCTAAAGCTTTAACAATATTTCCTATTGAAACTTCCCTACTAACCTATTCGCACAATACACAATTTAATAAAATGCTAGCAGAAGCTTACATAAAGAGCTTTTTTATAGCATTAATGAGAGTAATTTAATTGAATATTAATAAACCATGAATAGAATAAAAAACGAATTTCTTTGCAAATTTAAACTATTTTGGAAGCCGTCCACATTAAATCCTCACTAACGCTAACTGTTATAATTTACTAAAACCTGTACTAAACAAATAGTAACACCCTAATACGAGTAATAACCACTAACCAAAAGCAACATCGAATCAATTAGTAACTAAAATATTTGAATATACGCAAGAGAACTTTAATACTATTTGAAAGAAATGAGGAAATTAAAAGCCAAAAATAGAGTAGAATAAAAGTTCCAAGATGATAAGTAATGTTAAAAATAAGAGAAAACCATTAACTTCAGAATATAAAAAAAGATCGGCATTGAATATGAATCTTAAGAGAAGTTGTAACCATATTATTAAGTAAAACCAATTAAAAGAAGAAATTGTAGTCCGCTATTTTTCGATTGTAAAATAATAGTTCATTGTCAAGAAAAAACAATTTAAGGTCGGAAAAAATATGTTCAGTATGGTTTTCAATATTATAGTAAAACGAAATAATCTATAATCCTGTAATTTACGTCAGAAGCAAATTTAGCACTATTCCATTATTGCATAGAATCAAATGAAATAGTAACATCTTAATGTTTGAAGCAAACAAATTATTAAACCAAACAGGATCTTCGCTCATTGTATCCATCATTACAGTAACTTATGATTAAATCAAACAAAACATTGTATGGAATCAAACTTCAAATTATTAATTTATAATTGTAGTAGTTTATGAAAGCAACATGGATATGTAATACTTATTAATTAACATTAACTCAAGGTACCAAACAAAATAGGAAAATATGATACATAATTGTATAAAATCAAATCTTAACTTAGTAATTTTTGATTGTAGTAATTTGCAAATACAACAATGACATGTAATACATATTAATTAGCATAAACTTATAGTACCAAACGAAATATTATAATATTAATTTATGATTGAATCAAACAAAACATTGTATAGTATCAAACCAAACATTAACTCATTAATTCATAAATGTGGAAATTTACAATTCTAACGTTGACTTGTAACAACATATTAAGTAACGTCAATTGGATAGAATTATAACATTGGCGCGTTAGTATCTAGTAAATTACGCATAAACCAGCAGCAAAACTACGGTTAATAATAAGTTGCGAGGAGTACAGTGGACAATACCAATGGCGATAACAGCGCGAGATATAAGTACGAATGATTTACACAAAAGGGAATGTAGCGAGACTCAACCAACAACAAAAATTGCGAAAAACCAAGAGTGAGCGTAATCTATTGGGGTACATTAAGTAATTCAGATCACCGGAGTAGAGCGACGATTTATTGTACTCTCCAAGTACACTAAATCCTTTTTTCAACTGCCGGAGGAATGTTGCGAGTGAACACATAAGCATACTCGGATATATTCCCGCTTCATAACTGCAATAGTAGCGAGCAAACAACACCTATGTACTCGCACTTCGCCAATGAAAATTAGCCATGGAAACACATGCGCAAGTAAATAAGCGAGCAGTTAAGTGAACGACAAAGTTCAACCCGCAACGATATTCACATCGTGAACGAACGGGGTGCTTCGAAGAGAGGTAAGCGGAAAGGAAAACCGAAAGTTCCGGCATAAACACTCTTTCGCTCAATGTCCCCAGTTTCGCTATTTTTACCTCAAGAGATCTTGGGAAAGCCGAAAGCTTAAACTGAAAGCACTCTTTCGAAGTCGAAAGCTTACGCGAAAAACACTCTTTCGCTCAATTTCCCCAGTTTCGCATATTCACCAGCCGAGCAAGCGAGACGAAACGGGGAGGAAAAACTTTCGTGGAACGAGAGCGCACGTGTTCGGCTACTCAGCACCTTTAAAGAGAATTTAGGTTGAAAGCTCACGAAAAAATGGTATTTAATGTTCTTGGGCAGTCTTTTACCAGTGAGTTTGTATTCAAATCCAAAAGGGAGCGTGCTGCTACCCATTTATCATTAACAACATCGAAGTATTCGAGTTTAAGTTTGAATTGGTAGTGCTGTCCAGTGTTCAAAGAAATGGTGAGGGGTGAGGTGTTGGCTTGCGCCGCGATCCTCAACCGGCCCTTTGGCGCTTCACGCCGTGTGGCCACCCCGAACCATTAATACGACAAGTTGGTTCCCTCTTCAGGCTGGCTGATATTTAGTGTTTTAAAATAATTTGGAAATTCTAATGTAATGTAAATGTTTTTAGAAAATAACAATAGTACAATAAAAGTAATGCTTTAAAGTGAACTCTTGCCTTTGGTGATTTGGGTTTTGATGGTCAGAGTAGCAGGTAAGTGGTGTTACAGAGAGTCTTTCCCCGGGAGCCTTGATGATGTATATTGGATACACATCAAATGAGCTCCCAGTTCATACCAGTATACATAGGGTATACTGGTTTGTAACAAAATTGGCGCAGCCGGTAGGATATCGGTTTTGCAGAGACCACAGTGTAGTGCGCTGTGTAGCAAATTTAAATGGGCTGTAAAATCTATTCACCCAGCCGATATCTCAAACCATTCAACTCCTGTAAGACACCATTGCTACTCATACTGTCCATCAAACTGGATCAACCTTCTTTAAAAAAAAATCAAAAGATAATGTTCATTATTTAAATATAATAATATCAATATTATTCAAACAGTCCATCAAACTAGATCAGCTTTCCTAAAAAAAAATCAACTAATAATTTTAATCATTTTAAAAAAACAAAAATATTGTATCAATATCCCCACATCATAACAACGCTACTAATACAGTGCATAAAACTAAATCAACCTTCTTAAAACGAAAAAAAAAATCAAATAATTATTTCAATCATTTAAATAACAAAAAGAAAGTATGAAACTTCACCAGTCCTCTAAAAAATATGGGATCATGTTAATCGTTTAAACAACAAAAACATAATATCAGTTTAACGCTACCCATACTGGTCATCTACCCAGATCACTCCTTAATCGAAACAAAAAATCCTATTGATCATTTTAATAACTAAAACATAATATCAACATTCAAATATAATAATATTTCTACTCATAATATCCATCAAATAAGACCAGTCCTAAAATCAAAAAGTCATCTTGAACATTTAATTCTTCATTCATTTACTCCCTCATTCATATATCTTAAATCTCATCTTTCTTATCTGAAAGTCATTCGAACTAACTCCTAACTCGGTCAAACCCAACGTAGAATTTATAAAGATATAAAGTTTCAATCAACTAACATGCAAAACACAAAACATTACAAGTAAATATTAAACACAAATAAGCAAAACGAAAACTTAATACGAGCAAACAAACGCGTGCCCATTGTTATCGAAATATGATACCACTTATCACTCCGACTGCTTGGACAATACGCGTACCCACATGCATATTAAAGTCTTATCTCTTGAATTGAATGAGCATTCGAATTAACTGAAGCATAATTAAAAGAGCAAACAAAAACAAACATTTAACTGCAAATTGAATAGATAGACATCTGGGCAATATTTTTAAATGCAAAAACATTGAAGAGCAAACTAAATAAATTAACTGCGCTAAACAAATAAAAAAAAATAATTTACATGAGAACGGCAATTTTCCAACGCAAATAAACATGAAACTAATTTAATTTCAAGTTACACTGAAACAATTAAAGTATGGGAAATTTGAAACAACAGAATTTTAGTTATAAGAACAATGCACAATGCAAACGATTTTACCCCAAAACAAATTATCTCTTACAAAATCCACTGCAACTCCATCATGTTAAGGAAACGGGAAAAGTGGCAGGCAAAACTATCAGCAGACACGCTTTTTCTATGTCTAATTGCACAATCACTGGAATGAAAACCAGTAAATTTAACAACAGCCCCTGAGCCGTTGGCATTAGCTGTCGACGGACACGCTATTTTTAGTTATAAGTCCCTCTGAGCCTCTGAGCTGCCCGATTTCAACTTTCGGCAGACACGCTACATATAGTATTAAGTCATATGCAAAAGAGACATCAATTTACCATCCAGTCGTAGCCGCTGAGCTGTTGATCCAAAAGGGTTTACAACACACTATCAACCATGTACCCTTTAAACAAGCCACTACGTTTCCTTGCACAATGAATGCATTATATAACTGCTAACTATTAGAAAAAAGTCACAAATAAAATCCCTGTAGAAAGCGCAAGACAATTCAAAACCCACCCATTTCCCACCCTTTTACTTCATATATGGCGAAAATACCAAATAGCGTCTTAGAATGCTATAATATATACTTCAAGATGTTTTAAACAATCGTTTTTTCAAGATCGAGATCAGAAATTTATTAACGGCTAATGAAGTGACCTCGCACGGCACTGTACTGTCTTCTAGTAAGGTCCAGGACAGCATTATGCCAAACTTAGTGGACACACACTAGGGAAAAATTAGACGGAACACATATAGGGTCTTGAATGAAGACCGAAACTATATGTTCCCAAGCCCATATAGTGATTGTGTCGCTTCGATCATCTTTTAGACACACACTAGGGAAAAATTAGACGGAACACATATAGGGTCTTGAATGAAGACCGAAACTATATGTTCCCAAGCCCATATAGTGATTGTGTCGCTTCGATCATCTTTTACAATAATTTCTCGCAAGAAATTTTCAATGCAGTATATCTATTTAACAATTCACTAAAATCAATAAAAGTATAAAACAGAGCTCAAAATCACTCCTTCTAATTTCAGTTTGAGAAAAAGGTCGAATTCATTCATATTAACTCATTAAACATTTCTATACTTAATAAAAAAACGTACATAATAATTCCGATTTATAAATAATCCACAACTATTTACACATACTGCTGAATACATTTCTAATAACCCTCCCTTTTTACAACTACAAATGAATAAACAAGTATGTAATTTACGACTTAAGCCAATTAAACGACAATTAAATGCATATACCTTAAAAGCTCTTCCTCCTACACAATCGTATAGCATAGATGAATTAAAAGCCCTGCCCACTACGAAATGCATTAAGCCAACTTAATTAAAAACAAATGCTCTTCAAGGCAATTACCAGCCAACCACGAATTAGTACATACACATCATATACTTCACATACTTCCTAGCAATCAGCGCATGTAAAAGCTACAATACATCGCTTCATTCAATTATCTCATGCATCATTGCAGAAGCAATGCTAATCATATCTTCAAAACTCGTTAGCGGCGAGCAAAAACAATCACATAAACCTTCAATCCATGACTCCCATTCCCATTAACACCATTAACCATGCGTATTAAGGGGAAAGTTTATTTATCACGCTCACTCGCACCCTATAAAGCCAAGATAGCTTATACTAAAGTCTTGGGAATACAACAAAGACGACTCCCAAGCTACATAAATGGAAAGCTATTCTCTCGGCAAATCTTCTTCCAAGTTTATGTGTTCACTCGCAACAGCCTTTTGACCTTTGGGGGCCACCATTTTGAATGCATGCATTTGGTTTTGGACTATTTTACATTTTTGTGGGCTAGGACCTCATCAATCAATGTGTTAATTCTCGTTCAAATCGGAGTTTTACGCTAGACAGGGCAAAATAATTCAATTTTTATTGAAAATGGCAGCTAAAAATATTGGGCTTTAAATTTTCGACTTTTAAGGGTTTCGTAAAATAATTTTACAATACCCTGCTAGTTTCGCGATCAGTCTGTCCGTCTGTCTGTCCGTTCGTCCGTTGTACAGCAGTTTTTCTCGGAAACTACTTAAGCTACAAACATCAAATTTTGTGTGTAGGTGTAAAGTGGTGATCTCTTCAAAGTTAAAAACAAAAAAGTTTTATAAGGTATTTAAGGGGGGTCTCCCCATATAGGAGAGTGAACCCCCGAAAAAAAAATTTCATTGAAGGTAGCCGATATGGGTATCAAATGAAAGGTCTTGATGAGAACTTTTCAAAACTTAGTTTGGCAAAATTTGCTTCGAGGGGCGCACAGGGAGGGGAAATACACGAAAAATTTGTGTACCCCCCCCCCCCCCCCCCCCTTCGCGATTAGACACCTGTGATCCGAAAAATCTGAAAAAAATCAGAAATGTAGGCCTTGGTGAGTACAACTACAACAAATACGTGAGAAGTCGCAATTCACTCAACTTTATTATTAATAGTATGATTTATCGATTTTACGTTTTCTTGAATAAAATCTTAACGGTACCCTTAAATTCAATGAAATTCAGTACATAGATGACTGTTTATAAAATGAATTTATCCTGAAAGTTTCATAAAGATTGAATCATATTTAGCGAAGTTATAGCGGTTTGAATTATCCTGTATTACTATGGAACAATATGCGCTGCATTTATTACTATGACAACATATGGCTATGGAACAACATGCGCTTTTGACCGACTCAGACACTACAGTTTTGCTCGGATTTGCATGAAAATTTCAGGAATGATAGGTGTCATGTATATCTTTGAGAACCGGCTCAGCGGGTGGTATCAGTAATCGTAAAACGAAATAGTGGCTGTTTTAAATGCGAAGATTGAATAATTTTGAGTTATTTTTTCCCAACTTCAGCGTTTAAGGTGCATACTTTGAACACTTGATTCAATTTAATGAATGACTGAAGATGAGTACCAGCAATTAATGCTATAAGTGAAACAAGTCAAGGAGGTGGGAGAGAGCTCCTAGCAAAAGGGTTTTGTAATCATTCTTGGATTCGAAAAAATTGATAACAGTACAGGAGAGTGGCCCCTGAAAAAAATTCATCAAACGTAGCCGATATGAGTATGAAATAAAAGTTTTCATGAGAGCTTTTCAAAACAGTTGTTGAACTGTCCGTTTTTGCTTCAGTGGGGGCACAGGGGGGGCATTACATGAAAAATGTGTTTCCTCCGTCGCGGATGGACATCTGAAATAATTATCAAGGGAGATATTAATGAGTATAACAATACTAAAAACCACAGAAGTCGAAATTCGTTCAACTTTGTTAATAATAGTATGATCTTCGTATTTCATATTTGCTCCAATAAAATCGTCTTTGACATTTCTCTTGATTTTATTAGATCTGGTGACTGCATTTTGTAAATTGAATACAAAACCCTTCTGACATGAGCGTAGGTCTGTTTACCCAACTTGTTTTAAAGTTATTTCCGCGATTAGTTTGTTTTTCATTAGACTTATTTGTGTAGCTGCAGGAAATTCAGTCAGAATTGAATGAAGTTGCAAATTTTGAAGAAAAGGAAGTGGAATATTCGTGAATTGTTCAACATCATCACTTCGCGGAAGCGAAAGCGGGAGCTGTTGAAGAAATCAAAAGAGGAATAGATCGTTGTGCAGTCATCTAGTCAGTAGGCAGCTGTTGATTTGGTTGTCGAGGAAGTGAGAATACGACGGCTGTGCGAAAGTGAATCCTGCGGCCGGACTCAACTACCAAATGACGTTGTTGTACTTCGGCGATTTGCATCCGGACATCACGGAGGCTCAGCTTTTCGAAAGGTTCTATGTAAAAAATATGATAATTAATTTAAATTGAAGATTTTAGATTATAATTGTGTGAGAAAAGACTGAATATCAAAATACAAAAAAAAAGAACAATTGAGAAAGAGATAATGACGGACATAAGTGTGGTGCAGTTCAGTTTTATGAAGAACATTGTAAGAAAATAAAAAACGTGAATAATAAATGCCAAAGCGTATCTTAATAAAAAAAACGTAAGTGTTAAAATAACTATAATTGCGTTTCGTAAATTTACTCGCGACGGAGTGAAATCAAATTTTTGAAATTCGAATTTGTGTGTTAAATAAAAAAGGGAAAACTTAATAGTATCAATTGGAGAAGGGATAAGTGATAGTGATTTTTAGTTACGTCATTTATTGTTGGAATTCTCGGGTAGAACGCGTTTCGATTTGTGAGGAAACGCAAAGAAATCAGCAAGACAAATAATTCAAATTGGATAACAGAAGAATAAAACGCAGCATTTAAAAAAAAAAAGAAATTATACAGTGAATCAACGGACTCCTGGTTGTACTATTAGCGTACTATTGTCGCATAAATTAAAATTATTTTACGATTGGGAGTTCGATTTGAGGAAGCTCGTTTCTGGTGGTTTCGATTTTCATGTCTGTGTGGCGTTTATAACAGCAGTTCCACAGTCAATGAGTCTCGTTCGTGCTGCAGAGGAGTGACGAGTAGCAAAGGCGTTGAATCATTGATCCTTCAATAGCAGCAGTATTTGAATTTAATTTTTTTTGTAAATTTTCTTCATTCATTGAACTAACTTTTTTTTGTAGTTCCTTTTTTTTTAGTTTTCCCGCTCCTTACCGGTTGCAGAGCGCTCTTCGGCCAGGAAAGGGTAAGTGAAGTATTTATTAACTTCTTTAATAAAAACAAAATAAAAAAAGGTTAGTTTTAGTTATACGCATATGTATTGCTGAATATTTTATTATAATATTTTTATTTACATATATATGTATATTGTTTTTTTTTGTGATTAATTAAATATTGAATATATATTGTATTGATGAAATAATTTAATTTTTTTTTCGTATTTTAGGAATGATCCCCCCCTCCTTTCCCTCCTTATGTTTGTTTTTTAGGGTTTTGTACTAAAATACAAAACCCTATTGCAATCACGACCTGTGTCCGTCTGTCCGTCCGTCCGTCCGTCTGTATGTCACAGCACTTTTTCTCCGAAACTATAGAGGCTACAGCCATTAAACTTTGTAGAAAGGTCAGAAGTGGTGACCTCTTGAAAGTTCAAGGGTGGAAAAATTTTTCAAAGACGTTTAAGGGGGGTCTCCCCATATAGGGAGGTGACCCCTCAAAAAAAAATTTCACCATTGGTAGTCGAGTAGGGTGTCGTTGGAAAGGTCTCAATGAGATCTTTTCCAAACAGGTTTTAAAATTGCCTTGTAAGTACCGAGGGGGGCAGGGGAAGGGGAAATGTACGAACTTTTCGCGTACCCCCCCTCGCGATTGGACACCTTCCATCCGAAAAATCTGAAAAAAATCATGAATGTAGGCCTTCATAAGTACAACAACAACAAATACACGAGAAGTCAAAATTCACTCAACTTTGTTAGTAATAGTATGATTTATCGATTTTATGTTTTCTTGAATAAAATATAAATGGTACCCTTAAACTCAATAAAATTTAGTAAACAGATGACTATTTATAAGATTGATCTTCTCTGAAAGTTTCATAAAGATCGAATGGTATTTACCGAAGTTATAGCGATTTGAATTTTCCTGTATTACTATGGAGCAATATGCCCTGTATTACTATGGAAACACATGGCTATGGAGCCATATGCGCTTTTTACCGACTTAGACACTACAGCTTTGCTAGAATTTGCATGAAAATTTCCGGAGTGATAGATATCATGAAGATGAGTACATACAATTGAAACAAGTCGAAGAGGCAGGAGAGAGCTCCTAGCAAAAGGGCTTTGTAACCATTCTAGGATTCGAAAAAATAGGCCATGAATCGATGATTACAGTACAGAAGAGTGTCCCCTGAAAAAAAATTTCATGAAAAGTAGCCGATATGAGTATCAATTGAAAGTTCTCTATGAGAGCTTTTCAAAACAGTTCTTAAACTGACCGTTTTTGCTTCAGTTGGGGCACAGGGGGGGGGGGGGGGAAATACATGAAAAATATGTTTCCTCCCTCGCGAATGGACACCCGTGATCTTAAAAAATCTGAAAAAATTATCAAAGGAGATATTTATGGGTATAACTATAACAAATACCTCAGAAGTCAAAATGCGTTGAACTTTGTTAATAATAGTATGAACCACGAATTTCACATTTTCTCGAATAAAATCGTCTTTGACATGTTTCATGATTTTATTCGTTGCTGGTTACTGCATTTTGTAAGTTAAGTACAAAACCCTTCTGACATGAGCATAGGTCTGTCTACCCAACTTGTTTTTTATTTCAGGTAAGGTGGGCCAGCACGGGCAGAGATTACTGTCACGCGCAAGCGATGTGTAAAAATAAAAAATAATAAGAAATAAGAACAAAAGTATTTTACACTTAGTATATTTTAAAACACTTATAAACTTTTGTACAACAACTTATTAATTTATATTTACCTATCTAATAACTGCTTGTCCGACGCGAGTCACGTAATCTATAGAACTAACTAAGAAGCGCACAAAAATCTAATTTGCTGCTAAAAACCAGATTCTGACTGCTGACAATGCAGTCTGCAGAAATTTACCTTTTCATGTGAAAATTTTCGTTTCCATGAAAATTTTCACATGACGACTAAAAATTTGCAAGTTCATGTAGACGCTTACGTTGCACTCACGTTGCACTCGCGTTACATGAACTTACCTGAAATTCAATGAATTTAGAATGCTCCACGTGGACTTGCATGGGCTTAACAGTACCCCGGAAAAAACCACGACACGGCTGAGTGCTAGCCGGCCTCAGATGCCACCCCGGGTCAAACATCCCTCTGCCGATTTTTAATGTCTGCGACTGCGGTGTGCACCGTGGCTTCGCAACAATCGCATATTGAAAATCGGCGGGTAATAAATTGTTATAAACATATTTATACTCGTTTCGCCCTTCTCACATTTGCTGTTAATACATTTCACAGTGGTTAACACACAAAGGTGATAACTTGTCGGCTTAAATAGCTCAAATAGTTAATTTCAAAAGATTTCCATAAAAGTTTAACCAGCAGTTGCATTGCCATTAATATATACATTTTCGATTCTTTTCTGAACTATCAGGGGCCGTCATATTGAATTTTTATTGAGAACGGCTGCTAAAAATATTAAGCTTTAAATTTACGAATTTTTTCATTTGTCATCGGATTGGCATGTTGCAAGTGAACACATAAACATACTCGGATATATTCCCGCTTCTTAACTGCAATAGTAGCGAGCAAACAACACCTATGTACTCGCACTTCGCCAATGAAAATTAGCCATGGAAACACATGCGCAAGTAAATAAGCGAGCAGTTAAATGAACGAGAAAGTTCAACCCGCAACGATATTCACATCGTGAACGAACGGGGTGCTTCGAAGAGAGGTAAGCGGAAAGGAAAACCGAAAGTTCCGGCATGAACACTCTTTCGCACAATGTCCCCAGTTTCGCTATTTTACCTCAAGAGATCTTGAGAAAGCCGAAAGCTTAAACTGAAAGCACTCTTTCGAAGTCGAAAGCTTAAGCGAAAAACACTATTTCGCTCAATTTCCCCAGTTTCGCATATTCACCAGCCGAGCAAGCGAGACGAAGCGGGAAGGAAAAACTTTCGTGGAACGAGAGCGCACGTGTTCGGCTACTCAGCACCTTTAAAGAGAATTTAGGTTGAAAGCTCACGAAAGAATGGTATTTAATGTTCTTGGGCAGTCTTATACGAGGGAGTCTTGTTCAAATCCAAAAGGGAGCGTGCTGCTACCCATTTATCATTAACAACATCGAAGTATTCGCGTTTAAGTTTGAATTGGTAGTGCTGTCCCGTGTACAAGGAAATGGTGAGGGGTGAGGTGTTGGCTTGCGCCGCGATCCTCAACCAGCCCTTTCACACTTCACGCCGTGTGGCCACCCCGAACCATTAATACGACAAGTTGGTTCCCTCTTCAGGCTGATAGGTAGAAGTTTAAAATAATTAATTAAGTGGGAATGTAATTAATAAATTCAATTGTAACTAAATGTTAAAAAAATGGATAGTGTAATAAAATTCATTCTCTAAAGTTAACTCTCGTATTTTGTTGGTTTAGTTTAAATGGACAGAGTAGCAGGTAAGTGGTGTTACAGTAAGTTCTTTCCCCGGGAGCCTTGATGTTGTATATAGGATACGCATCAAGTTGAGCTTCTAGTTCTTACCAGTATACATAGGGTATACTGGTTAGTAACAGGCATAATTAAATTAAATCAGCTTGCCTTGATAACTTATAATTTCAAGTTTTGTCGGAATCTGTTGAGAAACTTGGCTGCTAGAGGGCTACAGAAATAAAAAAAATTTAAGTCGCCCCCTGTATGGGGAGGCCCCCCTTAAACACTTTAAAATATTTTCTTGCACTGCAAATTTCAAGAGGCACCACTTTTGACCTACGTAGAAAATTTCCTCATTCCAGCTTATGTGGTTTAAAAATATTCCGCCTTAAGTAGAACTTTCAAATAAAAAAAAAGTGAAAGAAAGTATATACCCTTTAATTCTACTATTTATTTTAAATTTAGTATACAATTGTTTCGTTCTCTACTTGAGAACTTCCTCAGTACTACTATTCTCTAAACTATAAGTGTCCTAATATTTATACTAAACTCATTAACGTATTTATATGAATCTCTAATTACATCTAATCCCTCAAAGTACTTTTACTTAATCTCTAATTACCTGATCCTTTACCATTCAAAAATTTGTTTTTCCTTAATTACTACTTGTAAGCTTGAATAGCCAGGTGTATCCGTTACCTGGGTCGCCGTTCCAAATGTCCTGCGTCTTCCGATTGAATATCTCCAAGCTTTCTGCTACATCAAGCTTCCATCCGTTTGTAACCGTTTTCAGCTTGCTTACGTTGTCCGCAGTGATGTCATGTTTTTCAAGGACTATATGCTCCGCTACTTTTGATTTGAAGTTTTTTGCATCCTGCTTTTTGTTTTTGTTGACTGCTCCCCTTAAGTGTTCATTCCATCTGACACCTAGTGATCTCCTCGTTTGTCCAATGTAACATCCATTACATTTCGTACACGATACCTTGTAGACTCCACTCCGCTCCATTTTGGGAATGGGGTCCTTGGTTGATCCAAGCAAGTTCTGCATTTTTGTGGCCCAGCTCGTATAAATTAGGTTGATGTCTACGTTCTTCATAGCCCTCTTCATTGTTTCCGTCCTTGAGTCAAACGTTACAACCAACTTCTTCCGTTGCTCCACTTCCGCAGTTAGCGTTGTGAACTTTTTATTGAAGATCTCCTTCGTTCGTTTGGCTATCAATTTCACCCACGAGCTGGAGTCGGAGGGGCGGCTACCATTCCTTGACGTAATGGTATATAGAGGAGCTGATGGATTGGAATTCGAAATATACCGCAAAGCAACGGACACCATGCGGATAATTCCTTTCACTTCGAACCATTGCCAGCAGCAAAAATGGGCGACATTTAGCTGGCTTGTGAATCGAATGCTCACGCTTCCATTTAATAAGGAAGGCCTGAGAAAAGAAACGTCTCACATTTATAAGCTAGCCGAGTGGAATGGATACCCTACGGATGAAGTCACCAAATTGTAATGTGACGCCTACGCCCGGGAATCGAAGTGATTCCGATCCCGAACCCTTGCAACCGGACAGCTGGATATGTCCTCGAAGTGTCAGCGGACTTCATCTGTCGCGCGGATATCGTTGCGCAGAAAATATTTTTTTTTCTGTCCAAATATTTAGATCTGTGGATATAAATATTCGAAATATAAAATTTATCCAAACCCCGACACATTTCGAGACATATCCATCTGGAAATGCCCCTCCACCGTGGCCATCGAGAAAACTATGCCACTGGCGACAACTGGAGAGGTACATTGCCGCCATATGACGTGCCATTCCACACACAGCTGTTTGGTGCGATGTGACAACTGGATGATTTTGACAGCCACATGGAGGCGAAGGAGAGACCAAAGAACTTTTTGTGGTGATCGATGGTTCGTGATCGTGTTTTGTGCTGTCTAGAACATTTTAAGTGCTTTTCTGCCTCTTAACGTGCTTTCGTTGACGATCGTTTGTGTGTAGGACTCGGTCGGAGCGAGGCGTACTCAAGAGGGCTGCACGTGGAACATCAAACACTTGAGAAATTCACCGGAGCATTGCCTCAGGCTGGAGCATGAAGCTCTGTCAAGGTCGGAAAGAAGATCGTTTGGCTAAGTAACAGCAATAAGAAAGTGAGTGATGCAATTTTTCGTCAATTAAAAGTTTAAGAGTTAACCTCTCTCTCTAGGTTAGTGTTGTGTCTAAAAGTAAAGGCCGCTCTTGATTGGGAATAAAGAGTTCCTCGCCCCATGAATTGGATGCGCCGAAAAACACCGACTGGCGAAATTCGTTGCGACGAGTGTAACAAGGTATTTACAAAAATTTGCGATTTAACACAACACAATAAACCATTCCATAAGGGCGAGCAACCATTCCGTTGTAATCGATGTGGCAAACGTTTTTCCAACGAAGTCACTTTCGACACGCACTATGCGAAGCACAGTGCAGCACAAAAACCCCATCAATGTCAATTTTGTCCGAAACAATTCCATCATAAAACTGATCTGAGAAGACATATCGATTCGCATACAGGCAGAAAAGCTTACGTGTGCGAAACCTGTTTAAAAGGCGTCATTTAATCATAAATTATTTCTGCAAGTAAAATGACCCTACTGCACCAAAGAACGTGATATTATGAAATAAAATGGTACTCGTTTTCTATTAATGAGAAATATTCAGCAACCACTTTCCTTTTCTCATATTTACAATGTCACGTTTCTGTTCTCCACTCTGTCTGTTTAATTTAAACAAGATCTTCCACAGAGAAAAATGCCAGATTTTATGAATATTAGCCTCCAACCCTTCCTATCAAACAGACATTCTACAAATTTATCAGTGATATTCTTAGTTCTAAAAAAATCTTTAAAATTGATATTAAATTGTCTAAGGACATAAGTTATAATTGGAAACTCACTTTACTTCCACTTGTTTTGTAAGAAACTTTCATAAAATGTTTACATACAATAACTATTAGTTTTAAGTGCTGCTTTTTTGTAAAGGTTATTTTTTTTGTCCTTTTATTAAAATTATTTGATTTATTTGATTATTCAATCAAGGCAAGAAAACATTCAGAATACATCTTCGAAAAGACAATAAAACATTCCTTAAAAAAAAAATATATCACATATACATAAAATACCAAGTATATTTTATCTTATAACTACTAGTAAAGGAAACTATTGCAACGAAAGGATATATAGAGTTTAGATTTTGCTGGATAAGTTAATAATTTTACGTGAACGGTGACACAATAACAGAGAAGTACCGACAGAACTCAGCGATATATTTTGCATTTTTCAACTGTAAAACTAATACCGAACAAGTATTTTTGCATTTTTAACTCTTCAAAGTAGATGATCAGAAAACTTGCACACTCCCACAACAAACTCTTAATGCTAGAGAACACAGACCACATTTACCATTAATAAGTTTAAAGAAGCCATCATATATTTCAGGTTATTGATTAAATTTTTTTTATTCTTGCAAAGAATTTTAGAAATATTGTTACCGATCAGTCACAATTTGTTAAAAGACACATTTTGGGTCTAGAAACGATACAATAATGTTTTATTCATTTAAAGTAATATTAGATTGAAAAAAAAAAAATTTTCGTATTTAAGGTGATCAACGTCTTACCTCATTTCTACTTTCTTATATAGTTTCCATGAATTTAATGTTTTGTATCAAATACGGTGAATTTTGTATAAATAGGTGTACGTTACATAGTAGTGCTACTCAAAATAAGCAACTCAATAGTTTCCTACAAAGTGCCTTGTATGTTAGCTATAGATATAGTTTTTTTTTACAAAAATCAGTTTGTATAAAATTAGGTAAGAATGTATAAGATATGAATTAATCATCAATGGAAAACTCCTCGAAATATGAAAACGTTTGACATTCAAATCAAATCTATGTTCATATGTTAAAAGTATCATAAATATATTTGATTTAGGGAATTGAAATAAGATAAAGTTGGATATATGACAATCTAGGTATGCTCAGGTACACATACATTTCATAAGTAACGTCCACAAAGGTTTAGGTTCCCAAGAGTTGCGCTCATTGGAAATATTTAGAGAAAATCTAAATTAGCTACGGTGAAATTTTCAGAAACGAAAATCTAAATATTTTATTCGGCAATATTTTTTTAAAGTTATTGTTTAGACCTTTTCATTTGGACATTTCCTTTCTACATCACATACAGCAAAAAAAAAAGTTCCTTTCGAGCCGAAACTATGATTTTAAGCAAATGCAGAACTTCCTAGATTAGTTTATCCTTTAAACAATTACTGTGATCAGAATTTAACAGTCAACATTCCAAAATTTAAAAAAAAAAAGTTTGATTATCAATTTCAGTAGATATGATTCACGTCTTGTTGGATCGAGTTAGGACAAAAATAAATAAAGAAGGTAAAACCATCAATTCAAATCTAGTGTAATGTAAAGGATTTGAATGTCAATGATTTTCTGTGGAACAAAGTGAAAGTGGCAGAAAATGCGAATAAAGACCATAATATTCCATTACTTGTTAAGAAAGTTTATTAATTGTATAACCTAGCGAGAATATCTCGCTCTAAATTTTTTGTAATAAATATAACTATAAAAATACAAAATAAAATCATGAATTGCCAATTTAACTAACGACTTTCCTTTTCAGTGGCTCGTTCTTTTTCAGTGGGAACCGAGAGGGTAGGGTAGGTATGCCGTCGCGAGGGTAGGGTTTCGACAAATCCGCTGAGGTCGGTTTCGCGTCGTGCGCGGTACGCGGTACCTTTGATTGTTTCGTCATTTCATTAGAGTAGTTTTCGTCGATTTAATTTCGAGTAGCATATTTTTCGGTACCGCGTCGGTGATTCGGTAACGCGCCTATAGGATTTTGTAGCGTTTTTGATTTGAGATCTGTGGAGAGATCACATCCAGGACTAACGTAACGTAGGTTTCCCGTTCTGGATGAGTAATTGTTGACGCGTTTGAAAAACGGGCATGTTCAGGTGACTGAAAATATTGTAATTGAGCGTAACCCATTCGGAGACCCGCGACCGAAATCCTCTCCGAACTAGCTGGCCGACAAGCAGTCACCGCGTGAATGGGTTACGGTGCCCGGATTGGTTGACCTGTTGGTACCATCCGTTGGCACTACTCAGACTTAACGTCTAGAACCGATGAGAGGTCGGTTCCGCGTACGATCTGAAAAGTGGAAAATCATTACAAAATTGATAGCCAAACTAACGAAGGAGATCTTCAATAAAAAGTTCACAACGCTAACTGCGGAAGTCGAGCAACGGAAGAAGTTGGTTGTAACGTTTGACTCAAGGACGGAAACAATGAAGAGGGCTATGAAGAACGTAGACATCGACCTAGTTTATACGAGCCGGGCCACAAAAATACAGAACTTGCTTGGATCAACCAAGGACCCCATTCCTAAAATGGAGCAGAGTGGAGTCTACAAGGTATCGTGTACGAAATGTAATGGATGTTACATTCGGCAAACGAGGAGATCACTAGGTGTCAGATGGAATGAACACTTAAGGGAAGCAGTCAACAAAAACAAAAAGCAGGATGCAAAAAACTTCAAATCAAAAGGAGTGGAGCATATAGTCCTTGAAAAACATGACATCACTGCGGACAACGTAAGCAAGCTGGAAACGGTTACAAACGGATGGAAGCTTGATGTAGCAGAGAGCTTGGAGAGATTCAATGGGAAGACGCAGGACATTTGGAACGGCGACCCAGGTAACGGATACACCTGACTATTCAAGCTTACAAAATAATGAAGGTAGTTAAGTAGTAATTAAAGAAAAACAAATTTTTGAATGGTAAAGGATCAGGTAATTAGAGATTAAGTAAAAGTACTTTGAGGGATTAGATGTAATTGGAGATTCATATAAATACGTTAGTGAGTTTAGTATAAATATTAGGACACTTATAGTTTAGAAAATAGTAGTACTGAGGAAGTTCTCAAGTAGAGAACGAAACAATTGTATACTAAATTTAAAATAAATAGTAGAATTAAAGGGTATATACTTTCTTTCACTTTTTTTTTATTATGTGGTTTGCAAGAAAACTTATTGTGACGCACGACCAACCGGACGAACAGACAGACAAGTCGCCATTCTATAATTTTTTAGGGTATTGTTGAAAATATTTTACAATATTTCAAAAATAGTCTGATTTATAAATACTTTCAAGATAAGTCATTTAAAACGTTTTCATGAAAAAAAAAAATCATTATTTCGGTTGCTATTAAAATGACGAATTAAGCATGCCTTTCGACCTTTTGGGGCCGCCATTTGGAATGCATGCTTTTGATTTTGGACTATTTTAAATTTTTGTTTGCTAGGATCTTATCAATCAATGTGCCAAATCTCGTTCAAATCAGAGTTTTACGCTAGACAGGGCAAAGTAATTCAATTTTTATTGAAAATGGCAGCTAAAAATATTGGGTTTTAAATTTTCGACTTTTTAGGGGTTTGTAAAATAATTTTACAAAACCCTACTAAAATCGCGTCCTGTCTGTCCGTCTGTCCGTCCGTCCGTGTGTCACAACAGTTTTCCTCGGAAACTACTTAAGCTAGAAACATCAAATTTTGTATGTAGGTGTAAAGTGGTGCTCTCTTTAAAGTTCAACTTAAAAAAAAATTTTAAAAGGTAGCTGATATGGGTATCAAATGAAAGGTCTTGATGAGAACTTTTCAAAACAACAACAAATACGTGAGAAGTCGCAATTCACTCAACTTTGTTAGTAATAGTATGATTTATGGATTTTATGTTTTCTTGAATAAAATATTAACGGTACCCTTAAATTCAGTTATAGCGGTTTGAATTTTCTGTATTGCTATGGAAATTTCAGGAGTGAGAGGTGCCATGAATATCTTTGAGAATCGGTTCAGCTAGTGGTATCAGTAATCGTAAAACAAAATAGTGGCTGTTTTAAATGCGAAGATTGAATAACTTTGAGGTATTTTGCCCCAACTTCAACGTTTAAGGTGCATGCTTTGAACACTTGATTCAATTTAATGAATGACTGGAGATGAGTACCTACAATTAATGCTCATAAGTGAAACAAATCAAGGAAGCGGGAGAGAGCTCCTAGCAAATGGGTTTTGTAACAACTCTAGGATTCGAACAAATTGGCCATTAATCGATGATTACAGTACAGGAGAATAGCCCCTGAAAAAAATTCATCAAACGTATCCGATATGAGTATGAAATGAAAGTTTTCATGGGAGCTTTTCAAAACAGTTCTTAAACTGTCAGTTTTTGCTTCAGGGGGGAAATACATGAAAAATGTGTTTCTTCCCTCGTGAAAGGACATCTGAAATAATTATCAAGGGAGATATTTATGAGTATAACAATAACAAAAACCTCAGAAGTTGAACATCGTTCAGCTTTGTTAATAATAGTATGATCTTCGAATTTCATATTTTCTCCAATAAAATCGTCTTTGACATGTTTCTTGGTTTCATTCGATTTGGTGACTGCATTTTGTAAACAAACAAAACCCTTCTGACATGAACGTAGGTCTGTTTATCCAACTTGTTTATTTTTCATTCAAATTTAATAATTTTCTGCATAATAGAAAAACATAGTACAGAAATCCATAATCTCAAGTTTCATCAAAATCCGCTAGAAAATGTGACCGCTAGAGCGCCACAAAAACCTGAAAAAAACGCATATTTAAACAGCCGCCATTTTGAAATTTGCACATGCGTGATCACCAAAATATCAAAGTCTATAGATCTAAGTAATGTCTATATTGAATCTAAGTTTTATATATGTCGAATCAAAGTTGCGACTTTTAGAAGCCTTTGAAGTTTTGAGTTTCAACTGGTCGCCATTTCGTTTTTTGTGACCTGACCTCCAGTTTTTTCACGTTATTCATTTGAAACTAATAATTTTTAATCTAACTGTAGAATTTAATGAAAATCTGTTGAAAGCTTTGACCACTATTATAACAACCAAATTTAGCACGAGCGGCCGCCATTTCGTTTCTGCTGTACCGACTTTGAATTTTTTATTGTGAGATTCATCACATACATCAGTGAATCTTTATGCCAAATTTCATCCAAATCGGAGCTATACTTTGGTCAGAACAGAAATCACGATTTTTCGTCTAAAATGGCCGCCATTTTGTTTTTGCCCAGCCGATATAGCTGGTTCACGAACTTTACCGAGATATTAAACCAATACACCTTTTCTGAAAATTTGGTGAAAATCGGAGCGAAATTGCAACTTCTAGCGTGGTCACGAGTTTCGTTATATCCCATATATATATATATATATATATATATATATATATATATATATATATATATATATATATATATATATATATATATATATATATATATATATATATATATATATATATATGATACTCTCCGCAATAGGTAAATTTCTCTTGAGAAATTTACCTAAAAGTATTGAGCCTTTTTTTGTCATTTTTCGATTGAATATTTTTTTATTTAAAATGGATTTTATGTAAGTCCATATCGTCATTATTATCTATGACCTTTTGCCATTTTTCGGGTAGAGCCATTATTCCATCTGTGTAGGACATCCACTTCTATGGTTTATCGACAAAAAAATTGGTCAAGTGATTTTCACAGTTCCTTTTTGAAGTGAATTTCTTTTCACTAAGGAAGTTTTACAGGGTGCGAAACAAATGGTAGTCTGATGGTTCAAGGTCTGAACTATACGTTGGATGCATCAAAACTTCCCAGCCAAGCTCTGTCAATTTTTGCCAGGTCATCAAAAATGTGTGTGGTCTGGCATTGCCATGAGAGAAGACAATGCCATTCTATTGATCAATTCTGGCCGGTTTTTAGGGTTTTGTACTGCATAAAATACAAAACCCAATTGCAATCACGACCTGTGTCCGCCTGTTTTTATGTCACAGCACTTTTTCTCGAAACTATAGAAGCTACAGCAATGTAACGTTATGGAAAGGTCAGAAATGGTGATTTCTTGAAAGTTTAGGGGTGGGAAAATTTTTCAAAGGGTTTTAAGGGCGGTTTCCCCATGTAGGGAGGTGACCTTTTGACATTTTTTTCACCATTGGTAGTCGAGTAGGGTGTGACTGGAAAGGTCTTAATGGCATCTTTTCAAAACAAGTCTTAATATTGCCTTATCAGTACCGTGGGGGTAGGAGACATTTATGGACTTTTCGCGCACCCAGCCCCCTCCCTCCCGCGATTGTACACCTCTCATCCGATAAATCTGAAAAAAATCATGAATGTAGGCCTTTATGAGTTCAACAAAAACAGATACGTGAGAAGTCGAAATTCACTGAACTTTGTCAGTATTTGTATGATTTCTTGATTTTACTTTTTCTTGAATTAAATCTTAATGGGACGCTTAAATTCAATAAAATTCAATACACAGATGACTATTTATAAGATTGTTTGACAAAGATCAAACGGTATTTAAACGAAATTATAGCGGTTTGAATTTTCCTGTATTACCATGGAGCAAAATGCGCTGTATTACTATGGAAACATATGGCTATGGAACCATATGTGCTTTTTACCGACTCAGACACTACAGGTTTGCTAGGATTTACATGAAATTTTCAGGAATGACAGGTATCATGAATATCTTTGAGAATTGGTTCAGCTAATGGTATCAAGAATCGTAAAACAAAAAAATGGCTGTTCTTACTGAAAAGTTTGAATAATTTTGAGTTATTTTTCCCAACTTCAACGTTTAAGGTGCATGCTTTGAACACTTGATTCAATTTAATGAATGACTGAAGATGAGTACCTACAATTAATACTCATAGGTGAAGTAAGTCGAGGAGGCAGGAGAAAGCTTCTAACAAAAGGGCTTTGTAACCATTCTAGGGTGTAAAAAAAATAGGCCGTAATTCGATGATTACAGTACAGGGGAATGGACTCTGAAGAAAATTTCATCAAACGTGGCCGATATAAGTATCAAATGAAATGTTTTTATGAGAGCTTTTCAAAACAATTCTTAAACTGACAGTTTTTGCTTCAGTGGGGGCACAGGCGGAGAATTGCATGAAAAATGTGTTTCCCCCTCACAATTGGACACCTGAGATCTAAAAAATCTGAAAATAATCGGGAGTGAAAATCCGTTCAACTTTGTTAATAATAGTATGATTATCTTAGTTTCTCCAATAAAATCATATGGATCTCTTTAAGCCCAACAAAACTCGTTATTTAAGTAGCCTTACACAGGATCCTAATACTCTGTAAGTTTGAAGAAATTTGTTTCATATTCACGGAAGTTATCTTCTTTTTCTTCTTCTCAGCACTACAGCCCCTCTCGGGCCTTTACTTCTAACTGTCTCGGTCCATTGACTGCGTCATCCAATTCCGCAATCCAAGCAGCGATGAATTGTCTTGGTTGACCTAGTCAGACTAGCGTTTCTTCGGTTTCCCCATTGGTCTCCAGCCTTCAGGTCTCCCACCGAATACCTTCTTGGGTATCCGTTGTTCGTTCATACAATTCATGTGGCCAGCCCATTGCAGCTTCTGCAGTCTTATTATCGTTGAGACCTCCGGTTCGTCAAAAATTTCATCCAGCTCATGGTTGTATCGAATTCACCATTGGTCCCCGTCTAGCTTCGCTCCGATTATTTGCCTCAGGACCCGTCGCTCAAAGGCGCTCAACATATTTGAGGATGCTTGGGTTAGGGTCCATGTTTCACACACATAACATAACACAGGCCTTATCACAGATTTGTATACTTGGAGCTTTGTTTTACTATACATGCAGCTGGTCTTCAAGATCGTTAACACTGAATAAAATATTTAATTTGCGAGCTGTATTCTTCGGCGTATTTCGTCTCTTTCATTACCCGTTTTCGTTATTTTGGCGCCTTAATACAACAGTTTGCTCACATTTTTGATACCGTATTCGCCAAGTTGGATATTTTGAATATTTGAAGTATTTTTCCTTGACTGCGTCATGAGCTTTGTTATATTACCATTGATTTGTAGCCCTATTTGTTTTGCTTCGCTGTTGAGTTTCAGAAAAAGTTCATTGGCAGTTGTTAATGACCATGACAAAATGTTTATGTCGTCCGCATAGGCTACTACTTGGCTCGACTTATATAGTAATGTACCTCGCGTATCGGCAGCTAGCTTCCTTATGACGTACTCCAGAGCCAAATTGAATAGCAATGGGCCAGCACATCTGCTGCTTTAGTTCAATATTTGTGTCAAAGGCATCGACGACTTGGTAATTGATGCGGACTTGGGAGTTTGTCGACGTCATTATCATTTTGGTAAGACGGACCAATTTCGCCGGGATGAAGCAAAGCATTATTTGATACAGAACGTTATGATCAATACTGTCTAATGTTTGCTTGAAGTTATGGAAGTTGGTGTGTTGGAATGAAACTTGGTCCTCCTATAAATATTCTTTATTCTCTCGAATGATAAAAATAATAACAAGTTATTTTGGAGTAACGGAGATAGATTCAATCGTATTGATTGGTTCGACTTGATGTGACAATTTGAGACTTAGAGAGATTGCTGTGTGTTGTTCACTTATATTCCTTGAAATCCCTGAAACGGGGTCGCCAACGATAACTCCACGGTTGCTTATCGCGTTGGTTACAACATCTGCTGACGGGCATCCGTTCCATCGTCGCATATTGTCAGCGCAACGCTATCCAGGCGCAACATAGCTGCACCCATTCACCGCGTGGACATGGGATCGCGAAATTTCCCCAGTCAGCGATGTTTCAATTAAGCGCAACATAGTCGCGCATGTTGACAGCGCTGCCACGGACTTCGTGACTGATGTTGCCTAAACCACGGCGAACACGTATGCACGCTGAGTACGTTGGTGGTCCGCCACAGTACTCCCCCTGCAGTGGTGGAGCCACCGTATAGTGACTTTAGGCCGCAAATCGTACCGGCATACGGGCTTCTTGCCCAATCCTCGTTGTCGTCGTGCGCGAGGTCGTAGGTTGCTTGTCCGTTGAGAAGAATGCGGGTTTTAACCTGTCGATGGATATGGCTGTTGGGCGTCCGTTCACGTCAACTTCGAAGTACTTGTCCTTCCATTTTAGTACCGGGTACGGACCATCGTAAGGTGGCGTGAGTGGGGCCTTGACCTTGTCGATCCTGCCGAAGACGTGCGTGCTGTCAAGCAGATCCTTGTTCACGAGGACGTCATCTTAGTTGTGGTGTGCCGTATTGCACGAGATTAACTTTTACATTCTCGCTCGCAGATCCCTTAGGAAGCCTGAATAATTCGTGCCAACATGAGAGGTGTCGAAAAATTCTCCGGGTAGGCGAAGTTTCGTTCCGTAGAACATATTGGCTGGAGTTGAACCGATGTCTTCCTTCAGCGTTGATCGTAGTCCGAGTAGTGCGATTGGTAGCGCCTTGGTCCATTGAGGTGAGTCGTGGCAGCGGTTCGCGGTTTTGACCGTGCGATGCCACCGCTTTACTATTCCGTTGGACGCTGGGTGATATGGGGTTGTTTGCAAGTGCGTAATTCCGAGTATTTTCGTCACTTCCTTGAAAATTTGGCTTTCGAACTGTCAACCCAAGTCGGTTGTGATGCGTGCAGGGACTCCGAAACGGTTGATCCATATGTTGATCAGAGCTTCCGCCACCGCTGTTGCCGTGATTGTCTCGATTGGATTTGCCTCGGGCCAACGGGAAAACCCATCCACAACAGTGAGGCAGTATCGAAATCCTTCGCTTGGTAGCATCGGCCCGATGAGGCCAATGTTAATGTGCTTGAACCTAGCATCGGGCAAGCTGTACCTCTGCAACGGTGATTTGGTGTGACGAGTGATTTTGTTGGACTGGCATGGTAGACGAGTTTGAACGAACTTGTTGATGTCGCTGTTCATTAAAGGCCAGAAGTATCGCTCGGTAATCAACTTCCTTGTTACTCGGATGCCTGGGTGTGAGGGCCCGTGGATGTTTTGCATAACCGTCGCTCGGAACCCCTGCGGGATGAAAGGGCGTATCTTCTCTGACGTCACAACACAGTGCAGAGTCAGGAAGGAGTCATCTAGTCTCTGCCGTCTCAATTCAAGTGGCTGGTCACGGGTATTCGTTAGCGCTTGAAGCTCGGGATCATCCTTCTGTGCTAGGGCGATAGTGTTAAAGTCGATCTTTTGAATTATATTGACCCTCGAAAGATAATCAGCGACGGTGTTCTCTCGGCCTGGGACGTGTCGTATATCCGTTGTGAACTGGGATATGAAGTCCAGCTGGCGTTGTTGTCTCGGCGATGCTTTTTCCGAGCGTTGGTAGAGTGCAAACTGCAACGGCTTGTGGTCAGTGAAGACGGTAAACACTCTGCCTTCGACCATGTGTCGGAAGTGCTTAATTGCTTCGTAAATGGCCAAAAGTTCCCTGTCGTACGTGCTCTACTTTTGTTGGGCGTCAGTCAGCTTCCTTGAGAAAAACCTAAGTGGCGCTGCACTTCCTTCTTTTGTTTGTTGCAGTACGGCTCCAATACCGTTGTCTGAAGCATCGACAGAAAGAGACCATGTAGCGTTGGAGTCCGAGTGAGCGTGGGTTGGTGCTTTCCCCAAATCCGCCTTTGATTGCTCGAATGCAGCTACCGCTTCTTTCGTCCAGTTGAGAGGCGTTTGATCACGTTTGCGGTTGCCCCTTGATTAGCCGCAACAGGTTGCGCTGGTGTTGAGCTGCATGTGGGAGAAAACGGCGGTAGAAGTTGACCATCCCTAAGAAGGACTTCAGCTGGTATACGGTCTTCGGCCTTGATGTTGCGGAAGTTCCTTCCATTTTCTCAGGCAAAGGCTTCAATCCTTGGTTATCGATGGCGTATCCCAAGAACCTGACTTCCTGCTTTTTGAACTTGCACTTAGGAATGTTGACAATCAGACCGAACTTGACTAGCCAATCCAGCACTTGCTTTACGTGAACAAGGTGTGCCTGTTGGCTGGGAGAGAAGATCAGTATATCGTCGAGGTAAAGAAATACGTTATCCAAGCCACGAAGCACTTCGTGCATGAAGCGCTTGAACGTCTGACCTGCGTTGCAAAGTCCGAATGTCATGTACATGAATTTGTACAATTCGAACGGTGTAATGATGGCAGTCTTCGGAATGTCGCTTGGTGCTACGGGGATTTGGTGGTATGCCTTCTATAAATCGATCACGGAAAAAACGGCACTCCGTGGAGGGCTGCAGTACAATCCTGAAGAAATCCGATGTGATAGTGGTTCGGGATTGTATGGTTGTTGAGCGCGCGGTAGTCCCCGCATGGTCGCCAATCTCCATTCAACTTTTTCACCATATGCAAAGGGCTACTCCATGCGTTTTTTGATGGGCGGCAAATTCCGAGTTGGATGAGGTGATCAAATTCGGCTTGGCGACGGCCAGCTTGTCAGGTGGAAGTCTCCGCGCCTTAGCGTTGACCGGCGATCCCTTGGTTAGGATGTGATGCGTGGTTGAGCACTTGGTGTTTGGTTTATGGTTGTCCTCCGAGAGGTTAATGTATTCCAACAGCAGTGATCGCAGCTCGTCACTAGCATCATCCGGGAGCAAGTCAGCTTCCGGTGGTTGTTGTCGATGTGCGCGTTCAATAAGCCATCTCCCCTTCAAGTCAACGAGGAGGCCATAGTGTTCGATAAAGTCGGCCCCGATGATTGGAAAACTTACATCGGATATTGTGAAAGTCCACGTAAACGGTGTTGAAAATCCCAAGTCCAGTTTCACAGATCTTTTGCCGAATGTTCAAATCCTTGAAACGTTGGCTGCCGCTAATTTGGATAAGGCGTCGGGAGAACAAAGATCTCGGATGGTTGATGGTATTACATCGACACCTGCGCCGGTGTCGATAAGGAAAGCACTTTTTTTAATGTTTTCGTGGATTTTCAAGCGTTCGATTTTGCGATGGGGGGTCGCTACGTGTGGACGGTCGGATCCTAGTTTTTTGAGTGGGAGCAGGGTTGTCGGCAATTTTTGGCGCTCGGTCCATAATGCTGGTGATGCCAACAAAGCTGATCAACGGACTCTCTGGCGTGGCGTGGTGGTGATGCTGGCTGCTGCGTAGGCTGCGTGCGATGTGTTTCGTGTCGTGAAGTTGATCACTGTCTGTTACGCAAAGCTTGAAGTGCGTCCTCGATCTTCGTCATCCTGTGGCTTTGGTCGCGTACTGCGGAGACGAGATTGCTCAGCTTGCTTGTGATTTGCAGCGTTGGTGAGATGCTATGCCGTGGCTCATCTTCCTTTGTAACTGCGGCGACTGAGTGTCGGGTGACTTCGTGCACACGATCAGCGTACGTTGCGAGATTTAAGAGTGGGGCGTCTTTAGCTGATAGGATGTTCCTTAATGTGACGTCGAGGCGGTTAAGCCACATCTGTTGGAGCAAGGTGTCGGTAACATTTCCGTTGGTGAGCGTACGCATCTGGTTGAGAAGCTGTGACGCGCGCTGGTCTCCAAGCTCGATTTCAGAAAATATCTTCTGAATACGCTGTTGGGCCGAGTCGGCGTAGACGCCCAATAGGGCGTTTTTTAGGGCGCTGTATTTGTTGTCAGATGGGGGGGGGGGGGGTTGTGACTACGTTACGCACCTGTTGCATTGCCTTGGTGTCCAGGTTTGCCACGAGGAAGTTTAACTTGGTGGTGTCGTCTGTTACTCGGCTGGTGGTGAATTTCGCATCCACCTGGGTGAACTAAAGCTCCACGTCTTCCTGCAACGAGGGTGGAACTCTGAACGCAACGCGTGCCATCCTTTCCGTATCGTGAGCTTCTCCCTTCGGTACGGTCCCGGCTTGTAGAGCGAGCGTGGGCGTTGCTGTCGCTGGCGAAACCATTTCAGGCGTTGGTCGAGACTGCGCCACATTCCACTCCGCGGACGTGGCTCCTGTAGAGTTTGCAGGCGAGGCTGATGCAGTTAATGGTTAGCACCAGCACTGGCAGCAACTCGATTTTTAAGGTCTTAATTTGCAGTTCCGAGTTCAAAAGCAGCGTGTTTGTGACGTCTCCCTTGATAGCCGGTAGTTGTGTATTGCCCATTCACTACTGTTTTGGAGCGTAAAAGTAGAGCGTGGTGCAGGTCCAATGTCGATGATGAAGCGTAGTTTGATGGTCAGGATCGTCAATATGGAAGTTGGTGTGTTGGAATGAAACTTGGTCCTCCTATAAATATTCTTTATTCTCTCGAATGATAAAAATAATAACAAGCTATTTTGGAGTCACGGAGATAGATTCGATTGTGTTGATCGGGTTGACTTAATGTGACGATTTGAGACTGAAAGAGATTGCTGTGTATTGTTTGCTTATATTCCTTGAAATCGCTGATACGGCATCGTCAACGATAGCTCTATGGTTGCTTATCGCGTTGGTTGCAACATCTGCTGACGAGCAACAGTTCCATCGTCGCATATTGTCAGCGCAACGTTATCCAGGCGCAACATAGTTGCACCCATTCACCGTGTGGACACGGGATCGCGTAATTTCTCCAGCCAGTGATATTTCAATCAAGCGCAACATAGTCGCGCATGTTGACAGCGCTGCCACGGACTTCGTGATTGATGTTGCTTGACCCAGAGCGCATACGTATGCACGCTGGGTGCGATAGTGGTCCGCCGCGAATTCAACGAAAATTTGATGTACGTCTATGTTGAGCTCCCAGCATTTTTCGAGCGCCTGCTTGACTGTAAACAATTGGTATATTGTCAATCTTCCTGCTCTGAAACCATGTTGATACTCCCCAATAATACTGTTGGCGTATGATCTGATTTTATTTTCTAAAATTTTTGAAAATATTTTGTACGCCGTACAAAGTAGTGATATGCGTCTATAATTTCCGCATTGTAGCTTGCCACCTTTTTTGTGGATAGGGAATATAATTGATTGGCTCCACTCGTTCGGCATATGTTCTTGTTGCCAAATTTGCTGGATGACTTTGTTAATAGCTTGATGAACACTATTGCTACCATATTTGATGAGCTCCACCTTGCTTTATTATGCTTTTAGGCTTTGATGATGGAACAAACTTCATCCAGAAATGGTGGAGCCAATGGAAGCTCTCCACAGACATCTATAGCCTCCGATGTTCTGGAGCTGTGCGGAAGATTAAGGAGGTTATGGAAATATGACGCCCATCTTTCCTTAATTTTGGTTTCATCAGCGATGATATTGCCGATGTCATCATGACAGAGCGTGGTTTTGAGCTGATAACCACGTTTCAGGCTTTTCACTACTTTCTATGCTTGTCCTGTGTTGTTGCTCGCTAAGCTTACATCTATGCTTCTCAATTGTTCGTCATAGTATTTTCACGGTCCTAATAGCCGCTTTCATTTCCATCCAGAGCTCGTTACTCGTCTTTAACGATACGTCTGAGAAGATGGGAGCCAGCTGGTTGTCGAGGGTCTCCGTGAAATTTTTAGCCACAGACGCCATATGGAGCCTTTCGATGTCAAAGTTTTGTAGCACGCTCGTCTTCGCCGAATATGCTTTTGATATATGACATCAATAGGTTATTTTGATCAAGTAATGATCTGAGTTACAATTGGCTCCTTGATATGTACGGACGTCAAGTATGCTCGAGGCCCAACGTTGTTGGATATGTTATAAATCCGTCGATGTCATGGTAATTTTATGAATGCGTCGATGTGGGAAGTGAGCCGAACAAGCATGGAAGTTGTAGCCATTTAAAATTTCTCCAATTAAAACAACAATAACACTCTATTTTGGGATTTTATGGACTTTCCATCGAATCAGACACTGGAGTTTTGATTTAATCTTCTCAAAATTTTCAGATAAGATTGATGAGATAAATGCTTTTTGTTTTGGCCAGATTCTAGCACCTTATGATAAACAATTCCCTCCCAAACCCACCATACACACAGCATAACCTTATATGGTGTCAATCCCAGCTTTAAAGTCGTTTGTGATGATTCACCTTTTTTGACCATGATCGTTTTCAAATGATATTCTCGTATCTTACCCTTTTTTACCGCCCGTAATGATTTGCTTCAAAACTGGCTCGATTTCGTTGAGCTTTATTAGCATTTCGCAATTGGAAATTCGGTCGATCAATTTTTTTTGTGTTAATTCATGCGGCACCCAAACGTAGGGCTTCTTTGTGTATGTAGCCTTTCGCAAATAGTTTGAAACTGTTTAGTGATAGATATTCAGTTCTTATTAATATCAAGGCTCCTTATGGGTCGGTCTCCTTCAATTTTTTGTTAGGTTTCATCGATTTTTTCAGTGATTGGTTGACCTGAGTGAGGTGCATCTTTGTCATCAAAATTTCCAAAACGAAAGCGAGCGAACCATCTCTTGGCTTTGGCTTTGGATAAAGTATCTTGACCGTACACTCCTTAAATTTTTTCACGAGCTTGCAATGCATTCTCACCTTGATCATAGTGATATTGTAAAATATAACGAGTTTGTTCAGAAGCAAATCATTTTCATGAAATCTTTATGAAAATGATGTCCTATATTTAAATGAAAACTCGACTATGCATTTTCATGTTCATCCTTAAATTTATGATCAATTATAGAAGGAAAAGCATCATCTGTTTGGGCCACAGTGTTCGTTAGTCTTTAGTATGGAAAGCACTAACCTTAAATTTCCGGGCATATAATACAGGGTTATCCATTTCGCATTAGGGAAAGCATAATAAAAATTGAATATCATTCAAAGCGTGTTTTTTAAGCAAAAGATTTGCCATTTAGAAATATGGATCGCTTAACAGTCAAAAAATGTGTTAAAATTATTAAATTTTATCATAAAAATGGTGATTCTGCTGTATCAACATTGAGGGCTTTACGAGCCGATTACGGTCGACATAATCGACCAACACAGCAACCAATTTCGAACACAGTGAGAAAATTTGAAGCAACTGGATTGGTTATTGATATTGCAAGGTCTGTGCATCATCACAACAATCGTTCTGTTGAAAATATCGCTGTCGTTGCTCAAAGTGTGGAGGAAGACCCGAATTTGTCGATTCCTCGACGTGCTCAACATTTGGGCTTGTCTTACGGCTCATTGTGGCGGACTTTGCATTTGGATTTGCATCTCCATCGGTACAAAATCCAACTCACTGAAGAGCTTAAGCCTCAAGACCATACACAACGCAGAATGTATGCGGATTGGGTGATTGAACAACAAGCCATTGATAACGATTTTTCGAACAAAATTTTCTTTAGTGCCGAGGCTCATTTTTCGCTCAGTGGTTACGTTAATAAACAGAATTGCCGCATATGGGGCTCTCAAAATCCTCAGGTGATCGCAGAAAAGCCTTTGCATCCGGAAAAAGTGACCGTTTGGTGTGCATTATGGTCTGGTGGTGTTATTGGCCCGTATTTTTTGAAAACGATCAAGGAAGAGCCATCACTGTCAATTCTGACCGCTATGGACGGATGTTAACCGATTATTTTTGGAGAGAAATTGAAGATTATGATCTAGAAAACATGTGGTTCCAACCGGATGGAGCCACAAGCCTCACAACACAGGCTAATCGAGCACTTTTGCAAGAGAAATTTCCAGGACGCGTAATTTCGAGATTGAGTGATGTCAATTGGCGCGCAAGATCCTGCGACCCAACACCTTTAGATTGCTTTTTATGGAGCTATGCAAAAGATCGTGTTTAGGCGAACAATCCTCACAATCTTGAGCAATTGAAAACCAATATTCGCGAAGTGATGGTCATCATCATTAGCCGAAGAATGAACGTGGGAGAGAAAAGCAACCTGAAATTTTCCCGAATGAAATTGCTCTAAATCATGTTGAACTCTATTTATACTGCATTTAGAAATGATTCATTGGTGATTTCCGGTGGAAATAATTGACTAAAGTGTACCGCATGTGCGGAAAATTAAGGATACTGATCATTTTCACCATCCACATCGCTATAAAATCCTTGAAGACTGCAATATAATTGGCATTTTTCGTAGGAAAGATCATTAAAATTCGATTTCTTGACATCATTGCATCATATTCAACTGTTAATATCTATAGAGTCCATGAAAGGATAAAAATTCTTTACCGATTTATCTTAACTCAATACGATTTATCTTAGCTCAATACGTGTATGTCTATCTACAGGGTTTTCCAATAAGAGATGTTATTTTAATATTAAAAGAACAAATGCCATTTTTTAATATAAATGATCGAATGTTTATTTCTTTATAAAGAAGAAGGTATGTTGTTAATGATGAAAAATGAAATCAGGCAAATGACCAACACGACCACGCTTACAGGACCATATCTTTTTCATGAAATTTTCCATAACCAAATTGCAAACTGGCTGCCCTTTGTCCTCGATCGCCTCACGAATTCCATATTTGAGGTCTTGAATCGACGACGGGCTGTTGGCGTAGACCTGTTCTTTCACGTGGCCCCAAAGGAAGAAGTCATAAGGTGTTAAATCACAAGATCTCGGTGGCCAATTGTGATCACCTCTTCGAGAGATAACACGGTCTGGAAACTTTTCCCGTACAAACTCAATGGTTTTGTTGCTTGTGTGGCACATAGCACCGTCTTGTTGTAAGTAAACGTTGTCTAGATCAATACCATCCAATTTCGGTCATAAAAAATTGTTAATCATCTCTCGATAGCGCAATTTATTCACCGTAACTGTTGCTCCAGCCTCATTTTCGAAAAAGTATGGCCCAATGACTCCGCCGGACCATAAACGGCACCGAACAGTCACACGTTGAGGATAGAGAGGCTTTTCAACAATGACTCTAGGGTTTTCCGAGCCCCAGATGCGACAATTTTGCTTGTTGACGAGGCCACCGAGGTGGAAATGGGCCTCATCACTCTAGATGATTTTTCGATGGAATTGCGGATCATTTCCATACATTTCAAGGACCCAATCAGCAAAGACACTACGTTGTTGATGATTGACTGGCTTGAGTTCTTGTGTTAACTGAACTTCATAAGCATTAAGACCTAGATCTTTATGCAAAATACGGTGTAATGACGTTTGTGGAGTGTCTAGTTCCAAAGAACGACGAGGAATAGACAAACCTGGGTTCTCTTCAACACTTCCGGCTACAGCAGCAATATTCTTGGCTGTTCTCGAGTGTGGTGTACGGGTTTTATTCTTCACATCACTAAGTTGTCTCAACAGCTCAAATTTTTCCACCAATTTCTGTATTGCGGTCTGACAAGGTGCTTCACGAGGACTCAAAAATGTTCGAGTTTTACGAACCGTCTCTGCCAAATTTTCACCATTTTTATAGTGAATTTTAATAATTTCGATGCGTTGTTGAAGCGTATATGTTTTTTAATGGCGTAGCTTTTACTTGTCAAGTGTCAAAAAATGACAGCTTCAAAAGTGACATCTACCGGAATAGCGGGCTTTTCAAAATAACACCTCTTATCTTTACAACCTCTTCCATCAAAATCCTTGCACGCGTCGATCAGTTATGCTGAAAGATCGACGGTAATAGTCCTTTACCCTTAATCAAATGAGACCTAACAGGAAGAAAGACGTTTCATTTGTTGCAAACAGGACTCTTCTACCCATTTCCGTTCAAAAGTTGTGTGTGAACGTGCATAAAAAAATATATACATGATGAATTGATAATCTTCTTTCCTTTGGAAGTCAGTTAAAAATTAAATTGGCTTGATAATCTTGCCAATTCTCATGGTTTTGTTCAAACTACGAGGGTCATTTGAAAAGTTTCCGGCCATACCTGCAAAAAGTCATGGTACATTCAAGTTCTCTTGCTAACCAAAAGATGCCCTGTACATATGTTTGCCATAAAAATTTTAAGTCATTCCGACAGTACAAAATAACATATAGTACATGGTATCCTTCCAAAGTTGACAGGCGACGTTTGTTAAGAACAGTGGATAAAATCGAGTATCGCGCGGTGATAAAGTACCTCTATTTGAAAGGGAAAAAACTCGGGAAGTGAAAGAAGAGTTAGACTCCGTGTATGGTGAATCGTCATACTCATTTACAACCGTGAAACATTGGATGGCCGAGCTCAAACGCGGTCGAACAAGCATTTTTGACGATATATCTTGTGGGTTTCTAAAAACTGTTTTAACGGAAGATATCGTCAGTTTAGTGCACACCACCGATTAACCATTAAGAAAATTGCTGAGAATTGTGGGATATCAACTGAATTGGTGCGTAAGATTTTACATGAAGATTTATGCATGAAAAAATTATCAATGCGATTAGTGCCGCGTTTGTTGACAATCTACCAAAAGCGCGTACGGATGGACATGTTGAATCCTACCAAATTTTTGCACTGATTAATTACTGTCGACAAAACCTGGATACTCCGGAGACTAAACAACAGTCAATACAGTGGACTGTGGTGGGAGAATCAGCTCCAAAGAAGGCGAAGGTCGTTCTTTCTGCCGGAAAAGGTACTATTGCATCAAGTCAACGCGCGAGTTCACACATGCATGGTCGCAATGGCGAAATTTGAAGAAGAAGTTCAAATTGCTTCAACACCCACCCTACTTATAAGGCCTTGCTCTGAGTGAATTTTTAGGGTTTTTAAAATAATTTTACAAAACTCTACTAAAATCGCGTCCTGTCTGTCCGACCGTCCGTGTGTCATTGCAATTTTTCTCGCAAACTACTTCAGCTAGAAACATCAAATTTTGTATGCAGGTGCAAAGTTTGCTCTCTTCAAAGTTGAACTATAAAAAAAATTTAAGGCATTTAAAGGAGATCTCCTTATAGAGGAGAGTGGCCCACGAAAAAAACTACCATCAAATGTAGCGAATACGGGTATCAAATGAAAGGTCTTGATAAGAACTTTTTAAAACTAGGTCTTAAACTGATATTTTTGCTTGGAGGGGCGCACAGGGAGGGGAACAACATTAAAAGTTTGTGTCCCCCCCTCGCGGTTGGACACCTGTGACGTGAAAATTCTGAAAAAAAATATGGGGGTAGAAGTTTATGAGCACAACAATAAAAATCACCTTACCAGTCAAAATTCGAGTAGCTTTATTAATAATAGTATAATGTTCGAATTTCACATTTTCCCCAATCAAATCATATAGGTACCCTTAAACTCAATGGAATCCGACATTTAAGTAGTCTTTAGTTGCTAACGCTCTGTAAGTCTTTAGTTGCTAACGCTCTGTAAGTTTGATGAAAATCAAATGATATGCACAAAAGTTATACCCATTTGAAATTCCTTCAATTACAACAACAATAACACATGATTTAGGTATTTTATGGACCTTCAATCGAATCAGACACTGCAGCTTTGCTTTGATCTTCTTAAAAATTTCGAATAAGATCAATAACATACATATTTTTGGAAATTCATGGTTTGAGTGATTTTTATTATTTTCACCATTCACCATTGAAAATAAAAAAAACAATGAGTGTACATACCTTTGACATGTTTCTTGACTTTATTCAGTGCTGGTGACTGCATTTCGGAGAAATTGAGTACAAAAACCTTCTGAAATCAGCGTATGTCTGTCTACCCAACTTATTTTTGGCCCTCAACTTGCAAAAATTTCTGGAAGGGAAAAAATATGGGTCAAATACTGAGCGAAGAGGCAGTAAACCTGTATTTTCAGGTTTACCTGGAGAATTTTTTCTGATGGCCTGAAGGGTTGGGCAAAGCGTTTGGCCAAATGTATTGACTTGCGTGGAAACTAAGTCGAGAAGTAAATTTTTGTTTGGCTTGAACTATGTGTTTTTCTTTAAAAGCCGGAAAATTTTCAAATGACCCTCGTAACAAGGCCGTGTTTAAATTGGTAGATTATTGAAAAGATTTTAACCTTTTTGGTACCAAATTACCACAAACGCCTCGAAAAAAATTTCTTTTGTGCTTAGGTTGGCGATTATAACCCACGTTGTTCCTCGCCAGTCAGCGCCTGAATCGTTGATTTCTGTTGTCTGCTATTCACCATCTGAAATGAAAGAAAGTCAACTCAATGAAGTCACTTATCTGACCACAGCTCGAATCACGAATCCTGGTGACTTTTCGTGGCTATTATTGTATTTTGTTTGATCGGAACTTCACTCCCGCACTTGTTTGTATAAAAACAATAACAACTATGACATTTGAAGTGAAAATGTCAAAGTAAATTTCATTAAGAGATTACAATTCCGAATAGTAGATTTAAAGTAGCAGAATATCGTAACATTCACAATGACAATTATAGTAAATAGTTAGATAGAGACAACTCAATTTGTTAAAGGAAAAGTGCCGAAATCCTTTGTTCAAATTGATTTCGGTACTTTCCGTAATTTAAAGACTAAGGTTTAGTCGCATTTTGGAAATTGGTTACTGCAAAACTATCGCTCTCGAAATTAAGTCGTTACGATTGCCAAATCGAGTTTAATAAATTTGAATCGTTTTTGCTAAGTGAATTGTTGCGCGTTTATTATTTTTAACGTTCTTTTTAAAAATAAAGTTGTGTTTTAAAGTTTAGAAAGTGTTTTCTTGGTTTTTTGAGTTTCTCTGTATTTAGAATAGAGTTTTTCAGTGCAACACACGTATTGATATTTTTTTTGCAGAACTTTAACTTCCTGTTTTTATAAGGATTTTAAGGATTGGTAGCCATATGGCTACCATGGGACAATAAGAACACACATTAAAGATGAGTTATTTTCAATAGCTTTTTTGTATCACACGAGTATGCTGACGTAAAACTCGTAGAAGCAGTCTTTTGATGGCAAATGTAATCCTCAAGAAGCTTGTTCGGCTTTGACAGTTGAAACAACGCTGTTTTTCGATCAATGTTTTGGGAGATGCTTATTATGTGTGCGTTCTTGAGAAAACTGAACTGAAGGCTGGAGATCAGTGACGAAGTCGAGGAAACGCTGTTCTGGCTCAATCGATGAAGACAACACATCGCTGCTCCATGCAGTGAATGGGCCAAAACAGTTGGAGACGCTATTTGTAGGAAGCGAAGGTCCAAGAGGGGCTATAGTGCTGCGAAGGTTATTATGGAATTGATTATTTGATATTATTTTTGCACTCGCTGATGTCAGTATACTAGGATAGCTCACATACATCGGGTGTAAACAAGTATAATATTTCTTGTCTTAGTGTCTTCTTCTTTTGTTCCTCTCTAACCAAGCGGCTGGGCCGCAGAGAGTTCTGGCGAGGAATCTTGAATCCCACTAGCGCCATGGTTACTAACTCTTGAATATAACAATTGCTACGATTGGCAGCAATAATAATATATTTGTCGCTACGATCTCGCAGCGGTTCAATATAAACTCCTTCTAGTCTGTATAAACTAAAACTGAATATATTTCTGTAACTTACATCGATTTTTATACTTTACAAATTTTACAAGCTAAACACAAAAAATATAGAATTCATTGGTCATAAATTACTCGTATAGTTTGTTGCGAAGCCACGGTGCACACCGCAGTCGCAGACATTAAAAATCAGCAGAGGGTTGTTTGACCCGGGGTGGCATCTGAGGCCAGCTAGCACTCAGCAGTGTCGTGGTTCTTTCTGGGGTACCCTCTGCCCGTGCTGGGCCACCTTACCTGAAATAAAAAAAAACAAACATAAGGAGGGAAAGGAGGGGGGATCATTCCTAAAAAACCCAAAAAACAATTAAATTATTTCATCATTACAATATACGAGTATATACTCAATATTTAATTAATCACAAAAAAAAAACAATATATATATATATATATATATATATATATATATATATATATATATACATATATATATATATATATATATATATATATATATATATAAATATATATATAGGTATATATATATATATATATATATATATATATATATATATATATATATATATATATATATATGTAAATAAAACTATTATAATAAAATATTCAACAATACTTATGCGTATAACTAAAACTAACCTTTTTTCATTTTGTTTTTATTAAAGAAGTTAATAGATACTTGACTTACCCTTTCCTGGCCGAAGAGCGCTCTGCAACCGGTAAGGAGCGGGAAAACTGAAAAAGAAGGAATTACAAAAAAAAAGTTAGTTCAATGAATGAAGAAAATTTGCAAAAAAAATTAAATTCAAATACTGCTGCTATTGAAGGATCAATGATTCGACGCCTTTGCTACTCTTCACTCCTCTGCAGCATGAACGAGACTCATTGACAGTGGAACTGCTGTTATAAACGCCACACAGACATGAAAATCGAAACCACCAGAAATGAGCTTCCTCAAATCGAACTCCCGCTCGTAAAATAATTTTAATTTATCCGACAATAGTACGCTAATAGTACAACCAGGAATCCGTTGATTCACTGTATAATTTCTTTTTTTATTGAAATGCTGCGTTTTATTCTTCTGTTATCCAATTTGAATTATTTGTTTTGCTGATTTCTTTGCGTTTCCTCACAAATCGAAACGCGTTCTACCCGAAAATTCCAACAATAAATGACGAAACTATAAATCACTATCACTTGTCCCTTCTCCAATTGATACTATTAAGTTTTCCCTTTTTTATTAAATACACAAATTCGAATTTCAAAAATTTGATTTCACTCCGTCGCGAGTAAATTTACGAAACACAATTATAGTTATTTCAACACTTAACTTTTTTTTTTTATTAAGATTCACTTTGGCATTTATTGTTCACGTTTTGTATTTTCTTACAATGTTCTTCATAAAACTAAAATGCACCACACTTATGTCCGTTATTATCTCTTTCTCAATTGTTCTTTTTTTTTGTATTTTGATATTCAGTCTTTTCTCACACAATTATAATCTTAAACGATTTTCAATTTCAATTAATTATCATATTTTTTACATAGAACCTTTCGAAAAGCTGAGCCTCCGGGATGTCCGGGTGCATATCGCCGAAGTACAACAACGTCATTTGGTAGTTGAGTCCGGCCGCAGGATTCACTTTCGCACAACCGTCGTATTCTCACTTCCTCGACAACCAAATCAACAGCTACCTACTGATTAGATGACTGCACATCGATCTATACCTCTTTTGATTTCTTCAACAGCTCCCGCTTCCGCGAAGTGATGATGTTGAACAATTCACGAATATTCCACTTCCTTTTCTTCAAAATCTGCAACTTCATTCAATTCTGACTGAATTTCCTGCAGCCACACAAATAAGTCTAATGAAAAACAAACTTTTCCTTGCTTGACTAAACTTTTTTCTTCCAACTCTCTTTCTTTTATTTTTTTCTTCTTGTAAAAAAAATTTATATTTTTCCCAGTCTACTAATTTCGAGTAGATAAAGTGTCAAGAAAAAAACGTAAGGTTTCAGTTGGCATGTTGTTTGCAACAAGTTTTACAAAAATGACCCAATTCTTAATTTATTACTCATTATAATCGAAACACTTAACTTCACAAAATGCCACAAATGAACCCATATGAATCATCCTCACTCAGTCATACGTCTCAAGTGTCGCGTGCCAAAAGGGAACATGAGATTTCAGTAAGTCTCCGTGTGAGATTCATGTTACGTTGCAAGGTGTGAATGAAATGTGTTTCTTTCTACAGTGTTTACGTTCACTTGATACTCTTTTATAGTATTTATGGTCACTTGATATTGGTTGAAGTCAAGTGAAATTTGTTGTTATGATTTCCAATTGAATTTAATTAGTTCTGGGTGATATTCATTACATTGATTGAGTATTAATGTAATGAATATCATCAGATTTAGTTTTGATGAATTTATATCATTACGCCCTTAACCTCAAGATGAGTGTTAATACATTAAGCTTAGTTCTATATCTTAATACAAGTCTAAAAAAAAAGAATTTCTATGTACATGTATTTTTATATGTTTACGTGTATCTTTGTTTTTATATATTTTATTTATTCTTTTTATTTTTATATTAAAATAATAATCGTTGTTAATAAATAAATGTGTTCATTATAAGATAAAGTTATATGCTTTTACTCTATCCTTATGTATTGATTTGTGGAGCCCATTAAAATTAATTATTACATTACTATTCTCAATTTTTACAACTTCAAAAGGACCCTTGTAAGGAGGCTGATGTTTTTTTCTGTTTTCATTTCTGATTAATAGTCCAATGCTCTCCAATGCTTATGTGTATAGGGTTTGTATGAATTTGATTTTGAACTGTTTTGGATTTGACATTCTGTATTATGTTCCTAGCCTTTGTTATGGATGTTCTTAATCTAACCTTTAGCTCTTTAGAATAATCATCAAGATTGTAGACTTTATCCCTATTCTCAATTAAATCATTCGGAAGGTAAGGGAGTTTTCCAAAAACCAGTTCATACGGTGTATAATTGGTGTCTACATGTGGTGTAGTATTATATGCAAAGGTGTAGTACGGAACCCATGTGTCCCATTGCTGGTCATCAGCAAAAGAGTACATATATTCATTCAGTACGCGATGGCACACCTACGGTGTCTATTTGAACTGTCCCAAAGCTTGTTGATGGAGTGCCAGTCTCAACCATCCTCTCTTTCGTATGTCTTACTTGTTTATTAGTCTGACATGCTGTACAATTTCTTATGTGTGTCTTAACCATAATATTGTTCATATTTTTCCAACAATATCGTTGTTTTAGTTTCAGCAATGTTTTGCAAACTCCAAGGTGTCCTCCGTGCGGTAAGTTGTGATACTCTTCTATTAGCTTCATTTGGTTTGTTTTATCTATTACCTTAGTTGGTGGTTTGTATATCATGGTTCTGAGTTTCTTTTGCGTACCAGTTTTATGTTGCAACATATTGAATATTCTTTTAAATATTACTTTGTCTATAGACTCAAAAATAATGTCTTCACAAGATAATGAGAGCTCATTTATGCATTCTTGATTCGCGAATCTCATTAGCTTCTCCAAAATCGAAACGAGTTTCGGATATGGATTATCGCCAAAAGTCTTATTATTTTTGTTTCTTGTGGTAGCATCTTTCATTGTTAGCTTATTCTTGATGGAAACGGATTTCACATCAGATATATTGCGACAGTGCACTTCTATGATATCCTTTGTACCTATAATAGAAACTTTATTTTCTCTGCGCAGAATAAATTTTAATTTCATGATACCGGTGATGTCTGACAAACTCGTGCAATCTCAACAATAGAGTTGATCAGGTTCTATCGATGTCTGGGTGCTCTCGTCGTCGACTATCTTATTTTCTATTTCTTTTTTAGAGGCCATTTGCCTGGCAATAGCTAATATTTTCTTCTTCGTGGTTTCATCGTTTTCTGGAGGTATCATTGCCTTTAAGGTATCAGAGTCTAGCTTGATCCTTGATAATGCATCAGCATTGGTGTTCATACTACCTTACTTATATACAATGGAAAAATCGTAATCAGACAGGTCTACACGAATTCTAGTAAGTTTTGACGAACGATTTTTATGTGTAAACAAAGATGCCAGTGGTCTTTGATCAGTCATAACCACAAATTTTCTTCCATAGAAGTAGGGTCTAAAGAAGTTTATCTCCCAATGTATGGCTAAAAGTTCTTTCTCGATAGTAGGTTTGTTAATATCTTGTTTAGCCAAAGATTTACTCGCGTAAAAAATTGGTAAATCTTGGCCAATTTCTCCTTGAGATAGGACTGCGCCTAAAGCGTAGTTAGAAGCGTCAGTTGTTAATATGAAAGGTTTGTTGAAATTTGGATACTGAAAGATTGGAGGTTCTATCAATGTTCTCTTTAAAGTTTCGTATGCATTCTGACATTCTTCAGTCCAGTTAAATGTTACATTCTTCTTTCGTAAAGTATTCAAACACTGCGCCGTTTCAGCAAATTTAGGAATAAAACGCCTGTAATAGTTGCAGAACGCTACAAGTCTGCGTACTTCATCTGCATTCTTCGGGACTGGGTAGTTCCTGATGGTATCATTTTTAGCTGGATCAGTCTTGATACCTTCATTGGTTATCAAATGACCTAGGTACACTACCTCTGATCTCAAGAACTGGCATTTTTCAGGATTTAATTTTAAATTGTACTGACGCAGCCTTTGTAATACTTTACGAAGATTGTCATTATGATGTTTGATGCTGCAACCGAGTACTATAATGTCATCAACATACAGGAATGCTTAGTGACTTGGACCACTAAGTGCTATATTCAACATCCTTTGAAAGCTGTTTGATGAAATTTTCAATCCGAATGGTAATCTTTTAAATTGATAATGTCCATTACTGGTGGAGCATGCTGTCAATTGTCTTGACTCTTTCTCAAGTTCAATTTGATGAAAAGAGCCAGTCATATCCAGCGTAGAGAAATATTTCGCTCTACCTAACTTGTCTAAGACGTCTTCAAGTCTCGTCAAAGGAAACTTGTCGCTGACTATCTTGTCATTAAGTCGTTTGAAATCCACAACCAGTCGCCATGTAGCCTTTCCATCTGCACTCTTTTTTGGTACAACCAAAAGAGGTGAGTTGTAGGGGCTTATCGACGGTTCTATGATGCCATTTGTTTCAAGGTCTTTAACCTGTTGTTGGATCTCTTCATTCTGGGATTGTGGCAATCTATAATTTTTAATATAAATCGGATTTTTGTCTACGGTTTGTAACCTCTGTAAAAATTGTTGGTTTCGAGTTTTACTCCATCCAAATGAAACACAACTTGAAAGTTCTCTACTATCTCAAGTAAATTATACATCGCGGATCCGTCCAGAATATCTTTGTTCATAACCTCTAGAGGCTTCTTGAATCTATCTTTGGTATGTTGTTGTTTTCCCCACTTGAAAATGTCATAGTGTTTTAACGGTTCTACTTCAACGTTAAAGTTTCTTATGACAATATTCTCGTCATTAGTGTTCAATATTTTTATGTGTCGAACACCTTTTGCAGGTATGGTAGTATTTCCTACAAAAACACCTTTTTCAATTTCCGTGTTAAAGACGATACTATCCTCAGAAACTTCTATATTAACTGGAATAATCATCTCAGTTCTGGCCGAAATATTAATTTGAGAATGCTCCTGTCTTCGTGTGTGCATTGGTAGTATGATATCTTCATCGTTTACGTTAAAAGTTATTGTAAACGTCTCGTAATCGATTTTACATAAGTAACGCAACGTTTAGGCTGTACCGATGATTCCATTCGTGCTTATCGGAAAATTCCATTGCACAACGTGGAATAATTCTTTTAGCTTGTGATCCCCAATTAGCAGATCTAGATAAGCTGTACCCAAAGATGTAGTTACTTCTTTAGTAATGCCCGTTAATTTAATTCTATTACTAGTTTCTATTGAGTTCTCTAAATTATAGTAGATGCTCTCCTTGCAAATTGACACATCTGCTCCAGTATTGATTTAAAATAGTAAATACCTTTCTGAATTACAGTTATAAATTCTTACAAAATTTGTACAGTTTTCAGTAATCCTAAATATTTTTCTTTCTAGTGTTGAATTCTTTGATCCGGGAGGTTCTGAAGATCCTCTCCAGAACCCTGCACGTTTCCCTGATCGGTAACAACGTGTACATTCGTTCATTCACTATTGTAATTCCTATTATTGTTATTATTACCATAGTTATCGTTGTATGCCTATAACTTTTTCTTCTACCATTACGTCTACGGCCTCTATAATTGCCATTGTTTCGGTTATTTTCGTAACGAGTGTTTATATCATTGCCGTTACCATTATTGCTGTTGCTGTTCTTATAACTGCGATTGCTATTATAATTGTTTGAATCATTGTTATTTGAATTATACCTCTGACCGTTGTTTTTCCTATTGCGGTTACCTTGTTTTCTACTTTTTCTGTCTGAATCATTAGTGAAATGCATCACGCTATTGGTAGCTTGCGTTTTCCAACTCTTGCGCAAGAGATACGGCTTCAGCAAAGCTTTTTGGCCTTGCTGAGAAAATGGTGCTTCTCAGCTGATCATTTAGTCCGTTTTTGTTGTAGGCTTTTCGCATCACCACCCATGGCATCGAATTGATCATCTTTTGAACAAACTTCTTTTCATCAAGATTCCTCGAGCAGTTTGCCTAGGCGGATTACTCGATTACTACATGTCGTGCTCCGCGAAGCTCAGGAGGAAGTGGGCATAATTTTATGATTCCCGCCAGCTTTTGCTGGTTGCCAATATACAGGGCGGTTGCGGTTATATGCTAACATGGAGTGACTTTACTTGAAATTTTCCAAATTGCTCTCAATTAGTTCTTAGCATTCGAGAGAATTTAGTATTTCTAGCCTCTGTTGTTCCTTAGATTAGTCTCTTAGACAAAAGAATGCCTTCAAATAGGCTTTATTTGAATTTCTTGGCAAAACTTTAAACTTAAAAGCTAATATTCTTGAAATATTGAATAATATTTCCTTGGTTTAAGAGAGCAATTTGAGTTTAAAAACGGAAATTTATAATAGACGTCATAGTCTTAATAAAGTTGTCTATTCACTTCCAAAATGTTTATTTACAGTTTCAAGAAGCCACCAAAATAAAAAAAAAAGCAGCCATCCTTATCTGAAATTATATTGAGCTTATAACCCTCCATCTCCAAGATGCAGATGTTCTTGTTTCCAAGGCCTAGTTGCTAGCCACTCTTTTTGTTTAAAGACTGATTTCGTTATATTGTTGTAGAAAAACGACAAAGGTCTTTCGTTATTGTAAAAAATATGAACAAATTTTTAAGACGTATTTTATTATGCAAAATTCACTATAGATGTATTCAATATTTAATTACTAAAATCGAATTCTGGAGAAATAGCGGCCACAATATAGGAAATTCCTTACGTTGACCAAACAACTGCTTTTGTATGTTTCATAAACAAATTCAATACACAAGTTTTACTGTGTTTATAATCTTGACCTAGATTTAATGATGTCAAAATATATTTTGTCTCAGGAAAACTGTATAGTCACCAGTATGTGGCTTATTTTTTAAATCTAATGGCTTGAAATTCAAAAAGAGCAATTTTTCCAAGTAAATAGGGCCCTGGGGCTAATAATTTGTATTACTTGGGCGAAAATGAAAGAAATAACCAAATCTATAAGCTTATGAAAAATTTAAAAAAAAATTTCTTGGTATCGTGCTTAAATCCATTTGTTTTTTATTATCTGAAAATTCATCAATAACGCATTCAGTGACAGGTCTTTAATTCAAAATATGTTAACAGCATACGCATTAGGTCCGCCTCTTTGTGATACTTCAAATATAGTGGCATGCCATATTTACTCCTCGCGACCATGGCTTCCTAATGCGGTCACTGCAAAAAGCCTTATTGAGTGCTAACAAAGGAACTTTGTTGGAGTTTAAAGCGCTTTTCAAATTAGAATGAAGTATTGTTACCATTCATCGAATAATTGTAATAAAAATTGTACAACAGCCAAATAACAGGAAGCAATAAAAAGAAAAAAACCCAGTTCCGCCTCATAATGACTAATCTGAAAATTAAGCAAAAATAAATTCAGTCAAGTTTTGAATAATGTAATTATTAGACATTGTGTAGATCAAACCTAACAAATCCAAAATATTTTCAGTTGACTTTCAGTATGTATTTTTGGATTACTTCAAGTTTTATTAGAACTAGAAATAAAGCCAATACCTAGGAGCCATTTTTGGGATTTTTTATTTTCGGTTCTCTTTTCAATTCCATGGCAAAATAGATGAGTTTGAAATTTCAAGCCATGATTACTTCTAGGATTTAACTCTACAGGTAGGCATGCATATGTAATGAACACAATAAAGAAAGGATCTCACAGTGCTTTGCGCAATTATTTATTTTGATGCATAAATTTCTCTATTAATCCCATTTTCAACATTATTTTTACGTAAATACATGAAATTATTAAATAAGCGCCTAAGAAGTATCAGTGAAAAAGAGAACATTAAAGTCTTACTTTCTCGTTATGAATTCGCCATCTATTGCTTAATCATATGCTGGACTGATTGCTGACCTAAACATAAACCTGCCTGAACCTAAACTAGATTGACTGGATTTATAGGCATTTGGTAATTGAATTTTGCAATTAGTCCGTGCGGAAAAATCCTATGCAAAAAGGCTGGGCCAAACATCGAAAAGCTAACGTCCGACTGAAAGTTGGCAAATGGAAAGGCGTAGGTCAAACAGGTCTCGAATCGAACCTAGTCACTTTGCTCGAACATATCAAGTTGTTTACCTAGCCTCGTTCCATGAACAATTTTTATTGATAGCAAACATTGCAATTAAACACTCAATTTGTACTGTAGCGGCAGTGCTAGTAAGAGTGGTAATTTGGCATGCTTGAAATTCACAAGAATACTTGGCAAGGACAGGTCATTTTACATGTGGTCAGTTACTAATAATGACGGCATTGTAGAAAATACCTGTTGAATGTAAAATTCTTAAGATGACATGTTCGAGAAGGTTTCCACCGCGGACCTACGTAGTTAGTTCGGAGAAGATGAATTTATTTTGTGACAATGGAATGTTTGTCAACCTCTTATCATGGACTTGAGTGAAGATACCCTCAGGGAGTAGTGACAAGTGGTGAGTTGTAAATTTATCGATACATTTGCAAGTCAAGAGGGCATGCTAAAGAACTTCAATTTACCTTTTTGGTTGAATGAGGCAGTGAAATGGTATCCACTCAAATTTGCAACGAAATCGATGAGTTTAGATTTTGCCTAAGTATACTATAAAAAATACACAATTCAAAGGGTTTAAGTTTTTTTCACTCAATCAAATAATGTGATCCCTAATTCATGATTTATAAATTGTTTTATAAAGTAGAAGAAAGTTAAATCACAAAATAAAGATCGGAAATGAAGAACGTTCAATGACTATAATAAAACAAGATTAAATTAGGCTCATTGCATTGGAAATATATGTACATAGCCCATCAATTGCTCCTCACAAATTTTTGAAACGCTGATGATTAGAGAGGAGATTTTTCAGCGCTTCTTTGTTCATATTATTTTAGCAAGCACAATTTTAAACCATTTATATACCTTCTTGAAGATAGTCCAAGCTGTTCTTATATTGGGGGTAGTTTCATACATCAAAAGTAGAATCAATGAATGCTGATTGTCTTCTTAACATTGATTTCATTCCCCGTAGACAGTCCTTGAGCTCTTGCTCCATCGATTCGATATTCTTAGAATATTTTATGGTTTTTGCTAACAGAGCTTGGAAAAGCAGGTCACAATGTGTTGGATGAGTTTTTTTAGTGGCTGGGAGATAAATGTCATTTATGCACTGAGTGTGGGCTTCTATACCCGCGAGCGACTGAACTACCCACTAAACACCTTCTCTGTCAATCCGAGAACCCAGCCTGGAACCGTTTGATACGAGACCTGGGTCTCGTCTTCTTACGCCGTGAGGCACCTTCAAGCTGGAGGATCCCTCTTCTAGCGGAAGGGGAGAGAGGAATTGCCAGACAAGTGATCCCCGAGCCCCTGCTGTGAAACTAACTTGTATGAGCTTAGTAGACCAATCAGACCACATCCTCAAAGCCTTTCAAAATACTGTTTCAATTCTTTTCAAGGACCTTTTTCCAAATTCCTTGGGCTACTCCAATTTTTAAGTACACACATTTTATACAGGAATTTTACTGATTTGGTGCAAAGTTAGGTCTTTGTTCTTAGCACTTGCGAATGGCATTTTTTCGACATTTTTGAGGGTTTGTATTAAAATACCAAACCCTATTGAAATCGTGACCTGTGTCCGTCTATCCATCCGGCCATCTGTATGTCACGGCAGTTTTATTCCGAACTTATAGAAGCCACAGCCATGAAACTTTATGGAAAGATCGGAAGTTTGTCACCCCTAACTACTGGGGGCCTGGGGTTCCGACTTTGCTCGCGGCAGACGGGCGTGGGCGCCAACTCACTGTTTTGGCCTAGGTCCCACACTTGACCGCCCAGCGAGTAAGGCGGTTTCCGAAGCTCGTTCCATGAACACACCTTCCACTAAGAAAACGCACAAAATATCACTAGTCGGGGTGGACCCTATCTCCTTCAACTAACGCTTCACCACTCAAACACCACCGAAGAATCAACTAATTAACGTACACCCGCGCCCGATATTTTCCCGAGCCAACCCGTTAAACTTTCTGAAAAAACAAATTCTGTATTTTCGAAGTGAATTTATTATGAAATAATACCACTTTCCTTGATATGAAAGGAATTTAATTGAAACAGGTGTAAAGTGTAGATAAGCATACAATTTATGAAATAAAGTTTATCAACAAAAAAACAAATCTTAAGAATTTTTCCGACTAACCTCTGTGACCTAACCCAGCTAATAAGGAGACCTCCTAGTAGAACTCCCGTCATCGACGGCACGGCGAAAAAGATCTCGCACTGACTCTACGCACGCTTCGTGCAATGGCCAATATCCTTCTCCCTGTAGTGATTGACGTCGACAACAATTTTCTTAGTTCTATTTTTCTTCCCTTTTTTTCCTCCTTGTTTTAGGGTTTTGTAAAATAATTTTACAAAACCCTACTAAAATCGCGACCCGTCTGTCAATCCGTCCGTGTGTCACAGCAATTTTTCTCGCAAAGTACTTAAGCTAGAAATACCAAATTTTACACACAGATGTAAAGTGATGCTTTCTTATAAGTTCAGCTACAAAAAAAAATTTATGAGGCATTTGAGGGGGGTCTCCCCATAGAGGGGAGCGGCCCCCGAAAAAATAATTTCATCAAAGGTAGTCAATATGGGTATCATATGAAAGGTCTAAACGAGAACTTTTAAAAACAGTTCTTAAACTAACATTTTTTGCTTCAGGGGGCGCACATGAAGGGGAAATACACGAAAAATTTGTGTTCCCCCGCCCCTCGCGTTTGGACACCTGTCATCCAAAAAATCCGAAAAAATCATAAAGTCGAAATTCACGCAACTTTGTTAATAATAGTATGATCTTCGATTTTCATGTTTTTCCCAATAAAATCGTACACGTACCCTTAAACTCATCGGAATTCAATATTTGAGTAGTTACATATAAGGACCTAATACCCTGCAAGTTTGATGAAAATCAAATCATATTTGCGGAAATTATAGCCATTTAAAATTTCTGCAATTACAACAACAATAACACACGGTTTTGGTATTTTATGGATTTCTCATCGGTTCAGACACCACAATTTTGATTTGATCTTATTAAAACTCCCAGATAAGATTTACAACAATATACATTTTTGGAATTCATGATTTAAGTGATTTTTGTTAGTTTTGAACAAAATGGAGACCGTTGAAAATGGAGAAACAATGAGTTTTCTTTTAAATGTGCACATCTCTTTGACATGTTTCTTGACTTTATTTGTTGCTGGTGACCGTATTTCGGAGAAGTTGAGTACAAACCCCTTCTGACGTGACCGTAGGTCTGTTTACCCAACTCGTTTCCTATTTCTTTCGGAATTTCGCACCCTTTATTATCACTCACTTTTTTTTGCCTTCACCACTACACTTTTGAATCACAAAAGAGGGCTTTTTATTTCTCCCTCGCCCTTTTTTAACTCGTTCATAACGGAACATCGCTGATTCCGGAGTGAACCTTAAAGTTCTCCTTTTCTTGCAAAAATTGTATCCCGGTTTGTGCGATTGAGCAATTCCATTGTAATTTTCACCACACTTCAACTGGTGTTTCCGAAATTCTTAGGCGTAGAAATTTTTTTCGGAATTGACGCTGTGATGGACATTTGGCATATTACAAGTACAGTCGTACTATTATTTGTTTATGTTTGGTGCATTTGAGTGCTGGTGTTTACCAGGATTTTGAGTGGCGGGACTTTACTGAGGATTATCAGATAAGTAGTGCTTTTATATTTTATCCCTTGGACAAGACACTTTTTATGCCTTATTTCCTTCTTTTCTAGGTACCCAGTCGCTGCTGGAGGCAAAAATTGCTATTCGGCTGCCTATTCTCGGCCATGAGAAGTTTTCGAAGGACACACGATGTGGAGCACAACCTGGAGTAAGTTAAAACAAATGCTTGCAATGCAATTGCTATTTTCGTTGATTTTTTAGATGATAGTACACCTAAATTCGGTCGGACACGATATTGTCTAGGAGCAGTCGTCTTGATTTTGTATAAAATTGTATGTTCTGCTGGACTTGAAAGTTTTATGTGGGCTGTTACGGGCTTAGCAAATGGACTTTCAAGTGCAGACTTTTATTTCGCAATGCCCTTTCATCCATTCTTAACTGCTTGACTTCTTCTTTTGCATGATGATAATCGTCGCTATCTTTGACAGGCTTATCATCACCACTACCAGTATTCATTGAATCGATATTATCTTCTAACGATATTCCTGATATTTCACCCGTTGAAGTTTCAACTGGAGTTTCGAATATGCATTTGAGTTTTGAATCCATTAACTCTTCTGTTTGGACTTCCTTCCATAATTTATCGAAGTTTGTGACACCCTCAGCAACAACAAGATTTTGTACTATATACTTGAGTTTATTGTTGTGGGAATCATGTTGACCACCAGTTCTTCTACCACCAACACGTTAGTTTGTTCCGCCGCCTCCTCGAAAGTTACGATTCATGTTGCCACTGGAATTATTAGGTTTATTTGCAGAATCAAAGTGTTCTCCTTTTGCCTACGTTTTGGCGTAAGTCTGTTGATTCGAGGGTATGTGGAAAACAATTGCTTTTCCGTACGAGAAACTTTCGGAAAATGTAGCCACGTTCCCGCTTACGTTTGCAATTAATTTCTTTTTCGAGGAAAACCTGAACGTAGCTCACATATCAATGTGTAGTCTTCTAAGATAATATTTTGTTGTACAGCCATGTTTTTCCTTGATTGATTCATTAATTCAGTTTTGGTTTCAGTGACCAGGAGGCCATTTTTTTGCATACAAGTCTATTCATACGTACGTTGCCTTTGTTTTTGGAATCGATCTGGACTTAATGTCAACATCGTTGGCAAACGCTACGAGTGAAGTGGACTTATAGAGTAGTATGCCCGTGGTGGCTCAATAGATATTTACACAAAGCTTAGTTTTGTTCTGATCGCACGCATGTTAGCTGTTCCAAAATCCAAGCTATTTTAAACAAGTTGACTACACAGAACTACGCTCATGCCAAAAGTGTTTTGTGTTTAACTTACGATATGCAGACATATAAAATAATTTAATTCAAAAAAAACTTTAATGACATGCTTTGAAGAAAAAACTCTGCTCTATTTTAACCGGCCAAAATTTTGTTGCAATATTGCTAAAATCATTGACTGAGCCAAATCGTCAATATCTTTTTGCCATATCACATATTTGGAGAAAATACAATCAAAAGTGTCGTAACTGGTTCGATGGAATAGTCATCTAGTAGGGAAACCGTGTGTGATTGTTGTAATTAGAGATAATTTCACGCACCTCCCTCTTTTTTAGTAAAAAAGAGACTAGTAAAATAGTTTTGATATCTGTTTTGAAAAGAGCCCAATAAGACTTTTTATATGATACCCTAAAAAAAAAATATTTTTAAGGGCCACTCCTCCATAGAGGGAGACCCCCTTGAAATTCTTTGAAGTCATAGCTTGCTGCGGGGGATTTGAGTAGGTAGACAACTTAAACACCACTTAAACACCACCACCGGGAAGCATGGTACGAAGGATGCATCCTCGACCCAAACTGCGATAGGAAACTTTACTATATATTGTACATAGTTCTAGTAAAGTTAGAAATAAGAATAAATACAAATGTTAATGTCTTCAGTAGAGTAGACTTTAATTGCCTCAAGTTAGATTAATGCAGCTCAAGTTGGGCTCGACGAAGTTTACGATACCACTCCCGTATGTGCACAGTTGCTCCACAACGACATCATCTGTAATCAACAACCACGGATAGAATGAGTCATAAGAATGCGTAAGGAAGAAATGATCGTAGGAACCGACAAGATGAGGAAATTCATCGTCCACTCCCACGCTACATTCGCAGATTTTATCTATAAAAATCATTCGGATACTTTCGTTTCATTTATTTATTTATTTCCATCTTACAGACTGAATAATCCAATAACAATATGGAACCCTATTGCGGCTCACCAGTCGCTTACAGTGAGGCAGCGCACACACACGTGTCCACGGGAGCCATTTTTTGATTTCGTTCATTTGAGATGCAATTTTTAAGCTAAACGTGTAAGCTCGTCACTTAACCAAATGTTAACCAATGTGAAAGTGGATTAAAGCAGGAGGAAAGTTAGTTATTTTGTAATTATTCATATCAAGTTGTTACAATCTGTAGTAATTATAGTTTTGTGAACAATAATATTAACTTCGAAATGTATAAGTATTACAATATGGATCACCATCATGTTTTCAATATGAACTGGTGGTCAATATTGCAAACAATAACTTATGTTTGGTTTTTAAGCTTCAGAACATCAAAGATCAGACAAGCGTGGGAATGCAATTAAGACTGTACAAAAAAAGGAAATGGGCTTTTTGAAAGCATCTAAAACATATGTTGTACCGAAAATCAGCGCTTAAACGTTTGTCGAAGATAAAAAAACGATCACTTAGTGACTTTACTAACCATAAACTTGGGAGAAAGTCGACATTACCAAGTGAATTGGAAAATGAATTAACTGATAACATTCTCGAAATGGAGAAATCTGGATTTGGTCTAACACGCAGGGACATAAAATCTTTGGCTTATCAGCTAGCAGCGAAAAATAACATTGAGCATTCGTTTTTACATTATAGTGCATCTGCAGGTAGAACATGGCCGACATTATTCCTGAAGCGACATGCTAATCTATCCTTTCGCCGTACAACGGGAACATCAGTCGCAAGAATGAAAGGTTTTAATAAACAAAATGTAGATGCATTTTTTGATTTGATGAGAAAATCTATGAATGAAGTCCAGTATCCTGCAGTAAACATTTATAACGTAGACAAAACTGGTATTTCAGTCGTGCCATTGAAGATGCCGGAGATATTGGCACGAAAGGGCAAAAAACAAATCGGAACTGTAACATCAGCAGAACGTGGATCAAAAATCACTTGTGTAATATGTATGAGTGCAGGTGGTACATTTGTCACACCAATGATGATATTCCCGAGAAAACGTGACAAAAGGTGCTCCTCCGGGTGCCATTCATGCCTGTCATCCATCAGGATGGATACAACTTGAACTATTTACTCAATAGTTCAAGCATTTTTACAGCACGTGACACCAACTGCTACTTCCCTGGTTCTCTTGCTTTTCGATGGACATGCTAGTCACACGCGAAATATCAGGTTAGTGGATTTAGCGAGAGAAAACCACGTTTGCTTTCTGTCACTGCCCCCACACACAAGTCACAAAAAACAACCCCTTGATAAAACATTTATGGGTCCATTAAAAAAGCACTTGACTGAAGAAACTCGCAAACGACTCCGAATGCAAACTCAAGCAGTGACACATTATGATATAGCAGAATTATTTGGTCAAGTCTACATAAGAGCTCAGCGTGCATAACTGGCCATTAATGGTTTCCGTGCTACTGGATATATCCCGTGAATTGAAATGTATTTCAAGATCATGACTTCATTGACGAAGACCTGCAGAAGTTGAAGAATCTTTTAATGACCCACCACCTAATGTCATGACACCTATTAGTGATAGTTACGGTAAAAGCTTGCCCGAGGCAGAAGCTGTTGAAGCTCCGGAAGCTTAACCAATGAATGAATGACTCTGCACACTGACGGAAATGACCACGCGAGTACGCAATCGAAAGATCCAACGACCATCATTGATGATTCATTGGCTGGTCACTCTACACTGTCTAGAACGTACTTGTCACCAAAAGTCTTATAGCCGATACTACGTTCAAAGAGAACTATCAGCAACAGAAAAAGAAGGGCTATTAGATCTATGATTTTAACATCATCACCTTATAGCAAGATTTATTGAAATTGATAAAAATAAATGAAGAAACAGAAAAATCGAAGCAAAAGAGACGTTTGACTTTCAGAAATAAATCGAATAGAACGCACAAGAAAACAGCCCAGAAGAAAAGAAAGATCTTGGAAGACAGAGATTTATATCCTGGAAGTACTGATGATTATTCAGTCAATGATAGTGTCGCGTGTTATGGCTCGCGGCCAATCATTTTAATGTTCTGGGAAAGTGAAAACAAACTGCCTTTTAAATTAAGTTAAAAGAGTTTGCTTACAAAGAATGCACAATATTGAATTTCACGATTTTACATATTGTATTTAAATGTCTATCAACTTTATATTTCAACTGTCTATATCACTTCACTACTAATCAATATCGCCTTTGCTTCGCGCTCCACTATATCACAGTTTTACTATCGCGGTTTTACTATCGCAGTTTTCCTATATCTCCCCATTCATTCAGCTCGGCTTTATATAGGGCCTCTAGTCATTCAATCCATTTCTCATACATTGGCGAACTACCTGAAATATTCGAGCAATCCTGAATGGCCACCATGACGTTACTTTCAGATATTGATCACGCTTGGTGGGTTTTTGTGGTTTCGCGTACGTCCGTTTTGTTGATCATCATGTTCTTAATAGCTGCGAAAAAAATTGCGACAGTAGCTTGAAGAATTATTTGCACATGTAACACTGCCCACCTCCTCAGTTCTTTTCGTCCCGAAAAGAAGTGTCGCCAGTTGTAGTCAAGTCTCCTTGGATGTTATATGGGACAAGACGGTCCTACTGACAGAATTTAACACTAGCTGTTTGGCTTAAATAGTTGCTTTCTGGTTGGGAATGGGGTAGCCCTCGGGCCAATTGCTGAAATAATTGGCCACAACCGGCGTATATCAATTTCCCCATTCGGATTCAGGAAAGGGTCCTGCGATGTCAACAGCAATCCTTTGAAATGGTACACCCATGTTGTAGATTTTCATTTGTCTCCTCAGTCGTCGCTTTAGACCTTTGACCGAAGCGCAAATTGTGCATCTGCGACACCGGTCCTCTACGTTTGATCGAGCGTGGAGCCAGTAGAACCTTTCCCGCAATTTCGCCAAGGTCTTGTTAGCACCAAAGTGACCTCCCGACGATCTTTCGTGCATTTCCTTAACCCCATCATGGATTCGGCTTTTGGGAAGTATAGTTTGCATCCTATAGGAGCTGCCATCCACCGTTTCCCATTTTTGCTTGAGTACGCCACCCTCCACCTGAAGGAAGTTCCATTGTGCCCAATCACTTTTCAGGGTGGCCCCATGCATCGAAACGTCCGTCCAATCAGGTCACCCAGTTGTCTCCTTCCATACGCGCAATGGTCCGATGTCTTCATCGACTAACTGGGCATTTCGAATCTCCTCCGATGACCAACCATCATCGAATTCGGCCGTTATTACTTGCAGATTAACGGTGGACTCCTTTTCCTCAATCTGCCGGCAATGTTTGCAGTTAGCTGGACATGGACGGTGAGGTAGGGCATCAGCATTTCCATAAACTCCGGTTTTCTGATGAACAATTTTGTAGTCGTATGACTGCAATCTTTCGATCCATCTCGCAACTTGTCCCTCAGACATTTTGAAATTAAGTAGCCATCTCAGCGATGCATGGTCCGTTCGAAGAACAAATTTCTGGCCATATAGGTACTTGTGGAACTAGTTGGTGGCCTCTATTATAGCCAATAGCTCCTTCCTGGTCACGCAGTAGTTCCTCTCACTTTTTAGGGAACTCGACTGTAATACGAGAGGTCTCTTTCTTCGCCATCGATCTGCTGGGAGAGTACAGCTCCAATTTCCCCGTTGCTTGCATCAGTGTCAACTACAATCATTTTGCCGGGCTTCGTATATGCCAGCACGGGTGATTCACACAGCTTCTCCTTCACGGTCCCATAAACTGCCTGGCATTATTCATTCCAGACATACGAGTGATTTTTCTCAGTTAGCTGATAGAGACACTTAGCTATTTTGGCAAAGTCTTTGACGAATCTTCGATAGTAGGCTGCCAGAACCAGAAAACTTCGTAGTTGGCGCTTGTTGTTTGGTGTTGGCCAGCTTTTTACGGCTTCAATTTCCTCAGGGTCTGCTTTGACCCCTTCTGCTGATACAACATGTCCAGGTCTTTTACTTCAGCTGCAAAAAGGGTACACTTGTCGAGACTAAGTTTCAAATTTGCCAGTCGCAATCGGGAGAAAACCTATTCTAAGTTCCGCACATGTTCTTCAAACGTTGTCATAACAACTATGATGTCATCTAGGTACACCAAGCAGGCCTTCCAGGTCAGGCCTCATAGCACGTATTCCATCAGGCGTTCAAAAGTGGCTGGAGCATTGCAAAGCCCAAATGGCATCACCGCAAATTGCCACAATCTGGTCCCAACTGAAAATGCCGTCTTCCCTCGGTCCTTCTTGTCGATTTCTATTCTAATTCTAGTCAGAATTATACACATTAAGTAAATTAATTAAAACTCAACCTAACCAAGCGTAACAAAAACCATAAACAAAAAGCAACAAGAAATTTCGATTGTCTTTATAAGTCACCATTCAGCCACCAATATCGTGATAAATGAGTCTCAGTTCCATCAATTTCAACAAACCTCGCAACAGCATATATCCATCACGAATGTTCAACTCTTGTGTTCAAATTCGATGGATATTCTATCTTCCATTTTTTCCATATGGGTATGAAAGTTTTCGGTAAGACTAATCTCCATTTAATCGTTTGATTGATTTAGAAAATTCCAATTTTTTTGTTTTTATTTTTCAAGCACAAACACATATGTCTGAGACACATAAATGAATTCATAAAACGCCAGTTTTGAAGTAAGTTCCAACAAAATCCCCTTCTCCCCAAATACACAAAAATGAAATCCAACTGTTATAATTTCTTGGTGGCAAAAATGTAGACATAGTTAAAGGGAAAGATGCTCGTAGTTTGGCATGTTATTGTATTAAAGTCATTCATTCTAGGGCCTGACCTTCGCAGATTTAAATTATTGTATTTTAATGTGTAATAAGAGATTTTAAGCGGCACCTCAGTAGCCATCGATATTAACGTTTTTAATAATCGGATCTTTAATTTCCCGTTCTACGAAAAAATTTCTTGTCGTCAAAATTTTGTCCGGAGGAAAGTATAAAAATGAATGGCTTTGAGGATGCAAACACATTAAAAAACTCTTTAGCTGGCCTTGTCTTCTGTTTTCCTCAGAAACTAACGTTTGGCGGAATTCCGGGTTTTCAGACACCAGTAATTTGCACAAATCTTTAAGACAAAAAATAAAATATCTCAAGAGCATCTGCGCTGCATATTGGCTTGAAAAAAGTTTGGTAATTTTTCACGTATTGAAACAATGATCAATAACCAGTGGTCACTGTACATTAAAGCACACAACGACCAAGTCAAAAAAATCGTGAAAATTTAAAATGCCTCATCGATGTTTTGTCTTTTCTTGGTACCCAAGAACTGGTTTTTCGTGGCCAGAATAAATCTTCTGGTTCGCCTAATAGAGGCAATTATGTGGAAACCATTTCACTCAAAACGTTTTTCAGGCTTGTCAAAAAATATTCAAAATGATTTGATTAGTTCAATTTCTACCATTATTTTCGATACTATCCGCAAGGAAATTGAGAAGTCTTCTTTTGTATCAATAATGCTAGACGAAACAACTGATGTATCCACAAAGTCTCAGCTTTTCACAATATTAAGGTACGTTACTGAATTATATATACAGGAATGTTTTCTTGGCTTTTCAGATGTATCTACTGATAGAACAGCTTCAGCTCTATATGATCAAGTGAAATATTATGCAAGTTTGAATGTGAAGGAAAATTAGTTTCACAAAGTTATGATGGAGCGGCGGTTATGTCTGATGAAGTAAGCAGCTTACAAAAAAGGGTGAGAGAAAGTTTTGCAGATGCAACATTTGTACATTGTTTTGCCCATAGATTAAACTTAACTCTTTCAAAGTCTTGCGAAAAAATCAAAGAGTGCCGAATTTCCTTTTTGAGTTTGCGTGGTTATTCATCATTTTTAGTCACTCTGCTAAAAAGTGTTCGAAATTCGATGCATTCGTAAAAAGACAATTGCCTAGAGTTGTTACTACTAGATGGAACATTAATGGCCGCTTAGTAACAACCATATTTGAAAATTTAGCAGATTTAGAAAATCTTCTCTTAGATATCGTAAATACTGGTGCCTGAAACAGTGAAGCTTTTAACGCTGCAAAAGAGCTTCTAGCAACTATAACTGATTTTAAATTTTATTTTTTTTTGTCTGTATTTGCATCAATTTTTCCATTTTGTGATATTTTATTTAACATTTTCCAAACAAAACCTAATGACATTTTGTCCTGCATTAAGAAAATTGGTGATTTCAAAAAGAGCCTCCAAGACATTCGATCAAATTCCGATTCATTTTTCAAAGATACAATGGACAAGTGTGACCTTCCTTCCAACCGAAAAAAAATCCGGACATTTGGGGGATGGAGAAATAAACTTAGAATCAAGTTATAGGCAGCTTTTTTTGAAATCCTGGACAACATAAGCCAAGAGTTGAATGTAAGATTCGAACCACTAAACTAATTGAAATTTTTAGAATCGCTGAATACTTCCTTTTACCCGAATTTTTCCACTAAGTTTTCGAGTTCACTTTCATTAATTTGCAGCAATCTTACCCAAACAGATGTGACTTTTGTCCTTACGCACAGAGGGCTCAGTCCTTTTTTCTGATTTTGATATGAAGGGTAAAAACTTCAAAGAAATTTTTCATTATTTTCTGAAAAATTAACTTGGCAGCTGTTTTCCCGATTTTTTCAAACTTTCACCGTTAGTTTTAACTATACCAGCAACAATGGCTTCAGCAGAGCGTAGCTTTTCAACATTTAAAAGAATGAAAAATTAATTTAGAAATTCTACCGGGGAAGAACGTCTAAGTAATTTGTCACTTCCTCCTCAGTGCTGATAAAACGTATGATCCAATCATTGACAATTTTGCAGCGCAAAAGGAGAGAAGAATAAATTTAATTTATAAATTTTAACGCGGCTTTATAAAAATATTATACTTCAATATAATTATTTTATCAAAACTTTCATCATGACACAACCGCTCTGTTTGGCCCATTAGCAGACCATTCCTCGCATTCAATCGTCGCCACCGCAATTAACTGGTTAAAAAAAAACGATACGAAATCATGATTAAATTTATTAAATTACAGATGTAACTATCTAATGAATATTATAGTAAAATTTGTATTATACTTATATTATAATGTTAACCCAAGACCATAGATGGAGCTAAAACCGAATTATGTAGTAGAATAAGTAATCACTAGTACTTAATGATTTTTGACTAGTTTCCGCCTTTTAGGGTTGAATTGGCTGTCGGCGAGTAAAGTTGAATGTGTATTCGCTCCCGCATTTTAGTTAAAATCGCCATGTGTGCTCGGTCACCCATTACGGATGAATATATTGATTATAAAAAATTTAACCATTGTTTATTTTACGTACATTCCAGTTAAAACATTTTCTGTGGTCCGTCGAGATAATTTGTGCGAAACACGCTCAGTTTTCATTTTTCTTTGAATAAATACTTTTGAACGTAAATTTTTATTTTATTTTACAATGCAAAATCAAACAAAAGTTTAATATATGTATTAACTTATTTTATCCTTCAGCATTCCTTTTAACCATCTGTTTGTTGTTGCCTTTTCCGGCAAACTACTTTGCTGGCCATTATTGGGGGCATAACTGCTTCCTAAACTGTTGGATATATTGATGGCTAGCAAAGTATTTTGTCTTCGTTGTCTTCCTCTCCTGGCAAGAAAACTCTAAACCTTCTCGTGGTTATTGCTGGACAAGTTAATTTTTTGGTGTTGGAGATGAAATCATTGATAAGGAGCACGCTTAAATAAAGTTTGATAAGTTATACATTAAATTGACTGATTAGGGCACTTCCCTACGAAAATCTCATTCCAGTTTAAATATTTTAAAGCCGTAATAATAATACATTTGCGATCATAGTTTTCTACATAATAAAATTGCAAGCAGGTTTTTAGAAAAGTGAAAAACATTTTTTTGAGCTGAATCAACTTTGTAGAGTTTAAATTCTGTTTTTTTTTTTTACCTTTGTATATTAAATGGAAGTCGATCGCCTGTAAATTCGCTTATTTAATATACTAAAGTTAGAAATTTAAAATAATTCACATAAAGTACAAGGTTCCTTTGAAACCCACGTGCCGCCACTGGTTTGCAACGTGTTTGGAACTAGGCTCCAAATTAATTGTTTTTGTCCAGTGTTGCAAATTTAGCATATTTATGCTAGTTTTGGTATATTTTCATGTTGTTTGGCATATTTTTCCGGTGTTTAGCATATAGCCTACGAAACTTGTCCACCTGAAAGAACGCTAATTTTAAAAATCGATATTATCGGTAGCTAAACAACACAAACGATGCGCTGAATAGCCCAGTTAATACTACAAAAAAGTCATTGACTATCATTCAAAAATGAAATAGTGTCTGCTCGGTTTAACTTCGGAGTTTGCGACTGCGATTTTTTAAAATTCCCGCTCTTTCCTGTGAATAGCTTTCGTTTCCATGTCCCATTGTGCTACAATCTAAAAACAAACCATGGAGCAAAAAACTAAGGAAACCTAGAAACTCTCTGTACGTGATGGAAGCAAACCTACTTTTAAAATCTACTTACCCTTCCCGTCGTTTGTTTCTAGCGAGCGACGCCGTATTAATTAGTTCAACTGCACATATCAGCTCAGACGTGTAGGTGCACCCTCACTGTATACGAGGGAAACAAGCATCCTTTCAAAATCTGCTTCCCCCTGCCGTCTTTTGTTTTTTTGCGAGCGACACCTTGCTAATTAATTCAACTTCAAATATCTGCGCAGAGGTGTAGGTGGATTCTTTTTTTTAGGCTCACAGATCTGCGATCAGAACATGACTTAATATGTGGGCTGAAATGACACTCCTTCATGTTTCTACGCCTTTGCCACTTGTAAAAGGGTCATCAAAAATAGAGAAGCGAAGCTTCTTTCATACATACCGGGGATTTCCTATTTCCCGTTCATTTATCGAAAAAATTGAAATTCAAGTTCATTCAATGTTCTACCGCGTACATAACAATACCATGATTCTCATTAAAATTTAAAGTTGTTACGTAGTGAAAAGTGTTGTAAAGTGTTTGATTTACCCGGCACAGTTAGCATTACAGGTTGGACTGGGAAAAAGTGCCCGATTTTAAAGAGTGATTGCAACCTGTTGAAAATGATACGACAAAAGCATACTGTAAGTACTGCAAATGTGATACAGGGTTTTCCAATAAGAGGTGTTATTTTGATATTAAAAGAAAAATGCCATTTTTAAAGGTTTTGTAAAATAATTTTACAAAACCCTACTAGTTTCGCGACCAGTCTGTCCATCCGTTCGTGTGTCACAGCAGTTTTTCTCGGAAACTACTTAAGCTAGAAACATCAAATTTTGTGTGCAGGTGTAAAGTGGTGATCTCTTCAAAGTTCTACTACAAAAAAAATTTATACGGTATTTAAGGGGGTCTCCCCATATAGGAGAGTGACCACCTGAAAAAAAATTTCATTGCAGGTAGCCAATATGGATATCAAATGAAAGGTCTTGATGAGAACTTTTCAAAACGGGTCTTAGTTTGGCAAAATTTGCTTCGAAGGGCGCACAGGGAGGGGAAATACACGAAAAATTTGTGTCCCCCAACCTCGCGATTGGACACCTGTGATCCGAAAAATCAGAAAAAAATCAAGAATGTAGGCCTTGGTGAGTACAACAACAACAAATACGTGAGAAGTCGCAATTCACTCAACTTTGTTAGTAATAGTATGATTTATCGATTTTATGTTTTCTTGAATAAAATCTTAACAGTACCCTTGGATTCAACGAAATTCAGTACGTAGATGTCTACTTATAAGATTGATCTATTCTGAAAGTTTCATAAAGATTGAATCATATTTAGCGAAGTTATAGTGGTTTGAATTTTCCTGTATTACTATGGAACAATATGCGCTGCATTTATTACTATGGCAACATACGAGTACATATGGCTATGGAACAACATGCGCTTTTTACCGACTCAGACACTACAGTTTTGCTAGGATAAGCATCAATATTTCAGGAATGATAGGTGTCACGTATATCTTTGAGAATCGGTTCAGCCAGTGGTATCAATAATCGTAAAACAAAACAGTGGCTGTTTTAAATGCGAAGATTGAATAATTTGGAGTTATTTTTTCCCAATTTCAACGTTTAAGGTGCATGCTTTGAACACTTGATTCAATTTTATGAATGACTGAAGATGAGTACCTACAATTAATGCTCATAAGCGAAACAAGTCAAGGAGGTGGGAGAGAGCTCCTAGCAAAAGGGTTTTGTAACCATTCTAGGATTAGAAAAAAATTGCCATTAATCGACGATAACTGTATAGGAGAGTGGCCCCTGAAAAAAAAATTCATCAAACGTAGCCGATATGAGTATGAAATAAAAGTTTTCATGGTTGTTGTTAAACTGTCAGTTTTTGTTTCAGTGGGGGCACAGGGGGGAAATACATGAAAAATGTGTTTCCTCCGTCGCGGATGGACATCAGAAATAATTATCAAGGGAGATATTTATGAGTATAACAATACCAAAAACCTCAGAAGTCGAAGTTCGTTCAACTTTGTTAATAAAAGTATGATCTTCGTATTTCATATTTTCTCCAATAAAATCGTCTTTGACATGTTTCTTGATTTGATTCGATCTGGTGACTGCATTTTGTAAATTGAATACAAAACCCTTCTGACATGAGCGTAGGTCTGTTTACCAAGCTTGTTAATATAAATGATTGGGTGTTTATTTGATTATAAAGAAGAACGTATGTTTGTTAATAGTAGAAAATAACATCAGGCAAATGAAATCCATGACCACGATTACAGGACCATATCCTTTTCATGAAATTTTCCATAGCCAAATCGCAAAGTGGCTGCCCTATATCCTCAATAGCCTCACGCATTCCATCTTTGAGGTCTTTAATCGCCGCTGGGCTATTGGCGTAGACCTTTTCTTACACATGGCTCCAAAGAAAGAAGTTGCAAGGTGTTAAATCACAAGATCTCGGTGGCGAATTGTGATCACATCTTCGAGAGATAACACGGTCCGGAAACTTTTCCCGTAAAAGATCAATGGTTTTGTTGCTTGTGTGGCACATAGCGCCGTCTTGTTGAAAATAAACGTTATCTAATTCCGGCCATAAAAAATCAATAATCGTCTCTCGATAGCGCAATCTATTTACTGTAACTGTTTCTCCAGCCTCAAAGTAAGGTCCAATGACTCCGCCGGACCATAAACCGCACCAAACAGTCACACATTGAGGATAAAGAGCCTTTTCAACAATAATTCTTGGGTTCTCGGAGACCCAGATGCGACAATTTTGCTTGTTGACGAAGCCAGCGAGGTGGAAATGGGCCTCATCACTCAAGATGATTTTTCGATGGTATCCCGGATCATTTTCATGCATTTCAAGGACCCAATCAGCAAAGATACGACGTTGTTGATGATCAACCGGCTTGAGTTCGTGTGTCAACTGAACTTTATAGGCATTAAAACCCAAAACTTTATGCATAATACGGTGTAATGACGTTTATGGAATGCCTAATTCCAAAGAATGACAAAAAATTGACAAATCTGGATTTTCTTCAACACTTTCGGCTACAGCAGCAATATTCACGGGTTTTATTCTTCACATCATTAAATTGTCCCAACAGTTCGAATTTTCTCACCGATTTCTGTATTGCGGTCCGACAAGATGCTTCACGACACCTCAAAAATGTTCGAGTTTTACGAACCGTCTCTGCCAAATTTTCACCATTTTTATAATGGATTTTAATAATTTCAGTGCGTTGTTGAAGCGTGTATTGTTCCATTTTTATAAATGGTGCAGTTCTTACTTGTCAAATATAAATAATGACAGCTTCAAAAGTGACATCTACCGAAATAGCGCTCTATTCAAAATAACCCTCTTATTGGAAAACCATTTATTATTGCAAAAGTGCATTGGCTAAAGTTACACACCTCATCAGCAAAACATAAAAAACCCGTACAACCAATAAAGAGCCAGAAAGTAATTAAGTTTCCCAAAAGAAGGGATATAACTACAAAGAAAGCAAGTGTAGAAGCTTCATTAGCTATGTTTGTGTACGCACATTGTTCAATTATGGCTGTTGACCATATATCCGAGCTAAGTAAAAACAGAGACAAAATGTACACAAAATTTTTCGGCACCTCATTTTATAAAAGGAACCGTGTCAGATTTGGGAGGTAATGATTATAGTCTCTTGCAGGATGAGTCTACAGGCATATCCATCAGCAAAATGTTGGTAGTATCGATAAGATATTTCAGCCAATCTTTGAAGACTATAATATCCACCTTCTTGGGGTTAGTCGAGATTGAGTATCGTCAACGGCATCCAAGGATTATTGTCTGCCCTCAATTTGGATATAAAAAATTGATAGACATCGGCACAGGTAACGCTACGGTAATGACTAGTACTAACAATGGAATGCATGCCTTATTAAAAAAAGCAACTGGCAATGATCATTTGGTTTTAGTTTGCTGCGTGTGCTATTCATCACAGTTGGCTTGAAACGATTTTCAGTTTAAAACCGCTCGAACGTCGAGATTTCCCGAAGGAGCTCTAAACCGACCTTTCATTGGTTCTAGACGTTAAGTCTTGGAACGTGACAACGGACTGTACCCTTCAGGTAAACAAGTCCGGGCACCCTTAGTCTACTCCAAGGTGGCTGCTGGCTAGTTAGCTAGTTTGGAGAGAAGTTCGGTCGCGGGTGTTACGCGAGCAGGCTAATTCCAAAATACAAGAATTCAGCCACCGGTTCACATACCTGATTTAATAAAGCGTCGAAAACACAACCATACGCAAACGAAAACTATCTCTACTTTATTCCGTATTTCTTCTATTCCTTCAGGGCACACAAAAAACTGGATCTAATTCCGCGTTCCCGAATATCACCGACGCGGTACCGAAAAATATCGTACTCTAACTCGAAATCGGAACAATCTACTCTAATAAAAGAAACGCCAAGCAAACTATGGTACCGCGTACTGAGCGCTACGCGAGATCGGCCATCCGCGGATTTCTAAAACCCTACCCTTGTGACGGCATACTTAGCGTTCGCCTACGGGACGGGGTTTTCCCGGTACGATGGAAGGTGGCGAGGCTCGTGCTGATCAGCAAGGGGAAGGGAAATCCCGAATCGCCGTCTGCATACCGCCCGTTATGCATGCTAGACACGGCTAGGAAAGTGCTAGAGAAACTCATCAAGGGAAGACTCACTGACGCGATTCGTGCTGCTGGGGACCTATCTCCTCGGCAGTACGGCTTTAGAGCAGGACGTTCTACCATTGATGCGATTGCAGAGGTGGTGAACGCGGTCCAAAAGGCAGAGGCATATAGTCGCACCAAGCGACGGATCGTCCTGTTGGTGACACTCGACGTCAGGAATGCCTTCAACTCCGCTAGATGGGTGGATATTCTGGATACGCTGGAAAACTCTTTTCAAGTTCCAGAATATCTAATGCGGCTTTTGAGGAACTACCTAAAGGATCGAAGCCTGCTCTACGACACGACACAGGGCCAACGAAGGATGGCGGTTACATCGGGTGTTGCCCAGGGATCTATCCTTGGTCCGGACCTGTGGAACGTGTCTTACGACGGGCTACTGAGACTTGAGATGCCAGATGAGTCGCGCTTGGTCGGCTATGCGGATGATGTTGCGGCTCTGGTCGCCGGACGCACCGTTGAACAAGCGCAACTTAGGCTAGGTATGCTAATGCGCCGAGTGAGGGACTGGATGACTACTCGCGGGCTCAGTCTAGCACTGGAGAAAACCGAAGTGGTCATCTTGACAAAAAAGAGAATCCCTAGAGTAAGGATGATCAGTATTGGAGATATACAGATCGAATCAAAGCCAGCGGTGAAGTACCTGGGGCTACTGATCGACTCGAAGATGAGTTTCTCTGAGCAAATCAGGGCAACGGCTGAGAAGGCTGCTTCGGGAATATCGGCCCTGAGTCGACTTATGGCCAACGTAGGGGGACCCAGCCCATCAAGAAGACGCCTCTTGATGAGTGCTGTAGGGTCAGTGCTACTGTACGGAGCAGAGGTATGGGGCGACGCTCTCAGCAAGGAGGTATACCGAAAACGATTGGCACAGGTACAGAGAAGAGGAGCACTGAGAATTGCATCTTCGTATCCAACAGTCTCCGACTCGGCGGTGAGAGTGATTGCAGGCGTGATACCTGTCGCCCTCCTTGCTAGAGAGCGCCGCGCTATTTATCTGCGCCGAAACGAGGATGCGAGGGAGATGGTTGTCCGCGAGGAGAGACAACGCTCGCTCAACGATTGGCAGCAGTCTTGGAGGAATTGCACGAAGGGAAGGTGGACTGCGCGCCTCATCCCGGATGTGAGACCGTGGCTAAATCGAAAGCATGGTGAGACTGACTTCTATTTGACCCAGCTTTTGAGCGGGCACGGGTGTTTTCAGTCTTACCTGCACAAGATCGGCAAGTCACGGTCTCCCGATTGTCGGTTTTGCCCAGGAGAGGAGGACAATGCCTGTCACACATTTTTTGCGTGTACGAAATGGGCCAGGCTGCGAAGAGAACTCTACAGGGAGACGGGAGAGCTCACCCCGGATAATATAGTTGCGGTGATGCTCGAATCGGTTGACAAATGGAACCAGGTGGCACATTATGCTCGGGCAGTCCTAAAATATAAAAGGGACTCACAGCAGCCGGAGGCGCTGGGGCTGGGGGATCGCTCTTCTGGCAATTCCTCTTCCCCCCTCCCCTCCCGCTAGGAAAGGGACTCCCCAGCTTGAAGGCGCCCCACGGCGTAACAAAACGAGACCTGGCCCGAAGTAATGTGTCAAACGGTTCCAGGCTAGGTTCTCAGATTGACAGGGGAGGTGTTTAGTGGGTAGTCCAAGCGTATCCTCCATGGGAGTCCCACACTGCCAGACTCGGCGGGCATAAATGCCTTCACCTCCCTACCACAAAAAAAAAAAAAAAAAATTCCTGCTGGAAAAAAAGAAGGGTTCGCTGGAAAGGAAAGTCATTGTTATCTGATTTAGCAATGCATGTTATATATTTTTTTCCAGTTAATATGATTCTTGATTTCACTTGTAATTTTTCTCATACAATAAGACAAAAAAAAAATTTAAGCATAAACTGAAAGAGTGCCCAAGTAAAAAAAACATATAACAAATAATAATATTAAATAAACCTAAAGCTTTTCTTTAATAAAAATAAATGTATATATATATTTTTTTTATTCATTGTTTTTTTCTCTTATTTTAATTCAATTACAACATTTTGATATTGTTTATTTTTCGAGTTTGAAACCAACACGTTAAGCAAAATGCTATCGGCATAAAATATTAATGGTCAATATTATTTTTCGTTCTATTTTCTTCAACTATTCCTTCATTTTATTAGTTTGTAACATCTACTAACATCATATCTAATATAATTTTCTTTTTTTTATTTCAATTAAATTAATTTTCGTGAAAGGACAAATTCTGCATTACCGTGTTTGCTGCTTATCTACGTAATTTGCTTTTTATGAATGCTTAGCTATTATCATGGAGGGCAGTAGTGTGTAATATTGGGTTTTAATCATAATACAAGTGGTTTAAAGGAATTTATGACGTCATAAATTTAACATAATTTTTTTCCCCTTTTTGTTTCTTTTCGAAATCGAACTTCGAGGGTTATTTTGACATCCAAAAAAATTAAAGATTTCAATAGCTTTAGCGATGATCAACCCCGAACAATTAAAAAATTATTTCGCTTTTTCCCTCGATTTGGTTTAGGGTTGTTTTGTACATTTGGTGGCTTTGGAAATTTTCTTGCTGGCATATTCCAGATTTTTAATGAAAAAGTAAATGCTTATTATAATAAGCATATTTTAAAGGTTCCAATTTTCAAATACTCGGGAGCAAACTGCTAATTGCTTTGAAATTACTTTACTTTCAAGCCGTTCATTTTAAGTAATTCTTGCAAACTTTAATATCAAATGGAGGTCATTTCGGATGTGAGTGAATCCCAATTATCCACGACAGTAGGTTTATGTCAATCTGAGCTAGGCAGATTTAACGGTGATGAGCTCTCGGAGATTGCTAATTCACCACTAGAACTTGACTCCGTAAGGCTGGGTGCGCCTTTAGTCCACTTTGGAGTAGAACTTTTCTCGGCAAGGCATTCCCCACGTGTCCGATTCGCCATGTTAATCTGCACTGACACAAAAAAAAATTGTGGCTAGATACTCCCTTTGGGTTCACACTTTACTCACTATGAGCTTAGGTACTCCGCGCTTTTTCTGCTTTGTCGCCATTTCTAATCCAGCAAAACAATTAAATCCTATAAGGATTGGGATTAACAAAACTTATCTTTCCCACCCAACTTGGCACATATTTAATCACGAACTTAATTTTCTGTGTGAACAACTCTCAATTCACACTAATTGCCACAGGTTTAAGATAATAACGTTCGAAACAAATAATTTTGACGTTCCTCTGTATAGTACATATATGACACGATCTCAACGACAGATATAAAGTCCGCATGGAAGTCCTGCCATCTGGCCCCTGCCTTCCGCCTTCTGAAGTTCACTCACATACGAAACTGACGTAAGATGGGAAGTCATATGGTAGCAATTTGCATATATATTAGTATGCCTACTGTGGACAAGCTTCCGTGAGCTGTCATCCAACTGCGGCATTAGCAAATGCTTATGTTGCGGAATTTATCTTATTGCACAAATGAAATCGTACGAAACGAACTCGTACTGTCCACTGTACTCCTGAACTTTTCACGACGAGCAAATGAAGCACATGTTTTGCACCTTCGACTGATAACTCAGCGTTGAGATGTAAACACACTCCTATTCATTTACTTTGGAAGGGAATAAAAAATACACGGAAATAAGAACGGAAATAAGTCTCACTTCACTAGGAGCGCTAGTCTATTCTCCGCGGGCCAACTGGATTTCACGGTAGAAATCCGTCCCAAAACCGTACAAAACTTCGAATTTTCGTGGGCACCTACATGATTCTTCATATCCCACCATGAAGTTGGCCAGCAAAGCCGCCTACTAATGGTCATGTATGTGGTAGTAATGTCTGCTGCCATATGGCTTCCTATCTAACGTCAGTTTGCACACACACCTGCATCTTCTTCTCAGCTGACAAAAAGCGGTTCAGGAATAGGGAGAGGTTAGAGGGTGCGTTCCGAACCATCGACGTCAATAATGACTGACTAATTATCGGCAGTGGCGTAGGCCCGATTTATTACAGGCTTTATCTCATACGAGAAACCTACAATTGGTTCAGTCACTCTTCAAACCGTCTGCTATATTATAAAAATATATACCAAGCGATCAACTGTGGCTCCGACCCATTACTAATTCCACAAGTGTGCAATACCCGATGGATATCAGTTAAATCAGTGTTCAACCGTATTTTAGAACAAACGCTAGAATCGAAACTACTGTTTGAAGTTTCCAGGCGCGATAATAACTGCTTTATGGCAGAAACATTTTATGAAATGTACAATGATCCTGTGAATCACTAATACTTGTTGTATTTAAAGCCGGTCTTGGATGAAGTTCAAGTAGTGAACAAGCTGTTCAAAAGCAACAATGTTGACCCAACAAAACTATACAAGGATGTGCGTGGCTTAGTTCAATCTATATGTGGACGTTTCTTGAACCCAACTGCGAGAGTTGATACCTTTTCACAAAACATAAAGAGTTATTTGGATCCTAGACCATATATGGGATTTGCTTTTGAGTCGAAATTACGGGAGTGCAACCTTCTTCTAAAAGTGGAAAATAATTTGCGTCAACGCTACATTAATTTCACGCTGAAACTTGTGAGAGAACTGCGTTCTAGACTACCAATTAATTTTAAAATACCGGGGAAAGCATCTTCGTTTTCTGTGCAAAAAACTTTAAAGGTAGTCAAACCTTCAATAGTTGATATTGCTAAAGAGTTCTGAGCTAATGAGTCTATAATAAACCGGCTCATGTCCCAATGGAGAAACATAATGCACATTAAATGGGAATGCACATCTTCCACTGTAGAGATTTGGAATGAAGTAGTTAGTTATAAAGATGCAGCAGGCAATAACCCCTTTGCAGATTTATCATCGCTAGCAATATCATTATTATGATTACCATATTTTAATGCGGATATTGAACATATTTTCAGCCAAAAGAATATTGTCAAAACAAAGCATCGCAACCGTTTCTCGGTAAAAACAATAAATGCCATTTTACATATCAGATTCGGCCTAAAGAGAGTAGGAAAATGCTGCTTTTCTTACACAGCTCCGGACAACGTACTGCGCTTTGAAGGTACCAAGGAGAGTTAAAGTTTCGACACTGAGCCTGGCACTTCTACTTCCATATCAGCTGCAGATGAAGATGAAGACATTGACATATTATTCAACAACACAGTCGATTAAAACATGTACTTAGTCTGAATCAAGTTTGTTAATAAACAATTAAAATTTAATGGCGTTTTATTTTGCACAAAAAATAATTTTAGCATAATTTTGGCATTAATTTAATAACCGTTGGCATAATTTAGGCAAATTTTCAGTTTAGCATATTTTATACTTCACTTGTTGCAAACACTGCTTTCGTCTTCTGGAAGTCTGGCTTGTGGCCAACTATGGACATTCTCTGCATTGGACACTCTTAAGTTTATTTCATACATATTAGCAGAAATTAGTGGATACAATGCAACTATGCATTGAAAGAAAAACAATCTAGTTTCATTCCGTAATAAGCACAAAGCAACAAATTAATTTATATTGGACTCAACAACTTAGTGACCATCGATAGTGCAGTTAATAATTTAGGAACGTTCATATTAAATATTCAAAACACATAAAGACATAAAACATAAAGATACCTTGTGATTAAATCTATAATAGCACATAAATTTCAGCAATAATTTCAATTGCGACTGGCTCCAAACTTTTAATTATTTCCTAACCTTACCTTATCAAAAATGCATGGTTAGACATATATTATTGCACAAGATGTCCGTTATGTTATTAATTACGATGTTAAATATGCACAAACCGCATCCACGCTGCACGCAAAACTTATAAAACCGGGTCCATTAAGAAACCTGAATGAACGTTCAAAATAATTTCATGAGTAGAGTGTGCATAGTTTTCAACTGAACTAAGAAAGTGTAAACAAGCTGATTCGAGTATGCTGTAATTATTAAGACAATTAACGATTACATGAGTGCCCTACATTAGTACTTGCTTAGCTTCCTGATGTTCTTCGGTAGTGTAGTCTGAAAACGTTTGTACTCGTATATGCGTGTTCTAGTTTTGAGTATTTTTGGGCCTTTCGCAGCTGAATTGCTTTAATCTGTTCAATTATATTTCATTGAATAAATACAGTCGATTATTAGCTAACATTGTAGGTATTTGCGCATAATCTAGGTTTCCTGTATACTTCCAAATTATGGAAATTTTACGATACTTTATATAACTATTATCAATTAAGTTTCAATCGAAATTAAAGCCCTACTATGAGTATAAAATCGCACTGAAATCAATGATATCAAGCTGTGGTAATCATGATACGGATGGACAAGCCTGAGACATAACATAACATCAATCGTGCAATTTAATTGTCCATATCCATTAAAAACATATCCCGGGTGGTCTGCTCTGAGCACAAAAAAAGTATTCAAAGGTAATAAAAAGAAGTAAAAATTGAACAAAACCAGTAACAATTTTTACTTCTTTTGTTACGTTTCAAAGATATGTTTCATATATAGGGGGAAGAGAAACAAAAAATTGAGACTCATGCTGACAATATTGGCATACTAGTTTACCTGAATTATGATACCCTGGAACCTAATGTGTTTTTGTAATAAATGAAATTAAAATACAGTCTTTCGTCTTTTTTTGGTCGTTATTACAATTTTGTAAACAACATTTTTACGATACCCTATTAAAGTCGGCTCCTGCCCGTCCGTCTTCTGCACGTCAGTCCGACACAGTAAGTTTTCTCAGAGACTGGAAAAGCAGTGCAAAAGTTTCGAGTTAGTGAAATTTCGATAATCGAAATAAATTTCAACGGATTTTAAGGAGCGTCTCCCCATATAAGGATCTAACTTCGTAATAATTTTTTTTTCGCCAAAGATAGCCGAGGAGGGTATCAAACAAAAGATCTCGATGAGATCTTTGAATATATCGATAACATAGTACGCAAGAAAAGCAGTGTAACACGAAAAAAATGATGATCCCCCACTTGCGATTTGCCATCTGTGGATCGCAAAAATTGAAAAAAATCACGTAGGTACTCCTCTACAAGTACAATAACGACATATACCTCAGCAGTCAAAATTCACTCAACTTTGTTAATACTAATAGGAGTTATGAATTTCACATTTTCCTCTATCAAATCGGACATGTACTCGTATTCTTAAATTCAATAAAATTTAGTATCGAGGCATTTCAATATAAGATTATCTTTCCTGTAGTTCTTCTTTATTGACTGAAGTTACAGTCAATTGAATGTTCATGTATTACGAAAACAAAACTGTGTCGTTTTCCCTATCTTTTGACTTTTGATCAAACCTGGCGCTACATTATTCATTGGATCTTTTGAAAACTTCAGCAGAGATGAATCACTTGAATACCTTTGAAACTCTGAACGCTGAATGATATTTGCTATACTGTAACAATAATTTTATTCACCTGAATTAGAGTAAAAGATAATTTCCTTTAAACCTATGATTTAGCATGTATTCGTACATCATAGAAGGGTTTCTTAGGTTTTTTACATTGTTTGCATAGCATAAATGTTTGCATTTCATAGGCTTAGTACAAAACCCTTCTAACAAGAGTGCACTCCTGTCTACTCGACTTGTTAGGAAATAATTGGGAGGTATTGTGTTGAGCATAATCTTAAGCGCTTACATTTGAAAAGATAATTATTTTTGTTTGAGTTGGCGAAAGTACAACAACTATCGACTTTGATTAGCAATGAAGTGCACTCCGCTCAAATTTTTTTCTAGTTGTGATGAATGACACGTGCAGTTGATGAAGCTTTTATATATGGCAGCGTGTTGAACGCTTACACTTGTTACTTGGGTTGAAAATCTACTGGGAGATGGGTTTTTTTTTTACATTAAAAACAGAGATAAAACTTGAGGAATTGGAATAACAAAAGATGGTGGTAAGGAAGGATTATGCTGGAAGCCCGACTAGAAGCCAGTGTATGGTTATATGGTATATTATATTTTTATTGGAAATGGATCATACTAGTCTTTGCGTATAGACGTCTTTTAAATCGCTCCTGTCAAAAGTTTTCAAAAATTAAAATTAATTTTTTAAAAAAGTTAGTCCGAAGTTAATTTTTATCGGAAAAAAATCTTATATTGTCGAAGTAATCGACTCAGGAAACTCGTATCGAATATTTTTACTTCGATTGGTAACGAAAAACAAATTACCAAAGAAAACTTCGCCGCTGGTATGGAGGAGCCCGACGGCTTCCCACCGTTGGGGCAACCTGGGGAAACGACGAATACGAAACTGGCGACAATCACCAAAAGAAAACATAACGAAGAAAACTCCGTAGATGGAGGGTGCAAGCTGCAAATAATAGCGGACAATCAACAAATGGCCAAATTGCAGAAAGAAAATGATGAACTTAGGCAAGAGATACAGTCTCTCAAGGATCTTTTCAAGAAAGGGATGAAGCCTCAAAAGACGCAGCCACAAAATCAATGGCAACAGGTAACAAAGCTGAAGAAAAATACAAAGCAAGTAAATCCAGAGGAAGTTCTAAGTGCTGGTGGCACCAACGAGAGCCAAAATTATTTTGCAGCTCTGGAGGGATCACCCGAAGATATGGAAATCGAAGAAAACATCGGAGGTAATTTTAATCAAGATAATGACGTTAATTTTATTCAATATTTAAAGAACAAAAATAAGGAGAAAAAACCAGCCCACAGTTCTGCTGGTTCCTCTGAAAAAGCTTCCAACAAGACAGAAAAAGTTCTGCCAATCAACGTGTTCGGACAAACCGGGAAAGATATGGTTCGGCTATTGGCAGCCGAAAATAAACTGGCCAATTTCAAAATCAAAAGAGTTAATGCCGAAAAATTAACTATAAGGACAAAATCACTGGTTGATTTCAAGTCAGCCAAAGATGCGCTGATTTCTGGGGAGGTTCCACACTTCACTTATACCCCAAAAAGTGAAAAAAATCAGACCTTCTTGTTGAAGGGTTTGGACAGCGAAGAAGATACGGTCGATCTTCTTCAGGTGCTCAAGAAGGCTGCACCAGATATTGATTTTGTTTCAGTCAAAGCCTTTGCGACAAGAAGGTCGACCATAGAAAGGAAGAATTTACCACTTTACCTGATACAAATTGCAAATAAGAGCAGTCCAAGTGCCCTTCAACAAATAAGGTACTTGAATTTCAGAGTGGTGAGGTGGGAACGCCTCCAGAAAAGAGAAGTCAACCAGTGTTACCGGTGTCAAAGATTTGGACATTCGGCTGCCAATTGTGCCATGCACTATCGTTGCGTTAAATGCAAAGATGTTCATGCTCCCGGTGAGTGCAAATTGGCTCAGACGGAGCCTAAAGAAAAATTATACTGCGTTAACTGCGGTGTTTTTGGTCACCCAGCATCATATCGAGGATGCTCCTGATATCAAGATGCAAAAGTTAAATTTGCTCCGAAGCAAGCACAAGTACACCGTAATATCATACCTTCCAACTTCGTCAAGCCCGGAGTATCATTTGCACTCGCCGCTAGAGGACCAGCAGAAAATGCTGGAAATAATGTAAGTGGCAATAATGAGCTGCTTCTCAAAATTTAACAGCAACTTAATTCTTTATCGGAGAGAATCGACAAACAAGATTCAAAAATTAACTTTGCTTTTCAGCGTTTAGGTCTTTCAAATGCCTAATAATAACTTGTCATCCAGTCATATTCCCATAGATAGGCTTCGCCTCATATCGATCAACGCCAACTCTATCGTTGCTATACATCGTCGTGATTATCTCCTTGAATTTGTTGTTAAGCAAAAGCCTGACATCATACTTCTCACTGAAACCCACCTCAATTCATGGCATTCCATGGAATTGAAAGATTTTGCATTCGTAAGAAACGATAGGGTAATAGGTGATGGAGGAGGTGGCACCGGGATATTGGTTAGAAAACCCTATTGCTTCCAAAATATTGAAAAAGTCGAATTCAAAAACTTTGAATTTCTTGAAGTGTCCGTCATCAAAATTTCACTGCCAGGTGGGGATAACCTCTTCGTTTTCTCTGCCTATGCAACTGGTCAAAATGTTCTCAAGTGCAAGGAGGAACTCAATTCCTTGTTTGAAATACATGAATTGAACAGGCTGCATAGTTATTATATTTTTGCCGGTGACCTGAATGCCAAGCATACATCATGGCGAAACGCCACCAATAATCCAAGAGGTGTATTCCTGAAATTATGGATAACAGAGAACCAAATTGAATACAGGTGCAACCTATATGGGTCGGAGTTCCCAACATACCCTAGGACAAATTCATATTTTGACCTCTGCATTGCTGACGCAAGACTTGAATTCAGCTTTAATAGTCCTCAACGGAAACTGCAGGTGCTTCCTAACGATAGCGATCATAACGCAATCGTAATGGAAATCAATCATCAAAGTGATGATTTCTTCCTCATTCCAGTTCAACGTGAAAACCATCGGTTGAATTTCAAAAAAACAGACTGGGGAAAGTTTCAAAAGAAGTTTAATCGGGAGTACCAGAAGCAATGTCCCTCTTCTGATGATGGCAACGCTTGCTCAATGGTTCCTAATAACAGAAACTAACTGACGATGAAATAGATCTCTATTTGTCGAAGTTAGAGAAGCTGACGTTGGAAACGATTGAGAAAGTTGTTCCCAAGATTAAACATCGAAACAATATGGAAGGATATGAAACACCAACCATCGCAAGGTTGAAAAGATTGAAAAGCCTTCTTCTCACCCGCGTCAACAATATTTATCGACGATTTTTGGACTACAACCATCCCTCGTTGGCTTTGTTGAAATTACACCTGAAGAATGTCCGGAACTTAATCCGTTCATACTTCAGGAGTGAGGTCAGCAATCAATGGGTGGAAAAACTGAGGGGTATTAGCCCACAGAACCCAGATGGCGTTTTCGCGAAAGTGAATAGCTTATTCCGCAAGAAGTCTCGAGTGAAGGTATCGAATCTTGAAGTCGCTAGTGATGAGATAAATCATCTCGATAGAGCTGGTATCGAAATTGATAGTACGACTACGGATAGAAATGGAAACAGGATTATATGTGATGAATTGCAGAAACTTGCCCTGATTGGAACATATTTTGAATTGGTTCATCTGCCAAACCCAGAGAGAAGGAATGAAATATTTCCGGAGCAAAAGTTTCCGACTTCAAGTCAAGCCTGAACGGCCAATCAATTCTTCATTTCGATGAAACATTAACATCTGACCTCATACCGAGCTTGAATCTTATTGATTATTTTGTCAGCTATGAAGACTTGTGTTTCATATTTCGCAGAATAAACAACGAAAAATCATGTGGTACTGACGGTATTCCAAATATAGTTCTCCGACATTTGCCTGAGGTTGCTATTAGGAATTATTGCATATTGTTCAACAACATGTTGAACAATTCATATTTCCCAAATGAGTGGAAAAAGGCTAAAGTATTTCCGATCTTGAAGAAAGTGTAGTAACTGAAGATGTCAGGAGTGTGAAGAGCGATTTATAAATGACCATCTTGATTTCCTCTATTCTGAATGCAAAGAAATGGTATCACAAGAGAAACGAAAAGATCTACGGAATATGTATGTCATCCTGAAACCCATACCAGATGGATTGCAGGATATGCTCAAACAAATGTTCCTCGATCATATCAAAAATGAGGGCATTGAAACAATTTCTACGCTGAAAGGTGAAAATATTCACATTCAATTGTCGAGAATATGTGAAGGTGCATCAAAAATATCAAAATTTAATAGCTGATGTTTTTGAGAATGACTCGCTATTTTTAAGTGCATTGGACACAGCATGCGCGAGTGTAGCAAATAAATGATTGCAACTGACGAGCGCCGGAGCGTACGCGCGGCGGCGGACGAAAGTGCACGAGCAGGCAGGGCAGTACGAAACAAACAGCCACTGCTTTTGAGCGTGGTGTCCGCGGGATTTTAATTCTATTGTCGCGTTTGGTTTTTACTGCAGGTTAGAAGACTTTCCGTTCTAGTTTGTTTCGAAAGTTTATTCACATTTATCATTAAAAGGCTTTCGCTAATAGTTTAATTAGTGTGTTCATTCTCAGTATACCAACGGGAGTGACGAAAGTTCTGCTGTCGGGAGCTATCGACACACTCCGCGGAGTCCGAGTGAATAATATAATGTTTTTGCAATGTCGACACTTTCGCGTATCGATCTACGTAAATTTTATTTCAAGCCGTGAAAAATAATGTTCCTGTTCTTCGTATGGTCCGTCATTAGCATACCTCAACCGTCACGTACGTACGATACACACTAGGTGAAAGCAAAATAGTGACGGACACACGTCCGCTGGTATGGTGCCGATGCGAGTAGTTAAGTGTTCTAGGCAGAGTGCCGGGGCAATCAGACTTGCGTGTTGTGTTAAACACAAATGGACATTATTCAGTGAAGAAATGAAAATTGTCTCAGGGAATTAATTAGAAATCTGATTTCTAGCGCTGATAGCGAGTGCAAAATATTTTTAAGTGTCATAAGAATGTTGGCTAGTCCTAGACAAGTGTGTGTGAACGAGCGAGAGAACGGTTTGCAAAGTGTGTTGGTTCGATGGTTTGCCGCTGTTTCATTCTTTCGTCTATTGGGGAGCTTGCTCGCGCCCGTAGTCGGTGTAACTGGTGAGAATCCCGATACGAGCGCGAAGTGCAGTGCAGATAACTGTTCTCGCGATATTTTAGCGGCGATTTTCAATAGCATACTTGAGTGTTATAATATCGTGATCCATTGGGTACGAGTGTAGTACTGAGCATTGCGAACAATCAGCAATACCAATTGTTATTGTAGCATCAATCGCTTGAAATATTCTCCTCGCCCATAAGTGCAACAGATGACAAACGGTTAATTGAAATTTTGATGCTATTGATATAATAACTGCATTTCGCGCCAAATTTTCCTTTGTCAAAGATGAATACGATTCTAGCGTCGTTTTTCGCGACTACTCGTGCATGATTGCTGTCTCGTCGCTCGATGGTTCAGCCCCGCCATTTTTTTGGGGAACTTGAGAAAAAACACGAGGGAGTTTGCCGGTGGTCTGGATAGAACGTTATTCGGTGTTGTAGGCAAGAAGTCCTGACTGAATTGTTTTAAGTTTATTTAGTTATTTATTATCGCAGTCGAGTTTAAATAGAAAATAGTGGTGACTCAATGATGTCGAAGGGCTTGTGAAGATTTCGAGAAAATTCGTGTTCGTTACTTCTCTCGACTTGACGCCAACGTTTGTCAAGTCTTTCGCGCCTAAATATTGCTTCCATCGGAATTTTTGGGAAATTGTGCTATTTTGTTTGGGAAAATATCTGTTCTGAGGCATAGATATTTTCGAATTCTCGATTCAATTTTACGAAGCAGCGGCAAACCAACCAAATGGAAAACGGAACTCTAAATGCCGCAATAGACAGTTTTATTGTGAAACATTATAACAGGTTAGTGAAATAGCATGGAATAATACAAGTGATTTAATTTTCCTTATCAAGGGCCAAGGATGTGTTCATATTCTAAGCTACCCCTTATTGGAGCTCCTTCATGTATTAAAAGCACATCCGGAATCAAGATACGTCGGGATAGGGAGTGTGTGTGCAATGCGAAATGTGAACTCTACTGTTATTTGTATGGCAACTTTTTGTGAGTATTGATTTCCTTTATCGTCGCATCGTTGCGAACAAATGAAAACTCAATTAGTAATTTCGAAATTTGATGGAAATTCCGGTTGCGTTTGTAGTGCGGTCAATATTTTGGTTGATAAATAATTCGAGTAGAAATTACGTTATCATTACTCAAGCACACTGCCACAGTCACCTTACCCAAACGGCATATAAAAAAAGGGTACCCTAGATATTGGAACTAGTGTTGTTCACATCGATCAACTCCCTTCTCCCCCACAATTTTCGGTATAATCAAAACATTAAATAGGACAAGGACAGGAAAAACTCGCTTCAGGGGCATGATTAGTGACATAGAGTGGACGGTTAAGTGTCGTCTATGGCCGAACCCGTTAACAATCAATTGTTCTCGGCAGTGACGGAGGGGCATCGTAGCAACACGACCACGGCGCCAGGCTCACAAGCTTCCAGTAGCTATTCACATTACAATAGCCACCAAAATAGTAGCAAAAACACAAATCGGGAAAAACTCGCGAAGTCTACGAACAAAATCGACACATAACGAAGCCAACACCGACTCCTTGTGTAACGTTGGCAACACAGCGACGTCGACAACAACGCCTGTTAGAAAATAGTACCAACACGAGTGGGTCTATTAGATCGTATAAATCTCAATCACCAAATCCTGCACCCCAAAAGATTTGAACGAAAACGGATATCGGACCGAAACTCGTTGCCAAGTTGTGAAGATTTATCGACACATTCAAGTCACAAGAGACGTCGCCAGAACCCAACCGATAATAACACTAATCGAGAACACGATAAATCTCACCAGAAGGATTCAAGTGAGAAGAAAAACAACTCGTCCAAACGTGATTGTGTAGCTTCTAGAACACTATCGCGAACCTCAGACGACTTCAGTACCCCAGCCCACAACTTACGGCAGACATCGATCAAAGCAAGTAAATAACGTTCGTGTTGGAAAGGAACATAGTGCTGCAACAGTCGTTGGAAATCCACCAATATCTCAAAACGAGGAGCCTCCAAACCAAATCTTCGGTAAAGCAACCGAACAGCAACAATCAAATCATTTAGCTGCACATTTGTCTACTACGTAGTTAATATTGCCAAACGCGCGGTAATCGTACTTCGGGAAAGAAATCTGTAGATAGCACGGTGCTGGACCACGATTACCAATCAACCAGCAGTTGTGATACTCCTAGGGAATCACAAAATACAGAAACATCTTCACTTCCAATTATTTCCGATAGCAAAGGATCAAGCCATCACGAGGCTAAAACCTCTTATCAGGCAACTAGCAAGGACAAATCTAGCGGGAAGACGTGAAGGATTCCGGAACGTTGCGGGAGTAAGTGAATATTCCTTGAAATCAGATTCCCTGAACGAAAGTCAAATGCCAGCTTTTGGTGATTCAGTGGTGAATCCTGAGGAGGCGATAAGCATTCTATACAAGTTATACAATGTCGTATCTGTTTATTTTGCGGGACATAACAAGTTAATTAAGTTCTTGACCAATTATTAATATATTAAACTTTTAATGGCTCCAACGCAACCCTACCTAAAATTAAACTAAAATTATCATTCAAAATTAAAATATTGCACACTAGTATTTGAAACAAGGCATGTGTATTAAATCATTTTCATAACGTGCAAACACTTCAAATGACGATTCAACATAAACTTAATCTAAAACTATTTGTAACTATAAAAATAAAAATATCCGTGATGTGCGAAGAACAAGTATCTGTTATCTGCGCGCGTGATAGATTTTAAAATAAGAGAGCGTGTTTACGAACTTATTGGTGAGTCGAAACAGGTAACAATTGAAATTTGCGGGGAATACTCTGGTGATGGAACTTTTTTATTAATTATTACCAGTCGCCGTGCACCTAGAGCTGACCAAAACTTTCTCAATGCAATCACGGTGTTGATAGTGCAAGGATAAATACGGGTACCCAACGCCATTTGAATTGAGGACATGCCGCAATTACTCCATGGCCTGCCGTGATTACAGCGATTGATAACTACTCGTACACATACAATACCCAAGCCCCATTTCGATGACGATTTCAATCCGTCCGAAGAACCAGCACTGGAGCAGTACGAATTAGCTGAGGCCGCGTTTGGTTCGTTTTCAAGGTTTCGGCAACCCCCCGCTCTACTGATCATTATCTGGGACGAGCTGGTTAACGGAAACACGTTCGCCATTCCTGACATTCAAAGCGCATCGGATCGACAGTTCCTCGTGTTGCAGCGTATTCAACTGGCCCCACAATCATCGAAAGGATTTTGTGTTCTGCACCCACCGCTAGCGAGTGAATTATATTCTCCTGTGTCAGGAACTGTGGTAGAGAAGAACACATCAGTTGAGGATACCCCAGGGTTAAGAAATACATCGTGCTATGAAAAGGCTGGTTATTCAAAGTGAAGCTCAGTGAAACTTCAGAAATTGATAAACTTATGGATGAGAAGATTTACGAACAATTCTTGAAAACGGATTCACACTAGCGCCCGTTTCAAGTGATTTGATTACTAAATTTTGAATGGCATTCGGCCAAAGAACTTTTATAGTGATAGGTGAATTATTCGGCCTTAGATCATTATCGAATTACATTGTAGCGTTTAAGTTAACCAAAAACGAAGATTTACAGGACGTATCCAGCACCCATCGAGCGCTCGACGGAACATGCGGTGAGTCCCTTTTCTTGATCTAATAAAATTATATAATAATTAATGTTTATATATACAAGTATATTAACTCTAATTTCCCACATGATCCGTTTGGTTAATTAAGCACACACAAGATGTATCTCTGTAGGACAAGAAAATATTTAGATACATATATTAGATTTTAGAACAAAACAAAGAAAAAGAAAAACTAATCGAGTTATTATATTCTTTGAAGAAGTAAGAAAAATATCTTATATAGAGAAATAAAGAAGAAGAGTAATGAATATACACACTTCCTCAGATTCGAAGTTCCTTTCTGTTGAAAAAGGAAATGTCTTTAGTAAATTAGCTTTTGGCTCAGCGTAGATCCACATCTTGTCACCCCTAGTTGTTTTTTTTTTGAGCGCGTTCGACAGTGAGTTTTGATTTCAAATTAAATGGAAGCCAAGAAATTTAGTGGACGCGTTTTCGTTAGCTGAACTTGCTTAAAATAAATTTTTTCTTACTTTGTCTGTTGAAAAGCAACTCGGTTATTTCAAAAACTTGCTAAATAATTAAGAGGAACCTTTTAACCTGAAAAGCATAGTATAAACATGCAGCATTTGGTGTTTTTGTACTGTAAATAATAGGAGCTCTCACTTTTTTTTTGCTCGGAACATGAATGCTTAACGATGTGTTAAACAATCGATTTTCGGCGGTCCTTTGCATTGATTTATGTCCTATCGCAAATTTTGAAAGCTTTGCATTTTGAAGCGAATCACTTTACAGTAAGTGACAGGTTAAAAACATGCGAATTGTGAATAAAATGCTGAATTAAACAAAAATTGGTCTTTTCCCTTCCGGTCTTTTCCAATCGGGTATAGGGCCCGGTACGGTGGCAGGCTTCCACCCCAAAAAATGAGCCAGCCGCTGGGTACAGATTAATTCCTTCTTTTGTTTCAGGTGACTTTATGGGTTGAGTGGCCCAAGCCAAGTGCCTTTTTATGGCATCGAGTTATGCAATTCAATTGTATAATTCTATGACATAAATTTGTCACCGGGGTACTCCCCTTCTGATGGGAAAGTTCATATAATTCAAGTTGTATGAGTTTTCCACTCAGAAGAGGAATACCTGGCCACTTCAACAGTTTAACATTGGATTTATTCCGGTTGGGTGGGCATGAAGGGGCTCCACCACCACCCGGTTGCCCCTCTTTCATTTCTGGGCCCTGAAGGTATTTGGGTAAAGACGAGGTCACCCCAAATTAGTCTTTCTTGTCAGGTTGCACTTGTTCTCGTAACAAGTCGTTATTCCTTCGTGGAGGTTATCTACAAATTTGCGACTTCGGTCGTCCTCTGTTGATCTTCTGCAAGCAATTCGTGAATGCGAAATGTTTTGTAGTGAGTCCTCGTGCCGGGGAAACGAACCCGCCCCACGACACCGCAATGCTAGCCTGCCAGCGCATTCACGCGTCTCCGGACGAGGGCATTCTCGGCAGGAACCAACACCTTCCTCTGCCGAGGCAGCAGAACATCGCTGCGGTCCTTCACGGACTTTATGGAAACTCTTTATTCACTACAAAAGGAAAAGAATCTTCATGCCCCAAAAGCTATCGCCCAATCAGCTTGCTGCCTAACATCAGCAAGGTGTTTGAAGTGATACTCAACAGAGCATTAAACGCCTACATTGAGAAATATGAGTTGATGCCGAATTGCCAATTTGGTTTTCGTGCCAGGCATTCGACCATACATTCAATAACGAAAGTAACCTCAGACATCTGTTGGAAACTAAACAACAAAGAATGTGTTGGAGCGTGTCTCATTGATATGGAGAAAGCCTTCGATACGGTGTTGTTAGATGGACTAGTTTTCAAACTTCTTCTGGACAGGTTCCCCAGACACCTTGTCGCCATGATGTGTAATATGTTATAAGGGAAATCATTGATTGTAACTGATGGAAATCTGACAACAATGCGCGAATTCAAGGTCTTGAATGGTCTACAGCAGGGAACCGTTGCTGCACCCCTGCTTTTCTCAATATTCATTCGCAAGCTATTGAACAGCTTTGATTTTAATGTCTCGCCAACGCGATCATTGGTAGCGTTTGCTGATGATCTGATCATCTATACGGCAGACCGAAAAGCTACAATAGTTCAGAGCAATCTTCAAAAAATGTTTAATGATGTGCAGCTCTACACCGACAATTGGCGAATGAAAATCAATGCGCAGAAGTGCGAAACAATTTTGTTTCGGGCAACGCTTCAGGGGGCCAGTCAAGACCTGAAACGTAATTGGAAGGATTTCCACATTATGGCTGGTGAGGGTAGTTCAGAACGGGTTCCACATAAATCCTGTGTTCGATGCCTCGGTGTTCATTTCGATCAGTATCTGTACTATGCTGAACATGTCAAAGTCATGCTCAGTAAAGCACTAAAAGTAGTCATGGCCCTTCGGCGACTCTTTCATTCCAGATACATTGATCAAAAAGTCAAAGTTATGTCTTCGTGCATGTACTGGTTTGTACAGAAAGCCTGAGACGAATTGGAAGCACTATATATCGAATAGAAAAATTTATCAAACCGCTCAAGTGACAAGAATCGATATCTTCATATTGAAACTTCTTCGGAATCATATCGCAAGATCTGTAACTGTGAGTGAAAACCCATGGATTTCACAGCCATTCCACCCTGCAGACGGGTGTATTGTGACTTGCCTCACTACTGGCTTTGTTCCTCCAGAAGCATTCGTGTATTTGGACATGAATCGATATGTTTTTCATTCTGACGGCGTCCCAATCATATATCACATATATCGGCGGGCCACCGATAAGAAGATAAAACATCCTCCGAATCTGAGTTCACGAGACCAACAATTCCAATGGAGATACTCATTTGCTAGATTCGTTGAGGCTGGTCGAGCTGAGATGGAACTATCTAGGTATTGGTGGCTGAATGACAATGTCTAAATTATTCGTGTTTATTTTCTGTTTTTGTGCTTTTTCTCGTTACTTAGTTTTTTTAGATTCATCTCATTATTGCTACATCTAGTATTGTTGTTTATTTGTATTATAAATCAGGTATAGGTTTCAATATCAGGTAACGTTTTTTTTTTTTGATTGAACTTATTTAGAATTAGGGTGTAACATATTAGGTTTAGGATATAAGTTCATTGTTGTGTTAGTAGTATAAGTAATTTTTGAATAATGCTGGTTGGTTTTTTCTCCTTTTTCCAATTGAATCAAAAAATATCTAATAATCTTAATTAATTTAAATTTGCAAGTGTATTTTTTTCAATAAATGTGTTTAACTGATAACGTATAAATTTAGAGAGCCATTCGGGCCATTAAGTTTTTTATAGTTTTATTGTTTGGAATTTGCTTTGTGTTCTTTTACAAATTTATAACGATTGGTATTAAATAAAGCGCTTTTGACTTTGACTTTGACATTATATTTTTATTGAAGATGCTTTGGCTTATTTTGCTAGCCATCTTATTTCTAAATAAATAGACTTCTTCCCTTTATTTGGTGGTATGCTTTAAACTTTTCTTTGAACATGTTTAAAGTCTGTGTAGGGTTATAAACAAACCTATAAATAGGAAAAAAAAGTTGAGTAAGCAGGAGAGTGCTCCTACCAGAAGGTCTTTGTAAACATCCTAGGGTTAGAAGCAAGTTTTCTAATGGCGTGAATCGATAACTTGCATTATTCATCCAATACTTAGATATGAAATCGTTCAAATTTATACAAAAGATGCACAGTTTCTTTCATAAGCACAGTGCAGCCGCCATTTTAATCTAGCTTAAATGATTTTTTTGAATGCTCGGCCGATTGAACATGTTCAAGTTAAACACTATTCTTTAAATTTTCATGAAAATTGAAAGAAAATAAAAGTGCCTAAGTCAATTTTAAATATATATAGGGTTTTACAATACGAGGTGTTATTTTGAATAGATCTTCTGATTTAACACCTTGCGACTTCTTCCTTTGGAGCCACGTGATAGAGAAGGCCTATGCCAATAGCCCAGCGTCGATTCAAGATCTCAAAGATGAAATTCGAGAGGCTATCGAGGACATAGGGCAGCCACTTTGCGATTTGGTTATGGAAAATTTCATGAAGAGCATATGGCCCTGGGCGCGTGTGGTGGTAGTTATTTGCCCAATGTTAGTAATTGCTATTAACGGCATATCTTCCTCTTTATAATGAAATAAACATTTGATCATTTGTATTAAAAAATTGCATTTTTCTTTTAATATCAAAATATCACCTCTTATTGGAAAACCCTATATCATCCATAAACACGTGTTTTTGTTGTTGTAATTCCATATAATTGAAATGGCTATAACTCACTTGATTATGATTCTATCTCAATTAAATTTTGTGAACATATATATCATATGTTAGTCTATATAATTGCAAAATTTCAAGAAGTTTAAAGGTACCATTTTGATATTATGGGCAAAAATGTAAAATCTACAAATCATACTATTATCAACGAAATTGAGCGAATTTCAATTTCTAAGGTATTTGTTGCCCTTGTACTCATAAAGGTGCACGTTTGTGATAATTTTCAGATTTTGCGGCTGAAAGGTGTCCAATCGCGAGGGGGGGGGGGGGGGCACAAATTTTGGGTACATTTTGCCTTCCCCTGGACCCCCTAATTCATAAAAGATTTTTTTATTTCAGATTCTAAAAGTTCTAATCAAGACCTTTTATTTGATACCCCACTTGACTACCTTTGATTAAAAAAAATTTTTAAGGGCCAATTCGTTATTAGGGGGGGACCCCCCTTAAAAAATTTTTAAATTTTTGATAAGGCCTTAACTTTTGAGAGACCATCATTTCTGACCTTTTCACAGAGTTTGAGCATTCTAGCTTCTATAGTTTCTGAGGGAATTAGCTGTGACGCACGGACAGACGGACAGACGGACAGACGGACAGACGGACAGACGGACAGACGGACAGACGGACGGACAGACAGACATACAGGTCGCGAAACTAGTAGGTCTTTGTAAAAATTTTTTTTACAAAGACCTAAAAAGGAGAGCCTATGCCGGAAGAGTGAAGCCAATCAATTATATTCCCTATTCACAAAAACGGTGACAAGCTACAGTGCGAAAATTATAGAGGCATATACCGATTTTGTACGCCGTACAAAATGTTATCAAAGATCTTAGAAAATAAAATCGGATCATATGCAAGCAGTATTATTGGGGGGTATCAAGGTGTTTTTAGAGCAGGTAGATCGACAATAGACCAATTGTTCACTGTCAAGCAGGTATTCGAAAAATGCTTGGAGCTCAACATAGACACACGACAAATTTTCGTTGACTTTAAGAAAGCATACGACAGTTTTGATCGTAACGTGCTGTACCAGATAATGCTTTGCTTTGGCATCTCAGCCAAATAAGTCCGTCTTACCAAAATGACAATGACGTCGACGACCTCCTAAGCCCACATCAATAACCAACTCACCGATGCTTTTTACACAAATATTGGACTAAAGCAGGGAGATGGGCTGGCTCTATTGCTATTCAATTTGGCTCTGGAGTGCGTCTTAAAAGGGCTACCTGTCGATACACGAGGTACATTACTATACAAGTCAAGCCAAGTGGTAGTCTCTGCGGACGACATCAACATTTTTACATGATTATTTACAACTGCCAAAGAACTCTTCCTGAAACTTGACAGCGAAGCGAAACTAGTAGGGCTACAAATCAATGAAAATAAAACAAAGCTGATGATGCAGTCAAGGAAAAATACCATAAGCACACAAAATATCACACTTGGCGACAACAGCATCAAAAATGTGAGCAAATTTGTTTACTTAGGCGCCAAAATAACGAGAGCCAATAGTGAAAGAGGCGAAATATGCAGAAGAATACAGCTCGCAAATCAAATATTTTATTCAGTATTGACGATCTTGAAGACCAGCTGCATACACAGGATCTGTGTTATGCTATTGGTGTGAAACATGGACCCAAACCCAAGCATCTACATATATATTGACCACCTTTGAGCAAAGGGCAAATAATCGGGGTGAAGCTAGACGGGGACCAATGGCAAATTCGATACAACCATGACCTGTATAAAATTTTTGACGAGCCGGAGGTCTCAACGATTGTAAGACTGCGGAAACTGCAATGGGCTCGACACATGAATCGTACAGATGAACAACGGATACCCAAAACTGTATTCGTTGGGAGAACTGAAGGCCGGAGACCAATGGGGAAGCCGAGGAAACGGTCTGACTCGGTCTATGAAGACAGTTCATCGCTGTCTCGGTCCATTGGCCGAGATAGTTGGAGAAGCTATTTGTAGTAAATAAAGGCCCAAGAGGGCGTTTAGTGCTACTGAGAGAGAAAAATAAATAGTTTCAACATGGGCGCTTTCAGGAAGTAGAGAGTCGCTTCGCGTTAAATCAGCAGAGCTGATGGGAAACTATTAGTCTAGCCATACTTGAATCAAGCTCTAAGCGTACTTTACTTTATAAATACCAAATAACTGTAGTATCAAAAGAGTCTGAGCTATAAGTTCTGCTGACGAATAGGATTAAATCAGAACTATGAGCCATAAAATACGATTAATATTTTTAAATTTACAACAGAGCGTTTGGTTTTTGATCGATTATGGTAGTGTGTGAATATTATTTAGTGAAGTAGTTTTTCATTGTAGGGTTCCATTCGCCCAAATAAAACAACAAAATACAACTCCTGAACGTACAAGGTTTATTAAGCTAGAATTTGGTGCACATATAGTTTTCTGTAGCCAAAGCATGAGCGTTTGATGGATTATTAGAAATAACCACCGATCCCGTGGATCGTTATCCCGCAAAAATCTGTCACCCCTGTATAAAGTTCCCAACTAACTGATAAGGTTGGAAGACAGATCTCTGCGACTAAACCGGGACTTGACATCAGTGAGGTTTGGGTAATGGAGGGTCGGAAGAAAATATGTTCGGCCACGAGTCGTTCTATAACCGTAAGAAGTTGTTATGCAGGTTACATATCCTTCAACCTACAATATCTTCAGCATCATATGATGCATTCCATGTTATTATTTCTAGCATGAGAATCTAAAATTGTTTAGATTCTCATCACGTACATTTAATTCTTGTCCACCAACATTGTTTTGGTTTAGACATTCATTCTATGAACTTACTGAATGTTTGCTTTGATGAGCGGACAAATGTTGTTCTAGTTCTAAGAAGATCTAATGCATCTTCTCACGGTGCATAGAATTAAGAATTGATATAAGATAGATCATGATATTGTAACGGTTAGTTGTAGAGTAGACTTTAAGACGATTAAAACGATTGGTAATAAAATAAATTTTTTTTCGAAAAACTAACAATCAGTTTTTTCAAGTGGCGCAGTCGGTAGGATCCTGACTATATTTGCAGGATCCAATAAACGAACAAACGCGTAGTGTTATAATTGCAAAATTAATAACCATCCGGTTAATTACTCGCGACAGGAGGCAACTAAGTATTGCACGCCTTAAATATCTTCCTGAGACTGGGAAGAGTCCTGTATGTTGGGTATCGGGCGCGAACAAAATAATATCACTCACAAATTAGTGAAAAGGAATACCAGTGAAATAAGTGAAACAATCAGTTATTAACTGAAAAATAAATTGAATTTTGGTGACCACTTAAAATTCAGTGAGCCCCTTCAAAGTTTTAAAATCGCGCATCAATAAAAAATCTATCGAAATACGATATTGAGCCCATAAATAAAACAATTTTTTAAACCAGTGGTCTGTCTCTCTCTACAAACTTGAACCCGGTAAAACATCAACCATTCCACGGAAAATCAAGGATAAATTTTTAAAGTTTTGGAGAAAAGTTTTAACTGAAGAAGAAATGGATGTGGAACTGCTGAACAGACTAGTAGGAGCATTGGAAGCATGGTCTTCTGCCAACATACCCCCGAGCATGGCGTCCAACTTGAGGGCGGAAATCAAGTATTTGAAACCGTTCGAAGGAGATCCTAGTGAGCTGGCAAATTTTATAAATTCAGTGAACACACAAATGGATGCGATGGATGCGGCCCAAAAACCTCAACTTTGGCAGGTAATTTTCAATGGAAAAATCATCGGACGTGCAAAGGACCTTCTGCTTAACAATCAACCAGCAAACTGGGAAGAAGCAAGAACCCTGTTTATTCAACATTTTCCGCCCAACGTGAACTACAAGGATATATCATGGAGAATTACAAATCTAAAAGTAAGTTCTATTGTTGACCTAAATAAAAAATTAGAAGACATTGTGAAAGATATAAACGCTTTCGCAATTTATGAATCTAATCGGGACAATATTAAAAACACTTTTTATACATTGTTAATAAACCGTGTGAAACAATTAGTGACAGGAAATCTTTCACGTGATGTAAAGGATGTATTCGACCTCCATGCATTAAAAAGTATTCTATACTCATATGTGGGATATGACCACAACAATTTAGATAGAAGCTTAACTCTTAATGATAACCGGCCTAACAAAAACGTTAAACCACAACAAAATACTAAACACCCGACGGATACTAACGACTCACACAGAAACGACAACTTTCACAAAGATAATCCTGTTTCAATGCAATTTAGGAAAAATAACAATAATTCGGACCAGTTCAGACATAAAAATTCTCAATCAGGAGAACATAGACCTACTAACCAGAACCAGTACAGACAAGAACGAAATTATTCCCCTGGTCAATATCGGCATTTTAATCATAATACATCCGATCAGTTTAGAAATGTTCATCAACGACCCGAACCGATGGAAATAGGACAAATTAACGAAAACACGACAGAAGACATCCGAACGGAAGAAGTTGAAAGTATTGAGCCCGAGTTTTTTCTCAACTAGGCCTCGGAACTAAGATTTTTGCAAATTTAACAATAGACAACATAAAATATTTATGTCTTATTGACACAGGCTCTACTATGAGCATAATCAATTCTAATAGAGTAGATTGTAGTAAATTTAAAGTATTTGAACGAATGAAAATGAAATTACAGACAATCAATAATGTAACTATTGAATTTGTCGACCGTATTATAACGAGCATACCGTCGGAATTCAATTATAATCCAAAAGGCGCAACCAGATGGTATAAGCGCAATTTGGATGGTAAACCATATGATATCCTAATTGGTATGGATTTATTAAGCAAAATTTCCAGGAATATAGATTTTGAAAATAAATTATTGATTCTTAAGAATGGTAGCCAAATTCCCATTTTTTCATTTGATAGCAAAATAAACTTTGACTGTTTTGAACTTCAGTCTGATAATAAAGAAAAAGATTTAAGCCATTTGAACTCGGAAGAAGAAAAACATGTCAGAGATCTACTTAGGAAGTTTGAGCATCTGATCTACAAAGATGGAGACGAGTTAACTAATACCGATTCCATTTACCATGAAACTATAACAACCACCGGTCAACCCATTCATGGCAAACTTTACAGGCTTCCCCCCAAGCATGAAGAAGAAGTAAGAAAGCAGATCCAAGAAATGGAACAACACGGTATAATCCGTGCATCAAATAGCAAATACGCTTCCCCTATTGTGATTGTTGCCAAAAAAGCAGACAATTCGGGTCGACAGAAGTTTCGTCTTTGCGTAGATTATCGTAAATTAAACGAAATCACGATTGACGACAAGTATCCACTTCTAAACATTGATAGTATCCTGGATAAACTGGGAAGAGCCCAATATTTCAGTTCTATTGATCTGGCCAAGGGATACCACCAAATTAAAGTTCATCCTAATGACATTCCAAAAACGGCATTTGTAACACCGTGTGGATTATACGAGTATCTCAGGATGCCTTTTGGCTTAAAGAACGCGCCAGCAACGTTCCAAAGGCTTATGAATGACATACTCCACGAATATATCAATAAAATTTGTGTCGTATATCTAGACGACATATTAGTGTTTTCAACGAGCCTCCAAGAACATATTAGCTCTTTAACTTTAATACTTAAAAGACTAGCTGAGCACAGTTTAAAAATACAATTTGACAAGTGCTCCTTCATGAAAAAAAATACGGAATTTTTAGGACACGTCTTGACTCCTGAAGGTATGAAACCTAACCCTAATAAGATTAAATGCATACAAGAGTATCCTTTACCAAAAACTGACAAACAACTTAAAGGCTTCCTGGGTGTTACGGGATTTTACAGGAAATTTGTAAAAGATTATGCGAAGATTGCAGGTCCCATGATTAAATATTTGAAGAAAGGAAAAAATATTAACACAAACGACCCTGAATATATTGAAGCCTTTGAAGCATTAAAGCTTAGCATTATTAAACATCCGATCATTAAATTTCCAGATTTTTCAAAATCGTTCACATTGTACACGGACGCAAGTAACTATGCACTGGGAGCGGTGTTGACACAAGGTGAACAGCCCGTTTGTTACGCGTCCAGGTCCTTAAATGACCATGAGAAAAAATATTCGGTAACGGATAAAGAGTTTCTTGCCATCGTGTGGGCAGTAACTTATTTCCGACCCTATCTGTGGGGTAATAGGTTCAAAATCATTGCTGACCATTTGCCCATTAAGTATTTGAACAAAAAATATACTGGCAAAGAATTCAGTCAAAGGAATCAAAGATGGTTGCTTAAGTTACAGGAATACCAATTTGACATAGAATATTTGAAAGGTAAACAGAATAAGGTCGCCGATTTCTTGAGTAGAATCCCTGATAACAATATTGAAAACCAGACAGATGACGAATCAGCAAACGCGTTAACAGATAATGCCACAATGCACTCTCAAGAGGAACAACGACTGGACCACATACCAATAAAAGAGACCATCGTGAACAAATATAAAACCCAACTGATTTTGGCCTACGATGTAGAAAAGGAATTTGAAAAACTCCATAACCGAAAAATCGTCTATATTGACATGACGAAAGGTCGAGAACAATGGATAGGATTACTAAAAAGATATGTTACACCAGGACGAATTGGAATTTACACGGAGCTATCGTATCATGAATATGATAAAATACAACAACTATTGATAGAACTTTTCAGTGAGCAAAACAAAATTAAGTTTATTAAAGCCACCCTCAGGGCAACCGAGATGCGAACTTTAGAAGAAGCACAAAGATATATGTCCCTTTACCACACTCAAGAAAGCCTTCATAGTGGGATCATCGAAACCTACCATAGCTTGAAGAATAAAATTTACTACCCAGGACTCATAAACGAGATAACAAAAATAATAAATAACTGTAAAATATGCCTAGAAACCAAATATGAACGGAAACCAATCAAATTAAAGTATAAAATCAGTGAAACGCCCACAGAAATTAATCAAATACTTCATATGGATGTATATTACTTCTCCAAACAACCTTTTCTCACCTTGATTGACAAGCTCACAAAAAAAGCGTATGTCTACCACATGCCAAATAGGCATTGGACAAAGAAAACGGAAATATTAGAAGAACACTTCTCAAAGTTTGGAAAGCCGAGAAAGCTTGTGGCTGAAAACGAATTTAATTCACTGAACTTACTAGATTTTTTAAGAGAACAGGAAGTAGAAATTCACCTAACTACCCCTAATACACATACTGGTAACAGTGATATAAACAGGTTCCACAGTACATTACAGGAGAAGCTAGTTTCAATGCGTAATTTAGATTTAAGTATTGTTCAGAAAATGCATAGAGCAGTAAATAATTATAATAATAGATACCATTCGACAATTAAAATGACCCCTGATCAAGCCATGCAGAGCGATGTCGCACAGCTGACACAGTTAGCACAAAAGAAAAAAAAAGGTAATAAATAAACTAAACGAATCTAGAGAAGATTATGAGGAAACTAGAAATATAATCCCTGTTAAGAATTATAAAAGAAACTACTATAAAAATGAACATAGATATAGAATTAAGAATAGGATTAGAGACCACCCAATCAATATTAAAAGACCACGTAAATTTGCAGGTGACGATATTAGCATTTCGTATACTGACGCTACTAGCTCTAGTGCTACCACAAACCGAAGCGGGGCTGACAATACACCAAATAACGACTGAAAATGGATACATAACTGTGAATATGAGACAAACCGAAATAATACAGGACACTAAAACTATACTCCATATCATTAACGTGGATAACATCAAACAGACTGCCGATTGCCTGAGAAATAATATTAAAACATTGCATATTGATACCGACCCAATAATCGAAAATGAACTAACAAATATTTACGCAAAAATTAGTGGCATACGGCCACCGAAAAATAATAGACGAAAACGAGGACTTATTAACGTTGTAGGAACGATACATAAATGGCTTTTCGGAACCATGAACGATGACGACAGGACGGAAATTTCGGAACATTTGAAAATTATCGAAGAGAACAATGGGCACGCAATAACAAATTTAAATAAACAAATCAAAATAAATTCTTATTTGAATGAAACAATCACTTATTTGAAAACAGTATTGGAAGCAGACAGAAATCAAATTAATAGAACGTTTAATCAATTATCACAGAACGAACGACAAATTATTTCCAATCAGTTTAAAATGGAACATATACTAAAATTAAGGATCTTGGAAGAAAAGTTAAACCAAATTATTGATAACATTGCATTAGTGAAACACGGCCTTGTCCACCCAAGTTTGCTAACAGCAACGGAAATAACGGATACGAAACTTGACTACTACAAATTAAAGAACGTAAGAACTGAACTATTTCAAATTAAAGAAAACGAATTAATTTTAGAAATAAAAATTCCAAATTCTTACAAGCTTGTTAATTATAAATTGATAACACCCCTACCAACAATTGACAATTTGGAAGTGGCAATGGATGACGAATACATTCTCGAGCTTAATGGAAGAAACTTTATCTTTGAAAAAATGATTCAATATGAAAACGAGCTGAAACCTTGGAATAATTGTATTGTAAAAAATAATTGCCTTTTTGTTAAGAAGGAAACAACAGAAATTGTAAAAATTGATGATAACTCCATAATATGTAAAAATATGAAAAATGTCGAACTAGTAAATAAATGCGATACTCGAAAATTAAAAATAAATGGAAACTACCTTATCACAATTAACAATTGTACTATCCAAATATTAAATCAGACTCTCACTAATTCTAATGAAAAATTTGTAGACAGATTCTTTTATTCAGAAAACCCTAATAATTTTAATTTAACAAAACAATTGAATTTTACTAAGATTATGTTAAAAAATATTGATAATTTAGAATACACTGAAAGACTTGTATTTCATAAAAATGTACACTACATTGTTGGCTCATCAATTTTGCTCATACTTACTTTCATAATTGGTTTCATAGTCATACTCTACCTAAAGTATAAAAAATCAAAACGAATTATCCAAATTTCACACGCAAAAATTCCAAAAATTGGAAACATTCCGGAGAATGTTAAATCAAACGGGGGAGAGGTTACATATCCTTCAACCCACAATATCTTCAGCATCATATGATGCATTCCATGTTATTATTTCTAGCATGAGAATCTAAAATTGTTTAGATTCTCATCACGTACATTTAATTCTTGTCCACCAACATTGTTTTGGTTTAGACATTCATTCTATGAACTTACTGAATGTTTGCTTTGATGAGCGGACAAATGTTGTTCTAGTTCTAAGAAGATCTAATGCATCTTCTCACGGTGCATAGAATTAAGAATTGATATAAGATAGATCATGATATTGTAACGGTTAGTTGTAGAGTAGACTTTAAGACGATTAAAACGATTGGTAATAAAATAAATTTTTTTTCGAAAAACTAACAATCAGTTTTTTCAAGTTGCAAAGGCAGTAGTTTTTTTAATAACGTTTACTTGCACTACATAAAAACACACAATAATGATATACACAGGAAAATCTTAGTTTTGCAGTTATGACGCTTCTCTGTTCTCTCAAATGCTATCTTAACTCGAATGCCAATAACACAATAACTATCTGTCATATTGGAAACGCTACACTGCTCCCTCTTGAGTCACATTCCTACTGCCACGATGGCACTTTGCAGCCCGATATGTTCTAACAGCCGTATGAGGTCGTGCTATGATCGGTTTTCATGTAATTGGTTTTCTTTTTTTCGGGTGTAGAAACTATTCGCTTCGTTACGGAGTCGGACAGAGCTGCGGTTTCCTAAGTAGTGGCGACGTTAATGAAGGCTGGCTACAGTCGTTTGGTGGAGACGTTGATTTGTCTACAGTTTCAGCTGTTTGGTTGTGTAAATCGGTCAACCATCGCTATGCAAATCGGTCAACCATCGTTATGCAGTAGCGATAACAGTTGGCTGTTATCAGTAGTCCGATGATATCAAGGTGTACTTGCTGGAATCGTTTGTCCGGTATCAAAAACTACTAGATATCGTTTCTTGTATGCCTTCCAATCTTTGATCTTTGACATG